>CM062810.1:765663107-766263107 GCA_031772625.1 Pinus tabuliformis
AAGTAAATGAGGCAATTTTTCTGATGATTCTGCTCTTCTCTCTTGAGGATAGGCGCGGAGGGAACTGTGCTGAAACAAGGTAGTTTGCTATATCAGCAAAACCATGGAGAGAGTACTGAGATAGCAACAGATGTTCATCGGGCATCTGGTCATCCACTATTCCATCCTCATCTGCAGACAAATCCAATCTAGATAAAAAGTCAGCAACAACATTTTCTTTACCTGGTTTGTCAACAATGGTCAAATCAAGCTGCTGCAACAAAAGTAACCATCTAATAATACGAGCATTCACATCTGGTTTATTCATTAAATATCTAATTGCAGCATGATCCGTATGTACAAAGGTTTGATAGCCAGTGATATAATGTCGGAACTTGTTCAGTGCATGGACCACAACCAAGAATTCTTTCTCGGTTACAGTGTAATTCAGCTCAGCTTTGGACAAGTTCTTGCTAACAAAGTAAATGGCATATGGGAGTTTTTGTTCAACTTGTCCTAAAGCTGCCCCTATGGCTTTGTTCGAGGCATCAATGTGGATGTGGAAAGGTAGGGCCTAGTTTGGACCTCTCAAGATTGGGGCTGACACCAACTTGTCCTTTAATTCATTCAAAGCCCTCTGACAATCGTCAGTCCATTTGAACTCCACATCTTTTGCCAACAGGCCAAACAATGATGAGGCTGGCTTGCTGAAGTCTTTAATGAATCTCTGGTAATACCCTGCTAATCGTAAGAAACTCCGGACATCCCTTACCTTTTGGGGAGGTGGAACCTTCTTGATCAGAGCAATTTTGTTAGGATCCACTTGTAACCCTTGGCTAGAAATGGTATGGCCTAGCACGGTCCCTTCAGTCATCAGGAATTCACACTTTTCAGGACTAAGGGACAGGTTCATCTCAATGCATTTAGTTAGGACCTTTCCCAGATTGGACAATGCTTCCTGGAAGTTGGACCCATAAGGAGTGAAGTCATCCATATAGATTTCCACCGCATCATGGACCAGCTCCGAGAAGATGCTCAAGACAGCTCTCTGGAAGGTAGTAGGAGCATTGCATAGCCCAAAGGGAAGGACTCGGTAGGCAAAGGTACCCCAAGGACAAGTGAAGGTGGTCTTATCTTGGTCTTCCGGGCTGATTTGGATTTGGTTGTACCGCTAAAACCCATCCAGGAAAGAGAAGAACTTCTTTCCTGCCAATCCATCCAACACTTGATCTATGAAAGGTAGAGGGAAATGGTCTTTCTTGGTCACTTTGTTCAGTTCTCGGTAGTATACACAGATTCTCCACTTCCCATTTTTCTTGGGAACCAACACCAGAGGGGACACCCATTCACTATCTGAGATGGGGTAAATGAATCCGGCATCCAACAGTTTTTGCAACTCTTCCTTGACAATGTCCTTAAGGGCTGGATTCATTCTCCTTTGAGGTTGCCTAATCGGTTTACAATCCTCTTTGATGTATATGTGATGGGTACAGACCGAAGGATGGACCCCTTTCATCTCGTTATAGCTCCAAGCAAAAGCAACTAGGTGACTGGCCAACAGGCTACACAGCTCCTTTTCCTGGGAAGGAGATAGGGAGGAGCTGATCTTTAACGTTCTCTCACGGCCGAACTCCACATTCTTGACTCTGGGAGTGACAGGGTTGGTGGCACAAAGGTCCACTAAGGTGCTGGCTTGGGCATCCTCCACCAATTTCTCTAAGGATAGTGCACTGGAAGGTGGATTCTGGATCAAGGTTTCAATCAAGTCATCCTCGGTTGGGGGGTCTCTTCTAGTGGTGTCTAGGGTGCACAAAGGTGCTGAGTACACCTCATTCTCTTCTCCTTCCTCCAACCATAGTGGTAAGTCATGCTCTAAGGAGGGTTGGGCAGGAGGGTATAGGACTAGCTGCTTGGACATAGGACCATTTTTGATGGTCATGTTTCCTGCACGACAACTTATGTAAGCATCTGCAGTGGCTAACCAAGGCCTTCCCAAAATAAGAGGATATCCAGTAAGCTTTGCCTTGGGTTGTAGAACCAAGAAATATGCAGGGTATTCCCAAGAGTCGACAGAGACCAAGACATCCTCCACAATCATTTCGGGAGTCACGGTGGAGTGGAGCGATCTGCTAGTTGCAGGACTGTTGAGGTCTTCCTCAAGGAACCCTGAACATTGAGTTTGAGCATGGTATCCCTGGTCATCACATTAATGGCATCCCCCAGATCAATCAAGGTGTGAGGTATGATGGTGCCATTGATGTGGTCATCTACTACAGGACTCCCAGGATCTAGGTACTTTGGGCAGATGACTTGTCCTAACATAAGGTAAGACAGTTGTCCTAAGACATTGATGGTTGAAGCATCTCTCTTTCGCCTGCCTGGGTGTTTGAAACACTTTTCCTTAACCAGTTTGTTGTATATTGGCACATCCTTGATGGCCTGGAGAAGTGGTATTTTCACACGCAACTACTTGAGCTCTCCCAGAAGCTCATCCTCCTCTGGGTTGGGTTGTGTGGTGGCTGTTAGTCTCTTAGGAAAGGGTGGAATAGCCTTTGGTTCACTTTCCTGTTTGTCTTCCTCGTCCTCTGGGGGAGGAGGTTGGCGATCCGAAAGAGTCTTTCCAGATCGAAGATTGATCTCCTGGATCTCCACAGCATAGGTAGGGCATGATGTTTCCCCAGTGTATACCTACTGGGCCTGTCTATTGTTGGGGTTCGGGTTCGGTTGAGCAGGCATTTGAGGTTGCCTTGGAGGAGCAGGAGGTAATGGTTGAGGTTGAACTGGTGGTGGAGGCAAAATGGCGGGAGGAGTGTTGTACTGGGGCCTCCACCCCGACTGAGGTGCATTCCACTGAGGCTGTGGCTGGGCATGTGAGTGATATGAATGAGTAGTGGGCTGAGTAGGGTACTGAGGTGGATAAGACCATGGAGGAGGCATGGACCAGGAAGGATGAGCAGGGGGGCCCCAGGAAGGCATAGGAGTCGATTGGTTGGGGCTGTAATAAGCTTGGGGTACCCCTTGCATCCCCTGATGGTAAGGTCTAGGTCCTTGTGGCCTCCTTTGGTTGAGGAAATAGAGAGGTTCATTGGGGGCTTCTGTCCCTTGGTACATGGCTTTAAGTCCAGGTAAGGTTGGGCATTGATTTGTGGGATGGTCCTCCTCACAAACGAAAAACACTTCAACCGAATGCAATGGGCATTCGTTCTTAGGGTGTCTCCTTGTACATCTAGGGCAGAAGATAGCCAAGGCCCTCTCAGCTTCTTCCTTCTTCTGCTGGATCCTGAATGTGTCAAGTTGCATGGCAATGGTCTGTCTCACCTCACTCTTAAGATCTTCTAATTGATTTGAAAACGCATGCTTGGAGAAAGGAATACAAGCTGAGAGAAGGTTTCCTCTACCTCGTTTCTGGGCTGCCATAGAGTGGTTTCTAAACACAGTCTTGATGTCCTCATAAGGCAGTTGGTAAATATCTCCCCCAGCTAACATGTGAAGGGTATCTAAGAGGTCTTCAGGGACTCCTCAGAGCAGGACCAACTTGAGGGATTCAGGGTCAAGTGTGCACCTGGCCCGTTTATAGCTAAGTTGGAACCTCTCCTCATAATCCTCTAAGGACTCATCATTTCCCATGGTCATCCGAAAGATTTCCCCCTTGGTTTCCTTGTACCTACAGTAGTCCCGATACTTGGTATTGAAAGCTTGCTGCATCTGAGCCCAAGTGGTGATACTATTCCTAGGTAAGCCCATGAACCAGCGTAATGCTGCATCCTTAAGAGTTGAAGGGAAGAGTTTCAGCTTCTGCTCATCTTCAGTATAGTCATAGGTTCGACAAAGGACACCAAACTCAAACAGGAAGGTATCAGGATCTTCAGTAGTCAGTCCATGGAAGTGAGGTAGAGCGGAGAGATAATGTTTTTCATTTTCATATCCCCATTGGTTTCTCGGATGGGGAAGGCACCTTCTATTCTCTCATCTTCTCCTCTATTGTCAGCCATAGCTTCAGATGGGATGGTCTCTAATTCTTCTTCTGCTATAGGATCTTCGTATATCTCAGGAGGTTCACCTATAGGTTCTTCTGGATCACTATCACCGAAGAAGAGATAAGGGTGACTCAGTGATGTGGTGGGGGTGTTGGGTAAGAATTTGCCTGTTTTATCTCGATTCCTATGAGGCATGAAATGGAAAGACTTTTTTGATTGCTTTTGTTTTTTTTTCTTTGGTACCTGCAAAACTGAAACCAATTGATCTACAACTAACTATCTTGCTGAAATAAAAATGCAGAATTGAAATGAAAGCAGGAAAGAACTAATCTACTTTGCTCAAATGGAATTGCATGAATGGAAATGCTAGTCTATGCTTGCAGAATTGAAATGCTAATCTATGCTTGCAAAATTGAAATTGCGGAATTGAAATGCTAATCTATGAAAGCAGGAAATGTCTATGCTACTTTTGCAGAATGGAAATGAAATAAACTACTTGGCAGAAGGCGAGAGTACGAAAATAGAAGAAAAGCAACAATTACTAATACTCTGACGCTTCCCCGGCAACGGCGCCAAAAAGATGGTGGGCTCCAATATTGTAGCAATAATGCTACAATTCCTGGAGCTTCCTTCTCTAATTTTATCAACCCGGTAGTTCGTAACAAACTTGGAAGCGACGGTGCTGTATGCACAAGTACTAGCTCTTGTCGCAGCTGTCACTTGGTCAGCTGGCACAAGTCTGCTAGGGCTCAAGCCAACTTCTATATGTTCTCACAAGAAGCTTTTTAAGTGATGAACGAAAGCTATCTCAAAGGAAATCAACCTACTTTCCAAGCATGAACTGAAAGCCAACAAAGCATGGAAACCCTAGTAAACCCTAATCTGACTAGCTTAATCCTTATGATGCAATGGTGGGAATGCAACTTCTAAAAATGATGCCATTACCTCTAGTGAGATGAGATGTATGAGTTTAAGCTACTTTCATCTGAAGAGAACATGTTTTCGTATTTTTGCTCAAATGGTTGGAGTTATTATGACTGTGCTTCTTACTGGGTCTTGACTGTGCAGGGGTAGTTCAAGGGGAGGAAGGCTTGGGAAAGGTCAGGAGGACTCTGAGAGGTTCCACGGGATCCCTAACATCATTCCACAGAAGTTCGCAATGTTTAGGTGCCTGGCAACCGTGTTTGCAAGCTTCTACAGGATGTCTGCAGGGGATCCTACAGGAAGCTCGGGATTTCTACAGGAAGTCTGCTAACTTCTACAGGATGTTCTACAGTCGGAGTTTTGGGTGATGGAGGAGTGAATGATTTGTATGGGTTGATAGGTAGGATGAGAGAGGAGCTTGTGATGGCCTGTGGACAGAGAAATGATATGGAGAAGGGGGGTGTCAAGCTGGTTGGTCGATAGAAGGGTAGAGGCAAATGGAAGGCCGAAAAGATAAAACAACGTGGATAACAGAAGAGATAGTGGCCAAATGATCTAACTGGGAGATAAGGAGATGGCTTAGGCACGGCTGAGAAGGATAAGTACGTGATAGAGTGGTGCTGCGCAGTGTAAATGGAACAAATCACCTCTGTCTTACACAAAACCGAGAATTCATCAACCTATTCTAACTGTTGTATTAAAAACCAAAGAACAGCGATGGAAGTTAAGATAGAAATCGTGCATGGTGCTGAAACAAGGAGTTATTGCTCAAGATCTAAATGCATGGACACTTCTACCAATGGAAATATGACTTCAAAGCATGCATGAACATGTAAAACTGCGTTTTTTTTTGTGCTTGGCACGGTCTACACTCCCAATCTCTAAACAGAGGTGGAAGTGAGTGTACGATCAACCTTTTCTTGGAACTCTGATGAATTCTAATCCTCCTATTCTAATCTAAACTGCTGAAATCATTTTATCCCTAAGACTAACCTACTTAATCACTTCAAGAAATTCAAATCAGCAGACTGTGTTTTCCAAATGCATGTCAAAGCAAAGAAACGAAATGCTGAAAGGAAAGACAAGTAACAATACAAAGAAAGGAGGCCTATTGCTCTCAGGTTGGGCCCAAACCTGAGAGCTATAGCTCCTCTAAGAACTCAGGATTGAACTCAAATCTGCCTGCCTTTTATTAAAAGATCATAATCATAAGTCTAACATCATGCCAAAAATGGCTTACAAAGAGAAAAACAGAGCTATAGCTCGTGATTCAAAATCTGCAACAAAGGTTCAAAAGTTCCCATCGAAGGCTACAACCTCAATATTTATACATTATGAGGGCCAAGCTGGCCTCCTAAATTAGTGGGGCTTGGCTGTCCAACTAAAAGTAAACTGTTGTTCCTGTAGAATCCGTTGGCTGCCTTCTAGCTCGGTGGTGATAGTTGTTGGAGCTCGGAGTTGGGGTGGAGATCACGAGGAAGGTCATTCAAGACTGTGGACAACCTTCCTATAAACCCGCAATGCCACCTTGGCTGTCTCCTTGCCTCCATCTGCGTGGTCTTTGCTCCATTTAATGTCAAAAAACCTGAAATAAACGTGGATTAGCCACATAGGCATAATGACTGCCCTCCTTCCTACAAATAACATGAATATACTAAGAAATGATGCATAAGTGATAAAAAATGAAGGGTTGAGCAAGGTGAGTAGGCCAAATGAGCCCAAAATGTTACCAAAATTTGGGGCTCATCAATTGCTATGCAATGTTCACTTGGAAATCCTTTAGTAGCTCCACTACCTACTCTTCCAACTTTTTCCTATTTCCAAAATTAGTCTCCTTTTGACACTTCACCACCTTTAACTTAGCCCATTTGAATTTTGAGGTACCTGCATTTGACTAGCAATAACTCCTGATCTATAAGGCCATTTATGGACTGCAATATACCATTGGAAAGCTCTTTCTGAGCACTATCCAACTATGCCACTTTTAGGAACCTTTGAGATAAAATCCTAACACAAAAATTGCTTCAAATCCTGGACCAAGAAAGCATCATATCTATATGATTCTATACCTTCTCCAGATATCCTACTACTATGATGGTTTTCTACCAAAACCTGCAGCAACCATGGGATTCCTCTTGAGCTTAAAATGCATCATGCACATCAATGTTGGCCCAATTTCCATCATTTCTAGCCTATTTGACATCAATTCCAACATAGTTGATACCACCATCCATCTAGATAATGCGAATTGTCCAACAACCTCTATACCATTAAGAACTGAGGAACCGAGCTTTCCATGTAATGATCGACCAACGCTATCAATAGCCTCTAGGTATATTTCTTGTTGGCCATCATATACCATATTATTTTCTCTACCTCTAAGACAATGTTCCTTTTCAAAGAGACTATTTTTGGCCCAAATGTGACATTGAGATGGGGGGAGTGAATCATTTTGAGGTCAATTTTACAACTTCCCAATCTTTCTTAATTATACAATCATATAGAAATGGACCATAAAAATTATAACATCAACTAAAATAGTGAATTATCATTTAAGAAACATAAAAGGAACCAATCAATAGATCAAGGAACCCTCAAATCACAAGGAGACACATTTTTTTAGGTGGAAACCCATATGGGAGAAAACCACGAATCTTTATCTTCAATTCATTTATATTAATTTGCAGGATCAAACCTACTTGAGGAAACTACCCCCAAGATATCCAAGTTTCCACCTGTGGTAGGCTACAACCTAGTTGAAACACCAACCTCAAAATACGAAATCATATGGTCATTATATGATACAACCTAATTGATGCTTCAACTTCGATGATGAGTAGGCTCCAACTTTCTCCATGGTCTAGTCTAATTGAGGCTTCAACCTTGATAATGAGTGGGTTCTAACTTGCTCTAAGTTCTAACCCGATTGAGTCTCCAACTTCCTTCTTCAACCTACTAATGGACCTCTATTTCATATTATTTTCAAATTGGATCCACCATCATCATATATCTAGATTTTAGACATCATCATATATCACTGAGCTATAAGGAATATCATAATATATAATCTACAAACAAAACTTCTAGCTATTATGTTGCCACAAAAATCATATCAATCATTTTTTTGCTGCCAAACTACTTCTCATACTTTGTTTCAAGTACTACATCTTCAATTTCATCATTTAAACCCCCATTTGGAAGCTATTTCCTACTTGTATCCATAATTCCTTCAACATGATCATAGATCCTATAATAAAATACAAGAGATCTTGATCATCAAATAAGTGTTAGAAGAGCATCATACCCTTCTCGTTACATTCATCTATGATCCTTGATCATCCAACTTCTTCTAAACTGAATTTGAGCCAATATTGACCCGAGAAATACAAATTAACCATATAAAACTTTATAATAACTCAAATATTCTACATAACATTCTTTTATGGGCGCTCTATTGGATACTAACACTAGTCACTAGTAATTATTAAACATGCAACAAAATGGAAGAATATATAAAAAATAAAATATAACCAAACCTGGAAAATATACGGCCACCAATATACCACACATATATGCTACCAAATTTGTTTTCCAAATATTTTTACAATGTAACAATTTAAATCTAATTTTGTTCTCAGTCCTATGTAAAAGGCAGGCGAATTTGGTGACGTGGTTGGTCCACATCCAATGTAACTCAACCTACGTTGTTTAACATTTAATGAACCTCAAGACACACAAACACCTCTAAATCATTGTGCATAAAACTAGCAAGGGCCATTCCTTAGTTTCCGCTCAGTATGTCGAAACCAATACAAACCCTTCGATCTTGTCAAATCAACATGACACTACAAGGATGATATATGCAGTTCAAATGTGTGCCGTACTAGAACCATCACTAGTGCCTAACATAAGTAATTTGTATGAGTTCCAACCAAGCACTATAATAATTTCTACTATCCATGTTACTAAACAAGATTTAATCAACCAACATAGAGGATTTAAACAAAATGTGTTAGAACCAATCCGAAACCATTAATCTACCATCATGTCTCGAAAAATAAATTATTTGTCAAATTCCAATCTTGACTAGACTTACCACAATAATGAGACTAGATCTTATAATCAGGTTATCTCTATATATAGCAAGATAGATATCATGAGCCTAACTTTTTCTAGACAAACACTATTATAGCCTCCACTTAAATAGCAAGGGTTTTCCTTGGACATAATGAACAAATTTACACGATATACATCTCAGTCGAACATAGTTGAACCTTGGTCAAGAATATATGCTCCACTTCTATATTTTGACCTTCGCTAGACTTGAAATCAATATTGTCATGTTTTAAGGAAGCTAAAAGAATAACTTGGTGGTAAACCACTAGTCCACAACCTCAAATTCCAACCACAACCTAGGAATAACTAGAACTAGTACTCTGTAATGGTTTTAAACTTTTCCTCCATTAGGATTCTAGAATTTTCTTTGTACCAAACCAATTTGATGCAGGAAACCCCTTGATGGCGGAATTCAATCACAAAGGCAATCGCCCCCTCCATATATACAACTATCGACCTAGAACTGTGGTTATTTCCCACCACATCGGAAGCATTGGTATTGAAGCCTTAAGCCTTTAAAAATCCTCGATCATCAAATTTATCGGAATACAAAGGAGACTTGGGAAAACCCGCTCCGATCTCATAACCCAAACTTCAAATGGAATTTAAATCTGATGTATAAAACCCATCGAGTTCGGATTGGGAATTAACCTTCGTGCATGTTCGCACCCGATATCCATACGATCATCCATTCGACGGACAGTCCAATCACCTCAGGATTCCAATTTAATTAAAGCATAGCTCATAACCTCATCGGTTCCAGTTTCTGGAAACCACTTACAGCTTCTGAGGCCACCCGATAATCCACTTACCACCATTGAAAACTGCCTTCGCTACATAACATATTTCTGAAGTGCGATCAGCGATTTGATCTCCGCTGTTGATCTACTATGTGATCCAACTTTCCACGCTTCATCATCATGTCGCAATTGGAGTCGGAAAGTGTTTAGTCCCCAGTCCATCCATACAGACTTCCGCCGATGCGATATATCGGTGTGATCGCAATCACAACTCCTTAAGGCCTGAGTCCATCCTCCTTATAAAAATATTTATCGATGCGATATGAATTGGTTTTGATCCCTGCGATTTGATCTGGACTGTTGATCTTCAAGATCAATGACTAATGTGCATCGATTCATCTACTCCCTCTTGGTATTGATCTCGGTTGTTTTTAACTGATTCTACGGTATAAACACGATTCTCCTCCACACTATGTTCTCACGCACAACTCCTTATATAAACTCTCTGTGATATCAATGAATAAATGAATGGGACTAAAGCGGCTCAGCCACTTTATAACACTATGGATCGTAATAAATCATTGAATGTTGCGCTTTATAACTTAAGACATAAAAACAAGGCAGAATTATTCAGTTGTTCCATAGGTAAACTATATAGAGACAAGCGAAGGACTTCAAAAGAGTTGGGGCATTTACACACACACGAAATCATTATTTAATATAATGAATTTACAGAGTCTCAGCCCTCTAGCTCGATTACATCAATAAAATGCCGTGTTTAAATATTGAAATCCTCGCTCTCTCCTTTCTGGCTTCTCTCGAACCTCTAGCTAACCTATCTAGCCTCTCTAGCCTCTCTCTCGCTAACCTATCCAACCTTTGAATTATACAGAAAGATCACAATTTACACAAAAGTGGATTCATGAATCAATTCTGGTTTAGATCCGGAAATCTCTCACTCTCTCCTAAAGAACCTCTTCAACTCCACTCTTTTCTAAACAAACGTTAAATCAAGCTTCCAAATTCCTCATATTCTATTCAAACCAAATAAATATAACTGTCTGGCCCGATCTCCACACAAGGAGGATCAAACAGCCACTATGCCCTTTTCTCATATTTTTCAATAAATAAACACTCTCACACATTTAAATAAATAAAATTAACTAATCTCTTATCTTCCAACCCCTTGTTAGTCACAACATGTGACCATGCCATCACATTGCTAACTATAACTAAATGCTCTTGCATCAGACTCCCAAAGTTGAAATTTTTCATGACCTCCTGGTCATGTGCTCCTTCTATTGTCCATCCAGTATCCTGTTGAGGGCCCCGAAATCGGGTCAACAACAAGGGGGATACCCACCCGGTCGGGAACCTGGTTGGCGGCTCCGTGCCCGATTGGAGTAGCGGGTCCGACTGAGGATAATGGGACCAGTTTCCCAATATGAGGGGTGTGTGTGTGTGTAGAGTTTGATAGTATTGATTTAGGGGTATTTTAAGCTAATTTAATTCTAACTTCTAAACTAACTCTATGCTATTGTAATCTAATGAAAAACAATACATCTAATATACGCTAACCCGGGGTAAAATTCTTTCATTATGCGATCTAAAAAGATTTCGAACAATAGCTGGTAATAAAGATCATTCAGCTATCATAAGAATATAAATCAATTAAGATGAACTATTCTGCATAATAAGTTAGGCAAAACAGTTGTGAACAGCATATCGCATAATTAGTTATTCATATGTCAAGCACAAATAAATGACTCCACCGTACAGAAGTGCCAAATGGTAATACACACATTCATACATTAACATATAAAGAACTCAGCTGCATATCACTTTAGGAATACAAGCAGAAATTAGTCAAGAGATAAAAGTACCATTTATGACTGATTTCACTAATAAACTTCAAGCAATAACGATTTATTTCTACTTGTTCTAATATCTGTTAAGAGTACAGAAGTGCAACATCAGTAACAGACATTAAAATGCAAACATAAATAAATCTCGATCCATCCATTCATCAAAAACCCCCTCCGAGGGTGCAAAAGTGCATGTTCTGAGGACAAGTTTTTTGACAGATTTCCAGACCCTTCTCCAAATGCCATGAGAAGGGTTAAATACTACTAACTAATTAATCTTAATTACAAAAATTTAGGGAACGGCTTCAAATGACCGCCCTTTTACTAAAAGCAAATTTATTACTAAAAATCAAATCTAATTTCTAACCGTTTCTGTATCTGCTCCTTAGTGTTGTAAGCAATGCGTTGTTTGCCCTGAAAGAGTCGATTGGTTGTTCTTTCCTTTTGTTCGAGCTTGAAAATTAGAAATAACAAGAGCTGGCACCTCTTTCTGATGGACTAGAAGATATTTTCGAAAACCTTTCTCTAGCTGGGTGTATTCGCTGTGCGTATATTTAGTACAACCCAGGTTCCTTTCGAGCTGATTTTGCTGTTGCTATTTCGGTTTCCGGTCGTACGAATGACTCAATGAGTTAGGAGTCACGTTGTATGGACAATCCCCTGTATCGAGAATTGCTTCCGTTCTCTGTTCCAGGCTTTTCTGGAGCGTCCTCCTCCTTTTGCGTTTCTCTTTTTGCTTTACGCAGTCTGAGCTTCAAGATCTTTTGCAAACACGCTTCTTTTGTGCGCCTTTGACTCTGAGTCCCGGATATTCTATTTTCATCAGCGCCTGTTGGGCGATACTCTGGAATCCGCGGTCCTGCTGCATGCGGCATCCATTTGCGGAGGCATCTTCTCTCTGTTACCCCATTGGCGCTTTCCTCTTTTCCTTAGATGTTTCCTGCATATAGATTTATATCAGTTACATGTCTTGCAGTTTACGCAAAGAAGAAGAGAAATGAAGAAAAGATTGACATGAAAGCATTAAGTTCTACTGAATGCGTAATTCTGACACTCATCATGATTTGACTCTTTGAAAAACGCGATACAATCATTCTTGGATACTGAAGCATGCGATCATTAATTTCCCTTAAGGTGCGCGCTCAATTTTGGGTTTACCGTTTATGTCGTAGAATTCTTGCGATGAGTCCTTTCTGTGATTGGAATCGCAGTATTGAGGACTGCGACGTCATTAAGTGTTATCGCAAATTGCCAATATCGCAGATCGCAGTTTTGGATGAACGTAGATCGCAGATCGCAAGATCGCAAGGTTTTCGCTTTATCACTCTGTGCTGCTTATGCAACATTGCGACGTGCGACGTCGCATATCGGCCGTCGGCGATTCCTAAGGTTTTCCCTTTTTGAGCGCTTTTAATGCATGAGATGCGATGGGTTCTCGCGTCGCTCCTTTTCAGTGTATTTATGCGCTTTGGGAAAACGCTTCTCTCTACCTTTGCGACGCGATATAGCTCTTAGGGAGTTAATACAAAAGACTTTTAAAACAAAATATTTTTTCGATTTTTGGTTAAGGGTCCCCCTTTTCTTGACGTTATTACTAATATCAAACAAAGAGGGGAGTTGTTGGTGACCACAACAATGGCGATTCACTGTGAAGAACCAGTTATCTCTGCTTTTCTATTGACCGTTCACTTCCGAAACAACAAAATTTTTATATGTCTAAATTTTGTTATGGACAGATAGAGTAGATTACCCCTCACCTTGTCAACGATACTTTGTATCAACCTTTTTATATCCCAATTGCTTGCTTCCTCAGGCTTTTTCTTGCATTCGCACCAGACATTACTTGGTCTTGATTTAAAGATAAAATAAGGTATTCTCTGCGTACTAGCTTAAAAGTATGCTCATTTGTCGTAGGTAGAGCCTCTGCTGCCCGCAAGCATCCATAGCCTCGACAGGGTTACCATGTTATCCAGCAATGATCCTTTTTCCTGCTTGAGGTTACTCGCAACATTCCAGAGAAAAAAAATCCTTTTCTGACACACTTTTCCTTTTTTAATTCTCTAAAGAACAATGTCTTCGTTTGGTGGCCAAATTATGACACAGTCATTCACTTGATTTACACTTTTGCTGAACAACCCGGCTCGTGATGAGACCTCTTGTCTTTTGATTGCAACAATCTTAAGTCATTGCCCTGTTTTGATAGACAGTATTGGCAAAGTCAGCAAGTTATAATATCTGTGATCATGATAAGCCGGCTCGTGATGAGACCTATTATTCTTTGAGATATAGTGTTTTCCTTGGATTGTTTCTCTGAATGTTGCAATTTCCTTTTAGTAGGGAGGAAGTCATTGTCTTTCCTTAAGAAAGCTCTGGACGACAATAATAGAGTTTTTGAAAACAACAGTTTTGCAGAGAATACTTATTTTATTATTGATGATACCTTTCATTGTGTTGATACAAAACAATTCTTTACCAAAGGTTGCTTTCGTCAAAGTTTTTTGAGGTTAAAACTAATATCGTAATCAGGGTGAAGTTAACTCTATTTGTTAATAATAAAATTAAGATTTTTCAAAAATTTTGCTATTTGTACAAGCGAAATGAAAATCTGATAGAGAATTGGCGTGCTCTTTCATGAATCCTTTTAAATGATCATTTACAACCGGTTTTATTCATAAAAAGAGAAAAACAAAACAAAATAAAAACTAAAAACTAAAAATTAAATCTATCCTACAAAAATTAGAAGAATTCTCTTCTATGGAAAATACATTTTGAGAATTTGTCCATTCACAGGCAGAGAATCTCTCCTGCCTGTTAAATCCTGCAACACAAAAGTCGATGGGCCTATGACCTCCACAATCTGAAAAGGACTAAGCCACAGCTTCTGGAATTTCGTATGTTTGCCCTTTTCTTCATGAGCCTTATCCAATTTTAAAACTAAATCTCCCATCTGAAAATTTTTCTGGTCATTATGTTTGAGTCAAAAGAGGATTTTATTAGCGCTTGGTGGTGAGCATGGGTTTTCTTAGCTTGTTCTCGTCGTTCTTCTAGTTTGGTTATTTCCATTTGTCTTAATTGTGAGGAAGTAGGTACTTCATCGATGTATTGCACTAAAGACAAAGAGGGAATGACTAGGTGAGTCGGAAGAACCACTTCTCTCCCATAAACTAAATTAAAGGGAGAAGTGCCGATAAAAGCTTTCTTTGTAATTCTATCTGCCCATAAGCCATTTACCAGCACTTTGTGCTAATTCTTTTGGTTTTGGTCAACTGCCTTTTTAATAATCCTGATTAGGTTCTTGTTTGTTGATTCGGCCAACCCGTTACCTTGCGGATAGTAGTTGGCAGAATACTTCAGCTTGAACCCTCTTTTGAGCGCAAACTCAGTCATTGCATTTCCAGAAAAATATGATGCATTATCAAACATTAAGGCCGTTGGCAATCCAAACCTAGTGATGATAAACTGATCTATGAATTCAATAATGTTTTCAGAATTAGCTGTCTTGAGAGGAACCGCTTCTACCCATTTGGTAAAATAGTCAGTTGTCGTGAGGATATACCTATGCTATTTAGAAGAGTGAGGAAATATCTCACCTATTATGTCCAGGCCCCATTGATTGAACGGTTGCTCAATGTTAACTGGCTGTAGTGGCATGGATAACTTCTTTTGTTTCCCTGCAGCAGTCTGGCAAACTTGGCATCTCCTTACGTATTTGTATGAGTCTTTGAACAGCGTGGGCCAGTAATATCCTGCACGCAAGATTTTATGGGCGGTGGCTTCTCCAGCATAGTGTCCACCTGCTGGTCCATCGTGAAGTTCCTGCAAAACCTTTTCGGCATCAGTTTTCTCAAGACATCTAAGAAGCACATAATCGTAATTTCTTTTAAACAGAACATCATTTATGAGTTGGTATTGTTTAGCTTTCAACCTCAGGGCTCTCTTCTTGGTGTGATCCAGGTGAAATGGAGCATACCCGTTCTTAAGAAAATAAATGGTGTCAACATATAATGATTCTGCGTCGTTTAGGCTTACCTCATACGTGTGTACCTCTTCAGACGAGTTCTCAGGAATTTTCGATGCTCCAGCTAACATCTTGCAGAAGCCTTGACCTCTCACGATGTGTGCTGGCTTGATCTCAAGATCGTATTCTTGTAAGGCGGTGATCCAATTCACTCTCCTTTCGCCCACATCCTTCTGTATCAGGAGGTTTCTTACCGCTGGGAACGGTACTATGACTTTGGTATGGGCTTTTAGCAAGAAAGGTCTGAAATATTTGATCGCTTTGAAAACGGCATATGCCTGTTTCTCTACGTCTGAGTAATTAAGTTCAGCACCTTGTAAGTTCGAGCTAAAAAATGCGATTGGAGCTTCTGCCTTTTCTTGATTCGCTTGACTTAAAATCGCAGCATAGGATTTCTCTGAGGCAAACGTGTATAAGATAAAAGGTTCTAAAAAATTTGGGGTTGCTAGAGATGGAGCATTGATGATAGCTTGTTTGATTAAGTTGAATGCTTTGTGCTCATCTAGACCCCATTTGAAATTTGAATTCTTTTTTATCATATTTTGTAAAGGAGAAATAATACGTGAAAAATCCGGGACAAACCTTTTTACAAAATTGATCTGTCCAAGGAAGGATTGCATGGCTTTCTTGTTATGGGGCATGGATATCTCGGAAATTTCCTTGATTCTGTCGGGTTCTATGTGAAGACCAGATTTTGACACTATGAATCCGAGCAATTTCCCTTCGCTTAATGCAAAGAAAGATTTCTTTGGGTTGAGCGAAATCCCATACCTCAAACACCTTTGAAATATTTGCTTCAAATCTTTGAGATGGTTGCTTCATTTTTTGGAGTACACTGTTATATCATCCAAGTAAATCACTACTGATTTATTGACTAACCCTTTAAACGCGATGTCCATGGCTCTCTGAAAGGTAGCTCCGGCATTGATCAAACCAAATGGCATCTTCCGATATGCATACGTGCCCCATTTGGTTCGGAACGTAGTCTTTAATTGATCATCGGGATGCACCAGTACTTGATTGTATCCTGAAAATCTATCCAGGAAAGACATTAATTCTGAGCCTGCTACTGCCTGTAATATTTGTTCCATAGGTGGGAGGGGAAAGTTATCTTTCTGATAGGCTTTGTTGAGATTTTGGAAATCGATACAGATTCTAATGTCTCCGTTTTTCTTCCTAACGGGTACCATATTGGACACCCATTTGGAATGCCTGACGGGGAAAATTATTCTGGCTCTCAACAACTTATTAAGCTCAGTTTTTATCTGATTTTCTAAGTTAGGGTGTATTTTTCTGAGCTTCTGCTGGACAGGTCTTTCATTGTCAATCATAGGGATAGTGTGTTGAATGATAGAGGTGTTGTAAGTCTTCAGCTCATCATAATTCCAAGAAAAAACGTTTTTGTACTGTCTCAGAAGACGAATGTACGCTGATTTCTCTTCAGGGGCTAGGCCATGGCCTAGGTTAACGTTTTGTGGCTTCTCGTCAGTTCCTAGGTTCACCGATTCATAGTTCAGAGTTGAACTGTAGAGTTTGGAATTAGATGACCTTTTGAACCGACTTTTTAAATCATATAGGTCTTCTAACTTGACCACTGATTTGGGTATAGCATTGTCAGGGTTACTTTGTTGTATTTGGTGATCATGATGGCCTTCGTCGATTATCTGATTTGAGTAGGATCCTTCAGAGGTGAGGAAACTTACGATGTCTGGATCATCGTTGAATACTCTCCAGTTGGTGATGTTGTCAGGGATGGACAGTCTAAAGATTAATTCTATTGAAAAACCTATCAGGACTAAAATCTTCGGAAGGAATCAGTCTAGAGGCTACGTTAGCTAATAGGTTGCGCTCGCGTTTTGAATTCTTGGAATTGACGAGATGTTGAATGCTATGAAATGTGCAGTGAGATCTTGAACTAACGATTGATAGTGCTTTAAATGACTTGACAGGCAGTGTATGGTGTTACGTACCTGTTTTACGACGATCTCATAATCTCCAAAGACTTGAAGATACTTAACGTTCAATCCGATTGCTTTATATAGGCCTTGAACCAAGGCTTCGTACTCCGCTGTGTTGTTCGTGCAATCGAACTCAAGTCTGCATGTGAGCATAATCTTGTTCCCGTCCAGGCTGATCAGAACGCATCTGGCTCCTTCTCCCTCATTGGATTTAGACCCATCAAAATATAATTTCCAAAATAAAGATGTATTTACAAAATTATCTAAAAGCTAAAACATTTTGAGTCATCAGTTTGGGAGAAATTTTCAACTTGGGATAAAACTGAATTCTCTAAGTAAGGTGAAATATGAGCATTGAAATTGCCGAGAAAAGAATCTACTGCGTAATTACCTACAATGCTGCTATTGTATGTTATGGCTTCATTTTCTCCTTCTAGTTCTGTCACTATGTATTTTTGGTGCAACTCTCGTTCAACCTTTATCTGATTTGGTTAACCATTGTATGGTAACCACATGTGCGACCAGTCGGTTGAGAAATATCCGTGGAGTTTCTCCAACGAATCCCTGCTAAGAATCAAACCATAGAACTCAGGGATATCAGCTACTAGAATGTCGATAACCTGACACACTTTTGGGTTAGACGACAATCTTATGGTCACCTGATTAAGTTCACCAATCACTTCGACTTGGGATCGATCAAGTTGAACTATACGTACTGCATATTTTTGAGGTTGCACATTCAATTTGGCACATATTTACCTGGGTAAAATATTCGTTGAAGCACCAGAATCGACGAAGCAATTGTGCACGTTTTTATTGAAGATTTCGTATGTGAGAAGAAAAGGAGGAGTATGAGATCTTGATCTTCCTCCAATCAAGGCGATGTCATTTGGATCAATCTTATTGATCGCGTTGGTTGGAGGCCTTCCTAGATTGTGGGAAGCTACAGCTATAGGTAAATATGTAGTAGGCATATCATGTAATTCTTTCATCATTATTTTCTGCTGGTGTTTCAACTTACTCAATTCATAAAGAGTGATGTTAGCCCTAGTCTTCTTCATGTCATCAATGATGTTATACTCCATTTCATCCGACACTATCAGTGTTCTTGATGGAGGTGCTTGATCAGATTGGACTGGGCTAAACTGGGTCGCTTTAGCAGTTGTCTTTTTTGTTGCAGGGCTTGCGCCCTTTTGTTTTGGGGTAGTTTGGGGAGGATCAAGTTGATTTCTGCTTCTCGTGCTAACAGGAAATGCTTCTTGATCCTCTTCTTGTGGGAGGATGAAATCCCACATTCCTTGTATTTCCACCACCTCTTCATCGTCAGTCTGCCCTTCAGTGGTATTCTCTTCTTCTTCTTCTTCAGATTCAACGTTTGAGACAACATTGGGTGGCTTCGTCTCCATGGGAGGGTTTCTTTTAAAAGTCCTGAAAGGCTTTCTTGAAGACGTTTTTGCTACTTGTTTTTTAATATCAATCATCTCATTAGACATGGCTTTCAACACTTTTTGTAATCCTTCCATATCGAAAGGATATTTTGTTTGCTTCTTCTTGGTGTCTTCTTTGAAAGATATCTTCTTAGATTTACGTTCTTCAATTGTAGATCTCTTTTCAAGGGCTACTACGCGTTTTTCAACTGCTAACGCCTCTGTCAAGTTGTCAACTAAGGTGGTCTTGTTTGCCCTATCTACGAAGATAGCCAAGTTTGGAGGTAAAGCCGTGATGTACCATTCACATCTTACTTCCTCACTGGGTTGTGAAGTAGCGAGGATTTTGTTGAGGATCTTATTGAACCGTAAGTTAAAATCTTTAATGGGTTCTCTAGCCTCAGCCTTAAGATTAGATAGGTCATTGATCAATGTCGCCGTGGATCTGTCATCACCAAACTTGGTGAGGAACTGACTTTGAAAAATGTCCCAGCTTGTGATGGATCCGGAAGGTAACGAAAAATACCACGACCCGACTGTTCCTTGCATTGTATAAGGGAAAAGCCGGACAACAGCGTCTTCGTTAGTAACTCTGTTGAGATTAATAGAAAGCATGAAATTATTGATATGTTCTTCGGCTAGCATGCCTGTTTCTGGATTGAATTTAGGCAGCCACTTCTCAGGATGGGCCGGTATAGGGCTCAGGGGTGGAGGCATTAAAACCGCCCCAGGATTGTTCCATGGAGACTGGGCCATCGTTGAGCTGCTAGTCAATGGAAGTGCAGAAGATGATCCCTGATGCTGAGAAGATGGAGATATTATGATCTTCGATGATCGTGGAGGAAGGGTTGCGGAAGATGGATGAGTGATTTGGGGTGAAGATGTGGGTGGCTGACTTCGCGGTGAGGGAGTTGAAATGGACGAGGTAGATGAAAGAGTCTCTCTGTCAGACTCTGGAAGTGCTTTCCTTGCTCTTTTCCTAGTGGGGAGAGGGATTTCAGTTGGCTGGATGCCAAACTTTTCACTCTTCAATCTAGTCAGGGGATGAGCAGGATTGTACTGCGAAGTCACGTTGCCTTTAGATTTATCAGACCTCTGAGTAAAAATAGAGAATCCCTGGAGTTTACGAATCAAAGTTTGAAGTTCAGGGGGATCAATGATAAGTTGGTCTGATATAGTGGATGCCCGAGCGACTTCTAGCTCCGAGTTTAATCGTACCGGAGAAGTCGGGGGAGTTGGTGAGGGTGATTTGCTCTCAGAATGGTATTCAGATTTTGACTTATGCACCATTCATAGCTCGTGCCCTCCTTCTAGCGCCAAATATGTTGAGGGCCCCGAAATCGGGTCAACAACAAGGGGGATACCCACCCGGTCGGGAACCTGGTTGGTGGCTCCGTGCCCGTTTGGAGTAGCGGGTCCGACTGGGGATAATGGGACCAGTTTCCCAATATGAGGGGTGTGTGTGTGTGTAGAGTTTGATAGTATTGATTTAGGGGTATTTTAAGCTAATTTAATTCTAACTTCTAAACTAACTCTATGCTATTGTAATCTAATGAAAAACAATACATCTAATCTACGCTAACCCGGGGTAAAATTCTTTCATTATGCGATCTAAAAAGATTTCGAACAATAGCTGGTAATAAAGATCATTCAGCTATCATAAGAATATAAATCAATTAAGATGAACTATTCTGCATAAGAAGTTAGGCAAAACAGTTGTGAACAACATATCGCATAATTAGTTATTCATATGTCAAGCACAAATAAATGACTCCACCGTATAGAAGTGCCAAATGGTAATACACACATTCATACATTAACATATAAAGAACTCAGCTGCATATCACTTTAGGAATACAAGAATAAATTAGTCAAGAGATAAAAGTACCATTTATGACTGATTTCACTAATAAACTTCAAGCAATAACGATTTATTTCTACTTGTTCTAATATCTGTTAAGAGTACAGAAGTGCAACATCAGTAACAGACATTAAAATGCAAACATAAATAAATCTCGATCCATCCATTCATCAAAAACCCCCTCCGAGGGTGCAAAAGTGCATGTTCTGAGGACAAGTTTTTTGACAGATTTCCGGACCCTTCTCCAAATGCCATGAGAAGGGTTAAATACTACTAACTAATTAATCTTAATTACACAAATTTAGGGAACGGCTTCAAATGACCGCCCTTTTACTAAAAGTAAATTTATTACTAAAAATCAAATCTAATTTCTAACCGTTTTTGTATCTGCTCCTTAGTGCTGTAAGAAATGCACTGTTCACCCTGAAAGAGTCGGCTGGTTGTTCTTTCCTTTTGTTCGAGCTTGAAAATTAGAAATAACAAGAGCTGGCACCTCTTTCTGATAGACTAGAAGATATTTTCGAAAACCTTTCTCTAGCTGGGTGTATTCGCTGTGCGTATACTTAGTACAACCCAGGTTCCTTTCGAACTGATTTTGTTGTTGCTATTTCGTTTTCCAGTCGTGCGAATGACTCAATGAGTTAGGAGTCGCGTTGTATGGACAATCCCCTGTATCGAGAATTGCTTCCGTTCTTTGTTCCAGGATTTTCTGGAGCGTCCTCCTCCTTTTGCGTTTCTCTTTTTGCTTTACCTAGTCTGAGCTTCAAGATCTTTTGCAAACACGCTGCTTTTGTGCGCCTTTGACTCTGAGTCCCGGATAGTCTATTTTCATCAGCGCCTATTGGGCGATACTCTGGAATCCGCGGTCCTGCTGCATGCGGCATCCATTTGCGGAGGCATCTTCTCTCTGTTAATCCATTGGCACTTTCCTCTTTTCCTCAGATGTTCCCTGCATATAGATTTATATCAGTTACATGTCTTGCAGTTTACGCAAAGAAGAAGAGAAATGACGAAAAGATTGACTGAATGCGTAATTCTGACACTCATCATGATTTGACTCTTCGAAAAACGCGATACAATCATTCTTGGATACTGAAGCATGCGATCATTAATTTCCCTTAAGGTGCGCGCTCAATTTTGGGTTTACCGTTTATGTCGGAGAATTCTTGCGATGAGTCCTTTCTGCGATTGGAACCGCAGTATCGAGGACTGCGACGTCATTAAGTGTTATCGCAAATTGCCAATATCGCAGATTGCAGTTTTGGATGATCGCAGATCGCAAGTTCGCAAGATCGCAAGGTTTTCGCTTTATCACTCTGTGCTGCTTATGCGACATTGCAACGTGCGACGTTGCATATCGGCCGTCAGCGATTCCTAAGGTTTTCCCTTTTTGAGTGCTTTTAATGCATGCGATGCGATGGGTTCTCGCGTCGCTCCTTTTCAGTGTATTTATGTGCTTTGGGAAAACGCTTCTCTCTACCTTTGCGACGCGATATAGCTCTTAGGGAGTTAATACAAAAGATTTTTTAAACAAAATATTTTTGGATTTTTGGTTAAGGGTCCCCCTTTGCTTGATGTTATTATTAATATCAAACAAAGAGGGGGGTTGTTGGTGACCACAACATATCCCAAACTTTACTTTGTAACTGGTCATCACTTTCATCATGCTGCTGATTCAATTCTTCTGCCACTGTCACTTATGTTCTTCCAGGATTCCAAATATTATGTTGATGTTGTCCTCTTTCCTTGCTGATACAAATTCCTGTTGTTAATTTCTCTTCCTCGTTGTCCCTCTTCTTCACTGACTTCATCTTCGACAATTTCTCAATTTCCTCCTTACCATTTTTTCTTAACTAAACTCCATTGACATATGTATTCTGTACATTCTCCTTTACCATATAAATTATAAAATTTCTATCCAAATCTTCTTTGCCTCTATCATTTACAAACTGTTGTTTGTATTCTACAGCTTCCCTTCCATTATCTATAAAGATAATCCTTTCCTATATGTTATCAGGTTCATCTAATAACCTTCCCAGAAAAATTCCTTCCTATCCAATAAATATGTCAATTGCATATGACTCCTCCTTCCTGTATAAAACAAAATTTCCATCACAATTGTCAAATTCAAAATAACTATGATTTTCACTTTACAAAGGTAATTCTGCTATCCAATCTTTATATTGTCCTTCTGCATAAGTTATGAAATTTCCATCAATTTTCATTTCAATACTTTCCTCTACACTATACAATGTTCCTTGTTCTAACACAAGACTATCATTCATCGATTCAATAGCTATGATTTCTTGGAGCATATCATTGTGAAGTATCCTTTCATCCTCTATACTTATACTATTGCAACAAAATTATGTTGCTTCATATTCTCCTACAATAGAAACAAAATTGTGGTTTCCTAAAGCTTCTTCATGGTTTATAAATTCATAAAAATAATCCACTTTAAAATCACAGAATTCCTGAACTTTTGCATCTGTCAACATCATCATATATTCCTTCACAATTTCTATAATACTTTCATTTTGATTTTCTACTGAAAATACCCCATTCTGGTTATCATCACAAACTTTCATTTGCTTATCTTCAGCTTCTTTAATCATGACAATTTCCCTGTCAATACCATCATTCTCAAGATTATTAAATACATGCTCAAAAATATCTTTCTGTTTCAGCCATCTTTTTCAATAATATCACTTCTTCATCAGCATGCATAAGCATATTGTCCAATTGTTGTTCATCACCTATCAAACTTGAAAACATACACAACATGTCAGTTTCAAAAATACAAGGCTCTTCATTTGAAGCCTTAGTGATCAGCTCCTCATGCTTCTCTGAACTATTCTGATAGTTCACTAAGTTATTGAGAAATTCTTCCTCAACGTCTCTCATTTCTTCCTCATCAAAGAAAACTTCTAGGACTACAGCTTCTTGACTATGTTTGGCAACTTCATCATAGGTTTGTAGAATACCTTTCTGTTCTACACAACTTCCTCCAACACTTAGTTTATCCATATAAGACAACAATGCCTCTTCCTCTTCTCTGATAAGACTTCGATCTTTCAAAGATTTCCTTGACTTAACTTCTTCCTAAGTTATCTGTGTCAAATTTCCTTCTCTTCACTTCATAAATATGCAATGCATCTCTTTCCTTTCCCTTTTCCATTTCCCATTGGTCTTCTATCCATGCATACAATTCCTTCAAATATGATCCAATAAGTTTTCACTAAGAGAAGACACAACCATTTAGCCATACCTTTTAATTTCTTCCACCAGTTGAAGTCTTGAAAGTCTTTATGCATCGCCTTTTGTGTTTGTCTTGCCTTTACCTCTTTCACCAACACATTTCTCTCATTCTGATCTACATAGATTAGTTCTTCATCACTGTCATCACTGTCTCCTCCCCCAAGGAGAGATCCTTTCTCTGGTTCACAGATGTATTCTAATCCTTCATCCTCAATTGTTCGGAATATTAATTTCTCAGCAAACAACTCTCTGACAGGCCATTTAACTCTTCTTCCCACATAAAATCCTTGTTTCCATGTTTCTCTAATTTATTTTAATACCAGATTCTTCAAACGACTGAGTTCTATCTTCATCTCAGTCAACTCTATGTCTCTTTCTTCTTTGCTCATTCCTTTGAGTCCAACTGCTTTGGAACCCTTTTTCCTTTGCCTGTGACTTTCTCTATACCCCGGTCATGACTATCAATAGTCAGTTCCCTTTCTTCCTTTGGTGAACTTTCCTTGTTCACTAGTGAGCTGCAACTAGCCTTTTGCATTTCACCTGCAACAAGTCCCCTTCATGCTTCACCAAACATTACTGAGTTTAGTCTTTTGGCACCTATTGGTTCTTTCCTCGAACCTTTCACTAACTAAAAATTCTACCCAACACTCCTCTTGCTGGAATTGTTATCTCCTATCCACAATCACAATTGTGGAGCTACCTCAAGAACTTCTACCCAACCACAGTTGGAAGTTGTTCTCATCTTCTCTCGAACACTTCGTGCTTTAGGCTCTCCATCTTCAATTGCTCACTTCCTTGTTTCATTCAGTAATTTCATTTACTATTGGGTACTGTCACCTTTACTCATCTGAGAGTTCTTCTTGCTTTATCTTCTTTAACATAGCTCATATGCTATGACGCTGGTACAATTCATTCTATCTTTCAACGATTCCACTGACTTACACAATCTTATCTCAAGATACATCAAAGTACCTTTCAAACCTCCAATATTTCCTTCAAAGATGTCTTAAAACTAGTTCCCATTCCATCAACTAAATCTTTGCCAAAGGATTCATCTGTTCACTATTTCATTTAGACTTTCCATTCAAAAGACTCTATACAGCCAACAACTATTTCCCATTTTAATTTTCATAATGGACTTTTCAGCTTTCAAGATCAATTAGGATTAGATCTTAATTTCAATTATTTTACCAATTCATGATAGACACTATCAATTCCTTCTGATAACCTATTTGTAAGCAAATCCTATTTTTCTTCTACAAATTCCAAAATTCATTCCTTGTAGTGGTTCTTCTTTCAGTCCTATTAAACTCAATCTATATTCTTTCAATCATCAATATCATTGTCTTCAACAATACTTTAAGCAATCTTCATTCACTATTCAATTTAGCTTTAACTTCTAAACCTTTCACTCCAATTTACCTTTTAAATCAAACCAATCAGTCAATCAACTTACACATAAATTTCATTTTCCTGAAAGGAAAACATCTTCTCCTTTGAAATTTCAGTCCCTTGTTGTTCTTAAGGAATTCAAAACCAATCTCTGCAAAATCATAAACATAAACATTATTACTAGACCTTCATCAAAAGTTCACTAATTCCCCATTCTGATCTCAATGCTCTTTGTAGTCTGATCCCCATCTGTATCAAATTCACTTTAGTGCAATTATACATATACTGGAATTAAAATTCAGTCTCTCAACCAATCTCTACAAAGCATTGATCTAGCTCTGATACCAAAAATGATGAAGGAAACCCCTTGATGGTAGAATTCGATCACAAAGGAAATCACCCCCTCCATATACACAACTATCGGCCTAGAACTATGGTTATTTCCCACCACATTGGAAGCGTTGGTATTGAAGCCTTAAGCCTCTAAAACCTGCGCGCACATTATATTGGAAGCAGAGAATGGATGCACTTTTACATTAAAAATCCTTGGTCATCAATTTTACCAGAATACAAACGAGACATGGGAAAACCTGCTCCGAACTCATAGCCGGAACTTCAAATGGAATTTAAATCTGTTATATAAAACCCATCGGGTTCGGATTGGGAATTAACCTTCACGCATGTTCGCACTTGGTATCCATCCAATCATCCGTTCGACAGACGGTCTGATCACCTCCAGATTCCAATTTAATTAAATAACGACTCATAACCTCATCGGGCCCGATTTCTGGAAACCGCTTACGGCTTATGAGGCCATCCAATAATCCACTTACCACTGTTGAAAACCGCCTTCACTACTTAATGTCTTTCCGAAGTGCGATCAACGATTTGATCTCCGCCGTTGATCTACTATGTGATCCAACCGTCCACGCTTCATTTTCATGTCACAGTTGGAGTCAGCAAGTGTTTAGGCCCTGGTCCATCTATACAGACTTCCACCGATGCAATATATCGGTGCGATCACAGTCACAACTCCTTAAGGCCTGAGTCTATCCTCCTTATAACAATCTTTGCTCTTGTGATATGAATTGGTTTTGCTCCCTGTGATTTGATCTGGATTGTTGATCTTCCAAGTCAACGACTACTATGAATCGATCCATATACTCCCTCTTGGTCTTGATCTCGCTTTTTTTTAACGAATTTTGCATTATAAAGACAATCCACACTCTATTTTAACGTACAACTCCTTATAAAAACTCTCTGTGGTATTGATGGATAAATGACTTGGGTTAAAGCGGTTCAGCCATTTACACACACGAAATCATTTATTTAATATAATGAATTTACAGAGTCTCAGCCCTCTGGCTCGATTACATCAATAAAAGGCCCTATTTCAATCTTGAAATCCTTTCTCTCTCCTTTCTGGCTTCTCTCGAACCTCTAGCTAACCTATCTAGCCTCTCTAGCCTCTCTATCACTAACCTATCCAACCTTTGAATTATACAGAAAGATCATAATTTATACAAAAGTGGATTCATGAACCAATTCTAGTTTAGATCCAGAACTCTCTCACTCTATCCTAAAGAACCTCTTCAACTCCACTCTTTTCAAAACAAATGCTAAATCAAGCTTTCAAATTCCTCATATTCTATTCAAACCAAATAAATCTAACTTTTTGGCCCGATCTCCACACAGGGAGGATCAATCAGCCACTATGCCTTTTTCTCATATTTTTCAATAAATAAACACTCTCACACATTTAAATAAATAAAATTAACTAATCTCTTATCTTCCAACCCCTTGTTAGTCACAACATGTGACCATGCCATCACATTACTAATTAGGCCTCAATGCTCCTGCACCGCAATGTAATTGAATATGAACCAAAACTACTACAAATTTCCTTCACAGAGAATAAGAAAACATATCATTATATTTTCATACCTTTAGCTCATGATCATATGGCTATTTATAGTCATATGGTGGTCCTAGGGCTTAAGATCCAACCAAAAATCATCTCCGTATAAGCATGGTTGACCATGAATCAATCCCCATATATATCTAAAAATGATGCATACCTACGCCCATAAGACCGTTCAAAGTCAACTATGTGCCTAGTGGTGGAAATCACTAAGACTAATATTATGCCCTCCTTCCATGTGACCATGCCCATATGATCGGGGCTGAAGGGTCATTAGTCATCCATAAGATGATTTCAAGATGATTTCATCATGCTTAATGGCAGCCCACGAGGGTTTTCATGTGACACCTATTTTTAATATTTTTACCAATCCAAAGCCACCAATTTTCACGGACTTGTGGAATCCCATGATGGTGCCACATTATCTTTCTAAATTAGCTTTCTTATTTGTCATGTCGACTATGTAACCATGCCATGTTTTTATCATCAACAAGTCCATGTCATCGTCAAAGAGGATAGTTCCATGTGTTGTAATCCAGTAGATCAAATAAGATTGATTAAATGTCTTGCAACTTCACCATAATCCAATTGTTATACTTTTAGGAGTGACATTGATTAACTTGAAACATGCACATCATTTATCATCATTAAATATTGTGCAACTTCACATGCCCATGGCCATTGATTTTCTTTGTCAATGGTGGATATACTCCAAACATGCCCACTGGTTAACATATTAAATTTTTGGATCTTTGCCCTAATGTTTGGTCCTTTGATTTAATATTGAAACTTCAATTAGCCATAACTTCTCATCTCGGAGGAGTTTTTCAGAGTAGTAAATATTGTTGGAAATATATTTATGAGATTTATGAAACCATACTATTAGTAGGATCTTTCAGACATTATAACTTCATAAAAAACTCAAATAAATTAAAGCAACTATATCTTCATGTGTGGAGGACTCGTGAAAGATCCAATTGTTATATCACTTCATAAAGAGTTTTTTTTCTTCTTTGATCATCAAACATGGTACTACTACCACTGTCTCATACACCCCTTTTATGACAACACTAAGTGAAACAACGATGATCCTAATAATGATTCCTTGCTCTATTCCTTAGCATTTGTGCTTCAACTAGTAGTGGAAATGGCAGGGAAAAAAGAAATTATATTGAGTAAGTAAAAAGAACATATTTAAATATATCAGTGGGTAAAGTAGCAATAAATGAAGCATTTTCCATATCAACACCTTGACTTTCAACTTGAAGAGATTGGAGAACTCTTATAGAATGTTGTTTTTCCAAAACTTTTGCTTGGATGTCTAGATGAAGAGCTTCCAAAAACTTGGGATCAATTCCTCTGTAAGAGGTCCATAATTTGCATATAGAATAAATTAAGCATCTTGAGAAGCTAAAATGTCATCCCTAAGTTCCGTTGCAATTTCCTATATAAATGTATTATCAATAACATTAACATCTAAATCACCATTAGAAATATTATATTGTTTCAATCGACCATTCTCTTGCTTGGATAAACAAGGGAAACAAATGTAGGTGTAGGGAATATAAAGAAATACACATGAGAGTAGTGGAGCTCCAAGAAGCAAAGACTCTTAAGCATCCCTACCCAACCAAGATAGGGGCTAATGGGGTATGTGAGCCTACTTCTTGAAGGTTAATCTATTTTTTATATTTGGGAAGTTTACAGTACTAAACATGTAACAATATTTGTATGAGTAGAGTCCCATGGAGTTGAAGGCCATCTTGAAAGTGTATTTCTATTGAGAGAGTAACAACCCTAGTGAAAATTCCATCTAAAAAATATATAACCCCATGGTCGATGGGACACGTATTCCAAGATGAATGGTGGGAGAAACATCCTAGTGGGTGTTGATTCGATTTATTATGGCTAAGGGAATTGGAAAAGGAAATGGCTAAGGTTTTGGAAAGGCATAGGACATTAATTGCCAATTATTTATGAAAATAATGGAAATTAGGAGAAAAGGAGGTGAAAGGTCACAAGTTTCATGTGAGGAGGAAAATGAAAGAATATAATGGAACATGAAGAAAATATACGCTCATCCATAAAAAGGCTTATGAGGACTAGTTGGTAAGCTCTTGACAATTTTTGGTGGAGCTCTCTTCTATTCTCTCTCCCTCATACTCTTGGATACATCGAGTTTTCCTGGAGCACACTTGTAGGGTGTGGCATAATTGAGTTTTTGGAGAAAGAAGGTAAAGGAGGAGTAGGAAGCGCAAAAGGGCATCGGGATCAACAACTACAACAATTTTTCTTGCAGGTACTGAGTTGCATGTATATTTTCCTCAATATTTTTGGCATGCATCACACATGCATGTGATTTCTTAGTTATGATCTATCACTACCATGTATGATTGCCCAGATTGACATTGGATTTTCCCAACCTTTCCATTTCCTGGATAGCCATGTCGCTTGTGGGTTTATTTCCTTTCTTTGTTTTGGTTGGTTCTCATGTTTCCTTAGCTTGGGTTGTGTTATTAGTTCTTGGAAGCCTTGGTTGGAAAAACTATCTATAATCCCTGTAATGGCTGGGTTGAGTTACTAGTCCTGTAGCCTTGGTTGGAAAAATGCTCTAGAAGCAATGTAAAACCTTGGGTTGGGTTATTAGTCCTAGAAGCGTGGGTTGGACAAATGCTCTAGAAGCTCTTGGTGGGTCGAGTTACTAGTATTGGAAGCCTTGGTTGGAAAAACACTCTAGAAGCTCGATGATAGTTGTGGGTTGAGTTACTAGTCCTCGAGCCCTGGTTGGACAAACACCTCAAACCATGGAAAATTGTAGGGGCGAATTTCGCCCTTGGGCTAAATTAAGGGGGATTATATTTTTATTGGGAGAATATTTTGTATCATAGTACATTGTACAAATCACCTCAAATTTATTTTATAAAAAAATTTAGGTATGGAGGTTAGCCCACCTTATTTTAAGGGAGGGGTAAAAAAATTAAATTTAGACCTTGAAATTAGGAGTTACAATCTTCCATTCACCCTCATTTTCAAGAAAATGTATTTATGATAGTTATAAATAAAAATATAAATACAGTGGAGGTATGGTAAATAAATAAAATCTCTTTTTATATTTAGTCCATAACCCTCTTTCTATTTAAGAATGCTCAAAAACGAGCTTTCATTTAAGTGAATCTTATGGGCCAAATACCATATTTATAAAAGAAGTATGGTAAATTAATAAAAATATAAATAAACGAGAGGTATGGTAAATAAATAAAACATTTTTTATATTTACTCCATAAGCCACCTTATATTTACGAACACTAGAAAAATGTGTTATATTTAGGTGAAGCCTATGGGCTAAATACCATAGGCCAAATTATTATTAATACCATGCAAAAAGCATTATTAACCCTAATATTATTATTAATAAAAATAAATATAACATGTTATTGACCCATGGTATTCAAATGGAATGCAACCTATTTAAAGGGGGGAATTAAACTAGCATAGATCCATCTTTACTCTATCGTGATATGCAAACTAACATAGAGTGAAAAAAGATTTGATCCCTCTCGGGGCTTGGTAGATCAAGAGTAAAAATGGATCTTGTAATTTAATGTCACTTAAACATTTTAAGTTGGTTAAAATAAAAATTTATAAATTACTAATAGTAGTTTTTAAGCTCCAAGTTTATGATAACCCATGGTATTGAACCATGCTAATACCATGGTATTCATGTTAGTATATACTATTTAAAGGGGAAATTCTATCAGCTTAGATCCATCTTAATTCCGGGTCTACCAAGTGCTGGGAGGGATAAATAGATTTCATCCCTCTAAGAGTGGTAGATGTGGAGTTAATATGGATATAGGTTGGTTTTTATGATAATGAAGATATTAAATAGACTTAGGAAATTATATTGTAAAATAAATCTTAAGGTGAATGGTTAAGGCTACATTTAGTCACTTCACAAAATTTAGTAAAAAAAACTGATATATCCATTTTTATTGGTTTTTCTGATTTAACAAAAAAAAAATTCAAAACAATGAAATCTTAACTCTTTCCGCATCACCCTCGCAGAAGAGAGATAGTTGCTGCCCAAATTTCCCACCATTTTTGAAACATTCTCAATATGATATCTTCATGAAAAAGTTAAGGTACTAATCTGGGATTAGTTGTTCGAAAAATATGTTGGTTTGTACAACCTTTCATCTTCACTACTATTCTTAGTTTGTCATAATGATCTGTAGGGGTTGGGTCACTGCACCATATTGTCCTAAAAGGAAGAGATTGTGCACCGAAAAGGAAATTAATCCACATGTTACAACATTGTTAAAAATGGTATGAACGTAGTGAATTATGCTAATAAGAAATTTAGATTGGGAGAGACGTAATTAAATTTTATTATTTAATGGAACATTTCTAATTAAAATAATAATAAATCTACATTTATATATTTATATATTGATTGTAAGGGTTCTACAATGGTCACTTCTTTCCATTAGATCCCCTTCAGGCCTTTGGGATACTTACTACTTCATTATATTATACAGTTGGGGCTTGCTACTTGTTGGCGTGTTGGGGTAAACAAACTTGACGTGTTTTTTTTTTAATCTCAAAGTTGGAGTCTATGGAATAAGAAAGAAATTTGATTTCTTGGCAAAAGTGGTAGAGAAAACATTAATCTCTCCCACCATGACAAACATGGTCACTAAAAATTGCAACATTGTTTGTAGGAAGTGAAAATTATGTTTCTTTTTTCCAAACATGTATGTTAGTATATTACAGTTTAATGAATATGTTTTATTATTATCATATATGGTTTCATACTTTAACAAAATATTCGCCAAGACTTCACAATGTTTTATTATTCAGTGAAAGATTTTCCATGACTTTACAAGATAATATAATCTGGGTAGAGATTCACCAAGATATATATATATATATATATATATATATATATATATATATTAGTGATAAAATCACCTCCCATTTTTCCTATTTATCATGGGGATTCGCCCATTTATTATACATATAAATTTAGGGCGGTTCTTAAAATTTTCCCTGCTTCAAACCACAGAAGCAACCATGGGTTGTGTTAGCAGTCCTAGGAGTCAGGTTGGAACAAACACTCTACAACCTTGCAAGGCTAGGATGTAGATTGATTGGATGATGGTTTTGGTGATGTCTGACTATGAGGTGGAATCCCTATTTGATGGGTTGATGTGGATGGCCTCTAGAAGCCCTAGATGGTTTTTTATTGATGTGTACTATGAAATCCCACATTCATGCTTGGAATATGGCATGGAGGTGAATGGCAGAAGAGAGATTTGGATCATCCATTCTATAGTCAAGTGGAATATGGAAGTCCCATTCCAGGTTTGGATTTTTCATCATTAAGGTTATCCCTATTATGTTGGTTATGTATATGTTTTATGACAACAACTATGTATGGCTATCATCATGTTTTTACTTGTAAATGAATGAACAATGTATCTATGGCCTAATGGATGAAATAGAAATTAATTTGATAAGGAAACAATGCTTCATGGAGAATATCAGATAAGTATGAGACCCCTGTAGAAATTTTGAATAATTTAACACATATTCAACAGAGATTATCTTGATCATGTACTATTGCGGAATAAATACACAATACATAAGCTCCTCTACATTGATCATCAATATAGCAGCATCAATAACAATAAAACATCAAGAGCATTCACACATTAACACAGTATGTAACCCGGGGAAAGCATCTCGCTAAAAACCCCACACTATCTGTATATTAATGATTGAGACCATGTAACATTACAAAGTACAATGCTTATCACAAGCATTCCAGTACCAGCTCCACCTGTTACACACAATACAGCTAAGATCTGATCTCCAAATCTATTCCACTGCTTGTCTGCCTCCACTGCTCAATACTTGCTCAAGAATTAATGAGAATGGTTTACCAAACTCGTTTTTCACCTCCAAAGAATCACTCACAGTTTGTAAGACGTGAGAAGAGGCTATAATACTGGACAAATACATGAGAAAACGAATTGGCATACTCAATCCCTTGATTGTGCAAGATCTGATGCACAACTATAGTCACAACTGATAGCAATCTGATTCTCTAACACCTGTCCCTGCTGAACTGAACATCCACTGACATGCAACTGAGTTAACTGATGTATCCTATAGTTGTATTATGAGTTAATAACTAGTTTAACAACTCATCATTAGTCTATTTGCAGTTAGACTAACTACAACTAGTTTAACCAAGTCAAACTGAACACAACTCCATCAACTCCACCAAACTCAACTGATTGAGTTCTAACTGAAGTCATGCATGCAACAACTCAACTGAATCATAAGAAAAGCATACTTCCTTCTAAAAACTGCATGGGCCACATCTGTAGCTCAAACTGAAGTGCTCCAAGAGAATAAGATCAAGTTTATAGTCCAAATATTATTATGAGACAATAATATTTGACTTTTCTATTTTTGATAGCCAGTCTAAAAATAGACTTTGATCACTCATACTGTGATCACCCACACTGTGGTCACCCACACTGTGGTCACCGACACTGTGATCACCCATATTGTGATCACCCACACTGTGATCACTCATACTGTGATCACCCATACTGTGATCATCCCTGCTGGGATCAAAAATAGAACTTGCGCCATAATTTGCCTCCGGGCCCACTTAGTGAAGGCGACTCTTTTCACTAAGCTCCATCATCTTGTTGCAATCTCAAAACTCCCTCTCGACAATATATTGATTATCATAAACCCCTATCCTGCCTCGGTGGTATTCGAATTTGCTCCTGGTGAGAGCCTTCGTCAAAATATCAGCATCCCGATCCTCCGTTAGAATGTATGAAAGCAACATGATCCTCCATTGCACACAATCTCTGATATGATGGTACCTGATGTCAATATGCTTAGATCTATCATGAAATACAGGATTAGCCGAGAGTTTAATGAGAACCGAACAAACCAACCAGGATCCAAATGAGAACCGAACAAACCAACCAGGATCTTCCTCATCCATATAGCCTCGCATGCTGCCAAACTTACTGCCATATACTCGGCCTCCGCTGAACTGAGTGAAACTGCTGTCGATCCAATACTGAAGACCCCTCCTGATGTGCTCTTTCTGTCCGTTGGGATCCCTGCCCAATCTGCATCTGTGAAGCCACATAGCTTCACCTCATCCTCCTGTCTGTACCAGAAACCATATCCCGATGTGCCTCTCAAGTAGCGCAATACATGCTTGCCCGCCTTCCAGAAGAACTTGGTAGGCTTAACCATAGCTTGTGAAAGCTGGTTAACTGCATAGCATATATCGGGTCGTGTATTGACCAAATACATCAGCGACCCCACCAACTGTCGATAAAAAGTGGCATCCACTGTTATAGACATTTTTGTGCCTAACAGCATGGAGCATGAAATGTCAATAATCTGAGGGATCCAAAGTCCCTAAACATGTTGTTCTTACCCTTAGAGGAACAAGGTATGCAAACCACAGCACTGAAAATCAGTTCTCCACCTGAAAACACTCAGAAACAGGCTATTTCTGGATCATGTCAGCTGCTCCACTGAGCATCTGCGCTGAATGTCAACTGCTCCTCTCTGTACCTGCGCTGAAGGTCAAAATTAATGAAGTCTACCTGCGCTGGGTGAGATTGGCCAAGTGGCACAGTCATTCTGCAAGGTGTCAACTGCCCAGGAAGCTTCCAAACTGACACTTGGGTCAAGGAATTCGCCTAGTGATGAGTAAGAGGGTCTTGATCTCCAAGTGGAAGCAAGAATCTCCAAGTGGACTCAAGAACTGAAGATTAACTAAAGTGGGAGAGGACACTAGTCAGCTTTATGCCAGTCTCAAGATGACTCATCCTTTCTCCAAAACCCTATATATAGATCTCTCTCATGAGGTCTATAGAGGCTGGAATTTTGAGCAAGTAAGGAAGTGCTGTTGGTTTGAGTATAGAGCTATTGGGTGTTTTGCTTGAAGGAGGTGAAGAGGAGATTTCTTTCTGCTGGGAGGTGTTGTTGGATTGGGCCTACTGTGGTTGTAACTCTCTCAGAACTTTGCTTCTTCTATCAATAAAGTATTTGAGGTTCTTCTATATGCATGTATCTTGATGATGAATTGATGCTTGTATATTTGATTTATGCTAATCCCTGAATCGATTATGGATGTATGCTTCTTGTAGTTTCCTTTTCTTGTGCTTTTACAGGATCTGTGTGTAGCTGGGCCGGTGAAAGAGCAAGGAGTGAATATTGGATCGACTATTAGCGCAAGATAACAGTTAGTAGATCATCCTTTTCTTCCCTCTCTCATCTCATAAAGAAGAAACTTTGAATAGCTTTGCATTCAGTTGTTGCTGAGGTACTATCACCCTTAGAGTGGGATAGGGGCATTCTGCATTAGATACTTTTCCCAACAACAAATTGGCGACTCCGCTGGGGATCGTATCTTGTTGGTTGGTTGTGTTTCTTGCTATTCATTTCATAAACAAAGGGAGTACCGAATCGAACTGTATTTGGATCCATCAAATACAAAGTAGAGGGCAGCTACTCTAGCTCAGTTTCTGGGCAAGTTTATAATTTGAAGAGCTGATCCACAAGGACTCTAATAAGCTCTTAGTGATAGCTTTTCATCCTCCTTTACATCCCTTAGTGTGTCCTTGACTGATAGCTTCTGATTTGAGCAAAAACTGTGAATTTTTGAGCAATCTGTGACCCGGAGACCAAGACGGACGAAAGTCTCGTTCTTCAGTGCAGGCTGTACAAAGGTTGTCTGCATTTCAGCGCAGTTCCCGAAGGGGCTACCTGCGCTGAAGGTCAAACAGGCAGTGTTCCACCTGCGCTGGACCAGTCTTGGCTTGAGCTGCTGGGGTTTCCTGCTGTGTCTTACCTTGTTTTCACTCTTGTTTTTGCTGTTTGTTACCAGTCAGTAGGCCTATCTGAAACCAACTTTCCTTGTCACTATTCTGCCTCGGTTGTATAAAGAAACTGTGTTTGTTCTTTGTGTATTTCTTGTACATTTACAGTTTCCCATAACGAAAGTGAACTAGTCTTGCTGTGGCCTCTTAGATCTAGACCTGTGATAAAGTGTCGTTTTGATCTTAAGAGTTAGTTTGTTTGCTGTTCATAGCTGATTGAGCTTTTACTTTCGTTATATGGTTTGAATTTAGATATTTCTAGTGTCGAAACAAGTAAATCTTAAGGTGTCTTTTGATTTTGGACAAGCTTGTTTGCTTTCACTTGAAATTGAATTCAAAGTTATACAACAGCTTTCTTTTTGTATTTCACTAACATTAAGAAAGAGGAAAAGAAATACTTGCATTGTGCATGATGATTTAGGAAAAGTGCATTAGTGTGTGCTCTATGATCTGTGTGAAAAGGTGTTATCTTCCTTCTCCCTCAGTAGTTAAGGTTTTCAAAGTTGAAAGATTGAAAAGCTTGCTTATCATCTTAGATTGCATTCAGGAGTGTTACTATACATCTCGTGGTGATCCATAAAGGCAAACTGCTAAACAAGATCAACCTTAAAATAAATTGAATTTACATAACAACGCATTGAAACATAACGCAAACATTTAGAGGTCTAAGCTAGAGACGTGTTCCGGCGTCGTTAAACGTGATATCTTAGCGTTGAGTGGTTGGGTGATTCCTCCACGGTGAAGCGATAAGTATCAATACGGACTTGTGCTCCCACGTACCGTCGCGTATATATTGGGAGACCCCTATAGGATCAAAGCCTTTATCCATAGGAAACCGTGTCGGCCGCCCTACTGATCGCAATGCAGTGAACACAGCATTCACGAAGATCGACCACTCGTACCGTAAAACGTATTCTGTGGTTTTGCGAAAGGTTTGGCACACCCTCTGCCTAGAACTCCAGAGCAGTTTCTTTTGGCCTTTCTCAAACTCTATAACTGAAAAATTCCATCCGAGCATTTGTCACTTCGGGCTCGTTAAAACATCGAAGGAGGCTAGAGTCATCTTTAGCTTTTTCTCGACTCTTAAAAAGTGAAAAAGCAAGTTGTGTCTAAGCGTCGTTATAAAATTTATTTTAAACGGAACATAATCACCTCCTATTCCCGCGTTGATATTTAAGTTGAGAACATGGAACGCCCCAACCAAGGAACTCCACATGATGGAAATCCTGGTCCTTTCTCCTCTTGGGGAGAAGTTGGTGCGCCCCACATGGCCACATTGTCGCTTCCAGGACTGACAATTGGCCTGCCTGTTTGGCTATTCTCAACTAGTGTAGTTCAGAACACCATGGTTCCTGAGCAGTCGAGTCAACAGTTAGATGAGTCTAGAGCTGCCCACCAGCCTTCCACTTCTTATAACTCTTCCTCTAATCCTCCGTCTTCGCAAGGTGGGGCTGGCAAAAGCCAAGCTCCCATGGAGAAGAAGGAAAAGAAGAAGAAAGAAAAGAAGAAGAAGGAGCCTAAGGCGACTGGGGGCAAGCAAAAGACATCTGACAAAAACCCACACACAGCACAGACCGGGCCTAAATCGCCATGTGTCATATGTAGAGGAGACCATTTCCATAGAGATTGTCCCTGTATTCCCCGGATACTAAGGGACTGGTCCCCTCGATTGCACAATTCGGGAGCTTCAACCTCTGATAGCCAGGTTGAGTGCTTACCGTCAACCAGCGAAAGTGAAGGATCAAGACAAAAGGGGGGAGCAAAATCCCCCTGTAGACTGTGTGAAGGCGATCACGCCATCCACCGTTGTCCCTTCTTAGACGAAGCGAAGAGAGTTTTGGAAGATCGTCCGGTTTCACCGTTGAGACTTCCTCCTGGATACAAAAAACTCGTGCCAAGTCCTTCGTTAGTTGAAAACACAGCTGGCCCGCTCAAGTGGTCAGCTGAGGCGTCAGTCATTGAAAGTGAACCTACTGAATCCAGACCAGACGAAAGTCTAAAGGTCGATACGGCAGTTGACCCGGTTCTTCCTTCAGAGGTTTCATCCTCAAATGACACCGTCACTGAAGATTCATCTTCAAATGACACCCTCACGGAAGAGAATAAGGATGACACCATCCAGATTCTTTTCATCAACACAGATTCTGATGAGCATCAGGGCAATGCACCCATTCCTTTATCGCAGGAAGGAACATCGTCAGGATCGTATCCGGCCGTGTATTCGGTCCCACCACCAAGCAACCTGGTTGTGTCCTTTGATTGGAACCAACTGGGCAGACCCTGGTTACCAGCCAGTATACCATTCAGAATCATAGTCCAAATTTATAGAATGGTGATGGCTGGAACTATCATTGATGAAGGGGCATCTGTGAGTATCCTTTCCTCTGTTGCTTGGAAAGCACTGGGTTCCCCGGCGCTTTTGCCTGAGATAAGAAATCTCTCGGGCTTTGATAAAGGAACCAGTCGACCATTAGGGATCCTCCCCAATGTGTCTGTTACATTGAAAGGGAAGACCGTTCAAATGAACATGATGGTCGTTCAAGGACCCTTGGATTATAACCTACTCCTTGGACGAGACTATATATATTGCATGGGAGCTATAGTCTCCTCACTCTTTAGAGTAATGTGTTTTCCACACGAAGGAAGAATGGTCAAGCTCGTAGACCAACTTTCATTTCCGGGATCACGCATCGCAAATAGTCAAATACCAACCCTCAATGGTCTATTCACCCAAGAAATGTCTCCACCCCCAGTCCTCCTTCCCGATGAATGCGAGTGATTCGGAAAGATGGGATTGGGACCCAGGGGGCATGCATCCTGGTCTGCTTCGGGCAGAGGAAACCCTGGGTATAAGGTAGAATTTCCGCGGAAGAATATGACTAGTCCGTACCCCGTCCGAAAAGGAAGAGGGGTTGTTCTGGAACAGGATTCTTTTGATAAGGTTACTTGTCTGACAAAGGTCATTCAACTTTGTCTAAACAGGTAGGCAATACCAAAGAAAGGGATTCTTTTGCGGCAGCAAATTGTAACCCTCTTTGGGTAAAAGGCAAGCCTCACCCATTAAAACTAATGTTTTAGAGGATAAGTAGGGGCAGCCTCCAAAGAAAGAGATTCTTTTGCTGCAACAAATAGTAACCATCTTTGAGTAACCTAATGATAGACATCGCCGAAGAAAGAAGTTTCATTTGCGGCAGCAAATAAAACCATTCTTTGGGTAACCAGAAAGAGGCAAGCCTCACCCTTTAAAACAAATGTTTTATCGGATAAGTAGGGGCAGCCTTGAAATTGTACTTTATACCTGGGGGCATGCAAACCTTTTGGAGTGCAAGCTAGGAGCGGTTATTTATCTGTTTTTGGGACTAGCCGTTTTCCGAACTTGCATAAAGAGAGGATGTGGGGCAAAGGTCAAAATTTGCCAAATTAGGAGCATAGCTTCGTGAGATAAAGCTCCATAAAAAATAGCTATCTCACAAGAGACATTTCTTATCTTATGACTGGTATAATCGAGCAGTTTTACCGCGGAATTTATGCTCGTTAAAAAATAGAAAAGCGAGATCCGAGCAGTTTTAGCATAAAGTTCATGCTCGTTAAAAAATAAACGCAAGTTCGAGCAGTTTTACTGCGGAATTTATGCTCGTTAAAAAATAGAAAAGCGTGAGCAAGGGTTCCACCAGAGTTCAAGCTCATTAAAAAATGAACCCGGTAAATAACCATTGTGATCGTAAATTTATTAGCCATAAAAGCCTTGGTCGTGTTTGCACCCGCCACCTCCATTTCATTTGGCCAATCGTTCACCTCCATATGATTGTTTACCTATTTTGAGGAACAGCTGCGAAGAGTGATTTCACTTAGCCATCCTTGTGACACTGCCGTGATTGGAAAATTCCAACCTGTACCTGGAATCTGCTGCTATCCCTGTTTATCACTCGTTCCTCAAAAAACGAGTCTTCTTTGAGCTCTTTTCATCTGACTCGTAAAATATGAAAAGTTTGCCGAGTTTTGGCCTTCCAGCTCGTTAAAAAGGACCGGAAGAGCTATCCCTCCTCTAGATTTTAATCTTTTTTGGACCTGAGGGATTATTGCACAAAAAGGTCGAGCGCTTGTTTTATTCGGCTCGTTAAAGTTATCGAAAATTCATCCCTTTTGTATTGTTTTATACTTTTTCGGACTTAAGGGATTAGATGACGAAAAAGGAATTTTGGAGTTAACTTTCTGTACCTTTTCAGACTCTCTAAAAATGAAAAGGACCGAGTTGTCTTTGTCGCTAGACTCGTTAAAATGATTAAATAGCGACAAACTTGTCTTTAGACGAGAACGAGTTTCCCTATCGCTAGGCTCGTTAAAACATAGCGATGGGCTTGCCCGAAGGGCAGGTTATAGAACAAGCATATGTTATCCTCCTCAAGCTTGACAAAAATAAAGAGGTACTGGTCAGAAATGACTGGGGAAAAATTGGGAGAACCTCAAAGCTTTAATGGTAGCAAGTCGCTCTTGAACATGACACTTTGTCCTTCGTACCACATCGGGTTGGGTTGTTTCATTCACCGGTCTCATCACCATGGTCTTCGCCAAACCATCCGTATTTGGGGTAATGCTACCGATCCATCACATCAGTGTCATTACATGTTCAAGAGATGTGTTCAGAAAGAGTCAACCGTGTCCCATCCACTACCATACATTATCCTTCATCCACCCATGATCGCCACCCTGAATCATATCTCACAGATTGTTTTCACCTCCACTAAAATCATTAGCTCCATTCCGCGTCACTGATGTGGGATTCATTAAGGCCCTCCTTTGACGGATCGCTTCTTGTCGACTTCAGCTCATTATCCAAGAAGTTGATCTAGGAACACCCCCCCAGTACTTTGAAGCTTGCATGCCTCAATGGCAAGTTTCTCACTTCCGCGATAGGTATACATCAATGACCTTCGACCAGAAGATTTTGCGTGGTGTTCGACGCCAAGTCCTTTATTCACACCACGTGAATTGTACTGCAGTACCTTGAGGGTCATTGTCATTATTGGTGACTCCTCTCGCGCTTGTTAACGGTTTACATTATTGACCGGTAATCAAGCGATGTCTTTCCATGTTCGACTTCAGCGCAATTCTCACATGGATCGACTTGTACTTAGAGTGAAGATCGAACGAGATTGAAGACCCCGAATCTAGTTTCATTCATCCGGGCTGCGATATATATTCAGGAAATATAAAGACATTTGATATGTACCAAAATGAATTTATAAAGCTGAGCATGGGAATGCCCGCCTCAGCTAGATCATGAAAGCAGAATGAAAAATAATGTATTGTATTGTATTTTATTGCAGGGCACCTCTCAGCGATTGAATGAACTTCGGATCCTCCTGATAAAGAATTTCACCCGATAAACGACCTCATACTTTAGGGGGCAACTGTTATAGACATTTTTGTGCCTAACAACATGGAGCATGAAATGTCAATAATCTGAGGGATCCAAAGTCCCTAAACATGTTGTTCTTACCCTTAGAGGAACAAGGTCTGCAAACCACAGCACTGAAAATCAGTTCTCCACCTAAAAACACTCAGAAACAGGCTATTTCTGGATCATGTCAGCTGCTCCACTGAGCATCTGCGCTGAATGTCAACTTCTCCTCTTTGTACCTGCGCTGAAGGTCAAAATTAATGAAGGCTACCTGCGCTGGGCGAGATTGGCCAAGTGGCACAGTCATTCTGCAAGGTGTCAACTGCCCAGGAAGCTTCCAAACTGACACTTGGGTCAAGGAATTCGCCTAGTGATGAGTAAGAGGGTCTTGATCTCCAAGTGGAAGCAAGAATCTCCAAGTGGACTCAAGAACTGAAGATTAGCTAAAGTGGGAGAGGACACTAGTCAGCTTTATGCCAGTCTCAAGATGACTCATCCTTTCTCCAAAACCCTATATATAGATCTCTCTCATGAGGTCTATAGAGGCTGGAATTTTGAGCAAGTAAGGAAGTGCTGTTGGTTTGAGTATAGAGCTATTGGGTGTTTTGCTTGAAGGAGGTGAAGAGGAGATTTCTTTCTGCTAGGAGGTGTTGCTGGATTGGGCCTACTGTGGTTGTAACTCTCTCAGAACTTTGCTTCTTCTATCAATAAAGTATTTGAGGTTCTTCTATATGCATGTATCTTGATGATGAATTGATGCTTGTATATTTGATTTATGCTAATCCCTGAATCGATTATGGATGTATGCTTCTTGTAGTTTCCTTTTCTTGTGCTTTTACAGGATCTATGTGTAGCTGGGCCGGTGAAAGAGCAAGGAGCTAGGAGCAAGCAGCAAGGAGTGAAGACTGGATCGACTATTAGCGCAAGATAACGGTTAGTAGATCATCCTTTTCTTCCCTCTCTCATCTCATAAAGAAGAAACTTTGAATAGCTTTGCATTCAGTTGTTGCTAAGGTACTATCACCCTTAGAGTGGGATAGGGGCATTCTGCATTAGATACTTTTCCCAACAACATCCACTTCTTCTCCCGAAGTGGCATCCTCCTTCCTCCAACCTCCAGGAAGAGGAGTATCAACAGGCTTGCAGCCATGCATGTTGAACTTCTCCAGTATCTCTCGAGCATACTTGCCCTGAGAAACAAACAGTCCACCACTGCGCTGCCATATTTCCAATCCTAGGAAATAGTGAAGGAGGCCCAAGTTCTTCATCTCAAACTCTGTAGCAAGATCCTTCTTGCATGACAGTATCAACAGCTGATCACCCGTTAGAATCAAATCATCAACATACAGTACAATGATAAGCAACTTACCCTCCACCACAATCTGGTATAGGTTAGGATCCGCCTCGCTCTTGGAGAATCCAAGTCCTGTGAAATAACTGTCTATCCGTGTGTACCAAGCACGTGGTGCTTGCTTCAACCCATACAGCGCTCTCTTGAGCCTGCACACATGTGACTCGCTGCTGAACACCTCAAAGCCTTCGGGCTGCTCAATGTACACCTCCTCCTCAAAGACTCCATTGAGGAACATAGTCTTCACATCCATCTGATGAATGTGCCATCCCATATGCGCTGAGAGAGCAAGAATCGTCTGTATGGAAGAATACCTTGTGACAGGTGCAAAGGTCTCCTCATAATCGATCCCCTCTATCTGTGAAAAGCATCGGTCAACAAATCTTGCCTTGTACTTCTCCACACTGCCATCAGCTTCCTGCTTAACCTTGTAGATCCATCTCGAACCCACCACTGATTTCCCTTCCGATCTAGGAACAATCTCCCATGCACTGTTTTTGACAATAGAATCATACTCTTCCACCATGGCGTCTACCCATGCGGGATCCTTCACAGCTTCCTCGAAAGAGGATGGCTCAGTCACAACACACTTGCTCATCAGAGCCATGTATCTAGTGTACTGATCAGGTGACTGTCTCTGCCTACATTGGGCTGTAGGTGGTCCTACAACTTTCTCTGCATCTTGAGCCAGTCGCTCAGCTTCTGTCAAGCGCTTTCGCCCTCTGATGGTTGGCGCTGCATGAGTGGTCTCTTCCACTCCACGAACCGCACCCTGTGGCTGATCCACGTTCTGAAGCTCATCCTTAGGAGCTAATAGCTCCTCATCTGCATGCAAGTGTAGCTCCCTCTCAAGCGAACACTTCATGGCTTTCTCCTCCTGAAATTTTATATCCCGTCGCACGACATTTTTACCACTGTTTGGCGAATACACACGATAGTTGTGGGGTGTATCAGTGTACCCCACAAATATCCCAACCTCTGCGGTCAGCTCCAACTTCTTCCTCGCATCCTTCGTCACATGCATGTAAACGTTAGCACCAAAAATTCTCAAATGAGAAAGATCAGGCTGCTTACCAGAATAAACCTCCTCGGGTGTACTCATGCCAAGTATCCTATGAGGAAAACGGTTCTGCACATAAACTGTTATATTGCATGATTCCGCCCACAAGTGAAGGGGTAGGCCTTGATCATGCAACATTGCTCGTGCAGCACCCACAGTCGTTCTGTTCTTCCGCTCAGCTACCCTGTTCTGCTGTGGGTTATGGGGAGCTATGAGCTCTCTACGAATCCCTTCTGCCTTGCAGAAATCCTTGAACTCGTCCGAGATGTATTCACCACCATTATCGCTCCTAAGAGCCTCCACCTTCATCCCCGACTCCTTCTTGACCAGTGCTTTTAATTCATAGAACTTTGAATATGTCTCGCTCTTCTTCTGCATGAAGAAGATCCAGCACTTATGAGAGAAATCATCAACAAAAATCACATAATACCTGTGTTTTGCTATCGAAGCAACTGACAAAGGTCCACACACATCTGTGTGAATTCTCTCAAGGATCGTCGTGGCGCGACTATCCTTCTCGTGAAAGGTGGCTTTCAAAAACTTCCCCAAAGTACACCCCTTGCACTGATCTGACTGCGCAAGTGTACCTTTAGGAAGCCCTGTAGTGATCTGCTGCAGTATCTTCAAGGCTCCATGTTGAAGGTGACCCAATCTCCTGTGCCACAACTCGCCATCATCCCATCTCACCAATCCTTCTGCCTTACCCGCCATTGCTGCGCATCCATCTACATGCAACTGATAAAGGTTCCTCACTCAAACCCCTATCTTCCGGGTCTCACCAGTTGTCTTACGGCGCAGGAAAGCCTTTCCCTCACTGAAAACAACATCATACCCCTTGTCTTCTAACATCGCCACTGAGATGAGATTATTCTTCAATCCTGGAACATGCATGACTTCCTTCAATACGAAGGGTTTACCAGACTCTCTCTCAAAGGAAATGGTACCGATACCGCTTGCACTGTATCTACCATCATCGCCCATCTCGATGTGCACTCTAAGACCTTTGTCCTCCATATCAGAGAACAAATCTCTATCTCCCGTCATGTGAAAAGACGCACCACTGTCTAAGAACCACACCGGTCCCATCACACTTGAAACCAAGCATGTGATAAATGAAAAATCAAGCTCAAACTGTGAGGTTAGAGCCTCTCCTGCTGAGGATCCAACAGCCTGCTTATTCTTCTTCTTCTGCGGACAATTAGTGGCATAGTGTCCGTGCTGGTGACATTGAAAACACTTCACCTTAGACATATCCTGCTTCTTGCCTTTCGCACCAGACTGAGAAGCTTTCTTGCTCTTCCCTTTCTTTGCTTTGGCAGCCAAAGCACAATTCTCTTCATCAACTCCCTTTGACGAAGATCCGTCCCTGGTACTCCGCCTGATCTCCTCCTGCACAAGATCTGACCATAGTCTTTCCCATCCTAGCAATTTCTCCCGACCATTGACAGAGTTCTGATAGGAATGCCAACTCTTCGAAAGACCAAGGAGAGGCAAGCTCACCAAGTCCTCATCATCGACAGTAACCCCCACACTTCCCAGCTCATCTCGACACTGAGTGAACTTCGTGAGATACTTGGGTATATTTTCACCCTTCTCGCATTTGATGTTTCTGAGTTTATCTTTGAGTGCCAGCTTCCTTTGATTGCTCTTGCTTTGGAATAATTTTGTTAATGATTTCCACATCAAACATGGAGTAGCCTTTCCATGGAGGTTGGACACAATGTGATCCTTCACGCCCTCCAACAGAATCCTTCAACATTTTGTGGTCTTCTTTTGCCAAGCATCAGCTTGAGTAGCATCAGTAGGCTTTGGGACATCCGTCTCTATGAACTCCTTCAGCCCGTTATCATCTAATACTGCCTCCATCCTGTCCTTCCATGAAATATAGTTTGAGCTGCCCTCAAGAGCATACTCCAATCGCAATCCGTTGAAAGGCATTACTACATTGTCACCAAGAAAACACTACTGCAAATTCGAATTCCACCAGCAACCAACTCAACCGCCTCGGATCTAAGATTCGTGAGAACACAATATTTCTCGTACAGAGATTGACTGTATGGGCATTCACTGGATATCTAACCTTCCAAAGGAAGGATGAATCCAGAGGCTACCTGGCCCGATTACAGACTCTGCCTGAAGAATTAGAATGTAAACACTTCCTGAATAGTAGATCTGATGATCAACTGCTCCGATACCATGTAGAAATTTTGAATAATTTAACAAATATTCAACAGAGATTATCCTGATCATGTACTATTGCGGAATACATACACAATACATAAGCTCCTCTACGTTGATCATCAATATAGCAGCATCAATAACAATAAAACATCAAGAGTACTCACACATTAACACAATATGTAACCCGGGGAAAGCATCTCGCTAAAAACCCCACACTATCTGTATATTAATGATTGAGACCATGTAACATTACAAAGTACAATTCTTATCACAATAAATCCAGTACCAACTCCACCTCTTACACACAATACAGCTAAGATCTGATCTCCAAATCTATTCCACTGATTGCCTACCTCCACTGCTCAATACCTGCTCAAGAATTAATGAGAATGGTTTACCAAACTTGTATTTCACCTCCAAAGAATCACTCACACATTGTAAGATGTGAGCAGAGGCTGTAATACTGGGAAAATACATTCGAAAACTCATTGGCATACTCAGTCCCTTTATTGTGCAAGATCTGATGCACAACTATAGTCACAACTGATAGCAATCTGATTCTCTAACACCTGTCCCTGCTGAACTGAACATGCACTAACATGCAGATGAGTTAACTGATGTATTCTATAGTTGTATTATGAGTTAATAATTAGTTTAACAACTCATCATTAGTCTATTTGCAGTTAGACTAACTAAAACTAGTTTAACCAAGTCAAACTGATCACAACTCCATCAACTCCACAATCAACTCCACCAAACTCAACTGATTGAGTTCTAACTGAAGTCATGCATGCAACAACTCAACTGACTCATAAGAAAAGCTTACTTCCTTCTGACAGCTACATGGGCCACATCTATAGCTCAAACTGAAGTGCTCCAAGAGAATAAGATCAAGTTTATAGTCCAAATATTATTATGAGACAATAATATTTGACTTTTCTATTTTTGACAGCCAGTCTAAAAATAGACTTTGATCACTCATACTGTGATCACCCACACTGTGGTCACCCACACTGTGGTCACCCACACTATGATCACCCACACTATGATCACCCACACTGTGATCACTCATACTGTGATCACGCATACTGTGATCATCCCTTCTGGGATCAAAAATAGAACTTGCGCCATAATTTGCATGCGGGCCCACTTAGTGAAGGTGACTCTTTTCACTAAGCTCCATCAACTTGTTGCAATCTCAACAACCCCTACACTTAGATTGTTTATTTACACCTATAGGTTGAAATACACTAAGTGTTTGACAAAATGTCTGTCATGGTTAGGCTTGGTTAGGTCAAGCCCTTGATCAAGTTTTTTGTTAGAGGCTTTGCCTCGGTGTCATTTATTGTCTTGGAAAGTCTCATTTAGTTCTAGGAATTAGTTTGGAGACTAGCCCTGAATAAGTGGCTTAAATATTGTAGTATTTGGCGCAGAAATGGCTGAAAAGGACTATAGTCTCCCCATTGCAAACATTGTGGGAGTGACTATAGGGTTCCATTCACATGCATTCCTTGTCATGGGAGAGATGTTGGGTTTATTTCATTGAAATGCTATGTTAACTCAGGGGTTGGGCACCATGAGTGGTGGATTAGCTCCTGGGGGAACTGAAGCAACTAAGGGAGGTTTGTAAGCTCTTGTTTTATCGACTCCATTTCCTTAAGGTTACCTAGGAGTTTGATTCTTATCATAGTGGTCTTTGGTCGCATGTCTTCCCCAACCATTGGTTGCTTGGGTAGATATCGGTGGAGGGTGTTACAAAGTGGTATCAGAGCATGGTTGCGCTCTGCTTGGGCTGTGTGTTGATCATTCTTTCATGTTGGTGGCATAAGAGAGATTTGGATCATCCATTCTATGGTCGGATGGAACGTGGAAATCCCCATTCCAGGTTTGGATTTTTCATCATGAATGAAAGGTTATTTCTCTTCGTATTTCTATGAGTATTATGATGGATTATATGTGGTTTATATGGTTGTGATTTCGTTGATATTTCTACCCCTATTATGTTGGTTATGTATATGTTTTATGACAACAACTATGTATGGCTCCACTAATGTTTTTACTTGTAAATGAAAGAACAATGTATCTATGACCTAATGGATGAAATGGAAATTAATTTGATAAAGAAACAATGCTTCATGGAGAATTTTAGATAAGTATGAGGCCCTTATGCTTAGATTTCTTATTTATGCTTGTAGGTCGCAATATACTAAGTGTTTGAAAAAATGTCTCTCATGGTTAGGCTTGTTTAGGTCAAGACCTTGATCAATTTTTTTGTTAGAGGATTTGCCTTGATGTCATTTATTGCCTTGGAAAGTCTCATTTAGTTCTAGGCATTGGTTTGGAGACTAGCCCTAAATAAATGACTTAAATCTTGGATTCTTTGGTGCAGAAATGGATGAAAAGGATTGTAATCTCCCCCTTGTAGGCATTTTGGGAGCGACTATAGGGTTCCATTCACATGCATTCCTTGTCATGGGAGAGATGTTGGGTTTATTTCATTGAAATGCTATGTTAACTTAGGGGTTGGGCACCTAGAGTGGTGGATTAGCTTTCGGGAATTGAAGCACCTAAGGGAGTTCTGTGAGGTCTTGTTTTATGGACTCGATTTCCTTAAGGTTACCTAGGAGTTCGATTCTTATCATAGTGGCCTTTGGTCGCTTGTCTACCATGACTGTCTGGTTGCTTGGGTAGATATTGGAGGAGGGTGTTACAAAGTGGTACCAGAGTGTGGTTGCTCTCTCCTTGGGTTGTGTGTTGATCATTCTTTCATGTTGGTTGCATAAGAGAGATTTGGATCATCCATTATACAATCAAGTGGAACGTGGAAGTCCCATTCCAGGTTTGGATTTTTCATCATTAATGAAAGGTTATTTCTCTTGGTATTTCTATGAGCATTATGATGGATTATATGTGGTGTATATGGTTGTGATTTCATTGATATTTATATCCCTATTATGTTGGTTATGTATATGTTTTATGACAACAACTATGTATGGCTCTCATCATTTTTTTACTTGTAAATGAATGAACAATGTATCTATGACCTAATGGATGAAAAATGAAATTAAATTGATAAGGAAACAATGCTTCATGGAGAATCTCAGATAAGTATGAGACCCTTATGCTTAGATTGTTTATTTACACTTGTAGGTTGCAATATACTAAGTGTTTGACAAAATGTCTCTCATGGTTAGGCTTGGTTAGGTCAAGCGCTTGATCAATTTTTTTGTTAGAGGCTTTGCCTTGGTGTAATTTATTGTCTTGGAAAATCTCATTTAGTTCTAGGCATTGGTTTGGAGACTAGCCCTAAATAAGTGGCATAAATCTTGCATTCTTGTCACATAAATGGTTGAAAGGGACTGTAGTTTCGCCCTTGCAAGCATTGTGGGAGTTACTATAGGGTTCCATTCACATGCATTCCTTGTCATGGGAGGGAATTTGGGTTTATTTCATTGAAATGCTATGCTAACTCAAGGGTTAGGCACCTGGATTGGTCTTTGAGTCTTATCATAGTGGCCTTTGGTCGCATGTTTACCCCGACTGTCTATTTCCTTGCGTAGATATCAGAGGAGGGTGTTACAGAGTGGTATCAGAGCGTGGTTTCTCTCTCCTTGGGCCGAGTGTTGATCATTATTTCATGTTGGTTGCATATGTGTTCCTTATGCATGTGGTCTATGTTCTTCCTTCATTTGCATGGTGTTGATCATGGTTGTAGTGATGTCACCATGTGAAGTTTTAAGGTGTTGTCGTGGAGCATGTCTTCATCTTTATATGGTTGATTATGCATTGTTATGCACGTCACTGTTCACATGTTATCAAATGCGCATGAGGTAGTTGTTGTCATGCATGAGGTAATGGTTTGTGTAGTTGATATGGTCATGCATTGATGACTGGAGTCTATATAGAATGTTGTGTATATGGTTTTTCACTCATGTGTTATATGTCTATATATAGTTGTTATGCATGTATAGTCTTGGTTAAAGTTATGCATGAATAGTAGGTCAAAAATGCCTTGTGAAGTCATTGTATGAAAATTTAGGTCATTATGGTGCTATTGGTTGTTATGATGCTAATGTGTTGGCTTAGAAAGAATAGGAGATGCAAATAATTAAAGTGGAGTTGTAACATTGGACCTCGAGGCAATTAGAGCAGATCATCATACATGTATTGTATGTTTGACATGCATGTATGTAAGTTAAAGATTGTCATATGCATTAGGTTTATATAAAGAGTTTGTAGTGTGTATAAATGCATGTAAAAGAGGACTTGGTGGATTCCTTATGCATGCGGTACAGGTGGTGTGCTATAAGTCTAGGAAGTTGAATGAGCACAAGAAAAACTATGTGACTCATGATCTTGAGTTGGTAGATATTATTCACGCACTAAATATGTGGACGCATTATCTACTTGGTAGGAAATTTGTGTTGATGAGTGATCACAGTGGGTTGAGATACTTGTTTGACCAATAAAACCTAAATTCTAGGCAAGCTATATGGTTCGATACACTTATTGAGTTTTACTTTGAGATCAAATACATTAAGGTAAAGGAGAATCATATTGTAGATGCTCTTAGTAGGAAGGTAGAAGTAAATCATATAGCAGCTATGAGATCTTGTGGGACAGAGTTATAAGATAGGATCTTGTAGGAAGAATAGTGGGATGAAAGGTATATGGAGATTCTACACATGTTACAATAGAGTATATGTATAGGTGCAGGTGATCAAGATGCAGATTATCATCTCATGGAAGATGGTTTGGTGAGATTAATGGATAAGACCTATGTGCCGAATTGTAGTGATCTCAAGAAGCTTATCTTGAGGAGTTTCACGTCAAGCAATACTCAAGTCACTCAGGATATCATATGACATTGACGGTGGTGAAGAAGCTCTACTATTGGCCGTCTCTGAAGAAGGAAGTGGCAAATTTCGTGGATAGATGTTTGGAGTGTCAACAGGGAAAGGAACAGTCTAAGCATCTAGGTGGTCTACTACAACCTATTGCGATTTGAGAATGTAAATGGGAGGTCATTTCCATGGAATTCATTACAAGTCTTCCAAGGACAGTGAGACAACATGATTCTATTATGGTCACGGTTGACAAGTTGAGCAAGGTAGCTCACTTCATTCTAGTGAAGATTATATTTTCAACTAGTGTGGTGACAGAGATTTTCATTTGGGAGATCATGAGATTACATAGTGTTCTGAATAAGATCATGTCAGACAGGGATGTGAAGTTCACTTCCATGTTTTTTAAGGAGCTATTTGTAGGTTTGGGTATAAATGTGGGCTTCAGTACAACTTATCATCCGCAGACAGATGGAAAAATAGAGCGGTTCAATAGGATCTTGGAGGATATGATGAGGATGTATGTGATGCACCAACATAGAAGACGGGAGGAGTATCTTCCATTGGTTTAGTTCACATACAACAATGGTTATCATAATTAATTGAGGATGAGTCCCTTTGATGCATTGTATGGGAAGAGTTGTAATACTCCCATCGGCCAGAGTAATCGAGTGAACAGGGTACTTAATTGATCAGATATTTTAGAAGAAATGGAATAGGAAATGGAGGTTATAAATAGGAATCTAAATGTAGCACAGGATAGATAGAAAAGTTATGCAGACCAACATAGGGCATTTAAGGAGTTTCAGGTTGGGGAGCATGTGTATTTGTACATCAAGCCCAGGAATACCTCTTTGAGGATTGGATCATGTGCTAGATTGGCACCTTAGTATTGTGGGCATGTTGATATCCTTGAAAGGGTTGTACCAGTGGCCTACCGACTTGCACTACCTCCAACAGTGAAATTCCATGTTGGTTTCCATATTTCATTACTTAAAAGGTATATAAAGGATGTTGATAATGTTAATGATTGGTCTATATTTTAGGTGGACAGAGAAGAATAATTCCAACTGGAGCCTCAATGCATATTGCAGTAGAAGCATCTCATGCTCAGAAATAGATCGATATAGCAAGTTAAAGTGTAGTGGAAGCACTTTGGGCATGAAAAAGCTACATGGGAGATGGCAGATCAGATTTGGGCCATGTATCCTTCTTTGTTTTGCAATGGAAGAAAGAAAATTTTGGTTTGATGTTTGGTATATGTTTGGAATATGTTTTGGTATATGTACATATGTATATGGATGTAAATACTGCCATGAGCTAAGTTATAAAGCTCCAAAATTGGCATGGTTGTTATCTTGTCATGTTGTCATGATGTTTTTATTTTGACATGGTCATTCATTGTAAATATTGTAATGAGCTAAGTTATAAATCTCGATGGGCAGTATGTTTTATTTTTAGTGGTATTTCTAAGGTCTTGGCGTGGTTTAACACTGGCGACAGTGTTCCCCAAGGGGGACGGGTCTGTAACATCCCCTCATTAAAAGTTAATGTAATAAAAGTTAATAAAGGAAAAATAAGAGTGCAGTTAAGGGATGCATATTCCAAGCTGAATGTTGGGACAATGTATCATAGCAAGCATAACTAGATGTGTTTATGGCTAAAGGAAATTAGCAAAGGTATTAAAAAGGAGAAAAGGTATTTTTGGCACATTTTTTTATGAAAATAAATGAAATTAGCAGAAAAGGGATGTGAAAGGTCACAGGTTGCATGTGAGGAGGAAATTGAAGGAAAATAATGGAAAATGAAAAAAACTTATGCCTAATTGATAGAAAGGCTTCTGAGGATCAGTTTGTTACCTGTTGTCAGTTCGGTTTTGGAGCTCTCCCCTCTCTCTCTCTCTCTCTCTCTCTCTCTCTCTCTTGGAAACTTAAAGTTTTCTTAGATCACTCTACCTTTGGAACAAGGAAGGAAAAAGTAAACCAAGGAAAGTAGGGAAAGCAAGGATAAAGAAAGGAAGAGGAGGATCAAGCATCTTCAATAGGAATACTTGCAAGTAACATATTACATGTGTGATTTCCTAGTTCGTTTTGACATCCATTTCTTTGCATGTTGGCTTATGGTTCTCTTGCTATCAGTGGCATGGTTTTTCCAAGTTAGGACAGTGGTTTTCACCCTCGCCTTGCCTTTTTTAGGATAGCCATGGTGCGATGGGATTGTTTTCTTGGTTTTGAGCTTTAGTATTACCGAATGGTTTCAGAATTCGGGGTGGAATTGTTCTTAGGAAAATCACAAAGGCCTAGGAATCCCTTGACCATTTTTTGTGGGATGCATGGTAAACCCTGAGGATGGAATCTCAATTTAGGGCCTAGTGATCGAGTGTGGATTACGATAAATCCTGACAGACTGGTGTCTCAGTTTAGGGACTAATGATATGGTGTGGATTGTGGTAAAGCCTGAGAGACAAGGAGACGAAATCTCCTCAAGGATAATTATGGAGTCTGGAGGAATTCCTAGCTTCATATGGTTTTGTGTTCTCAGTGTCGGTTTTGGTGAGATCACGGTCTGGTGAGGGTGGCGGTGGTTTAACCTATGGATTCCTTTAGTTTTTTGTGGATGGTTTATCCATGAGATCCCACATTCATGCTTGGAATATGGTACAAGGGTGATTGGCTGAAAGAAAGATTTGGTTCAGCCATATCTATAGTTCGGTGGTACATGGAAGTCATGAACCTGGTCATATTTGCATATAATTAATATAAGGTAAGTTATCTTGATTTTTTACTTGTTAATATGTGTCTTTAATGGTCATTATCTCATTGTTATTTTCATGGTTTAATGTTGGTTATATGTCTGGTTATTGTCCTCGATATTTTATGTATTTACTTGTAATTGTAAGGAATTACAATGGATGCAAGACCTAATTGATGTCAAAGAAGTTAAGGGAAGAGGGTGGTGATCCGTATTTTTAGGTATCATATGAGTTATCAATAATTTATGATCTACCTTGTCTTCATTTCCTATAGATTGCGTTGATGCCAAGTGTTTGAAAAAATGCCAGTCGTGGTTAGGGATGACTAGGCCTAGTCCTAGAGTTAGTTTTTCATTTCTAAGTCTTTTTATCATGTAATTCATGGATTCTAAATTTAGTTTTGGGTAGTGACCATGGCTTTGGGTCTGAACAAGTGGCTCAAATCTCAGGGACGTTGGCACAATAATGAGAAAAATAGTCCCTGGATGCTCGCACACCATGTTACGGGAGTTTCCACAGCCCACTAGATGCAGGAATGCACATATCATGGGAGCGTCCAGTGGTTGATTGGTATAAAAACCCAATAAAACATAGGAACTGGTCACCTAAGAGGTCGGGATGGTTCCTAGGAATACTGTTGCTGATGTTCAAGGTATGTATGGTGTGTTTCAATCGATTCCACTTCCTTAAGGTGACGTAGGAGTTTGAATCATATCATATTAACTTTTCATCACATTTTTACTCTAGTAGGTCGGTTACTTGGGTAGATATGGGAGGAGGGTGTTACATCCCCCAAGGGGGAGGGGTTTGTAACAGGCCCTCATTGATTTCCTATGTAAAAAAAAAAAAAAACAACGAAGGTTATAAGATATGTATTCCAAGTTGAATGTTGGGGAAATCATAGTGATAGGTATCACTTCTAATTAATTAATGGATATGGAAGCCAACAAAGGAATTGAAAAAGGAAAAGTGGCATTAATTAATATTTTATTTGTGAAAATAATGGAAAATAAAGAGAAACGGGATATGAAAGGCCACATTTTTTCATGTGACAAAAATTGAAGGAAAAATAGAGAAAATTGAAGAAAATAGAGGCCTCAATGATAAAATGGCTATTGAGGATCAGTTCACAACCTTTTTTCAGTTTAATATTGGAGCTCTCTTCTACTCTCTCTCTCTCTCATACTCTTGCACACTCAGAGAATTCTTGGGAGCATGCTTGGAGCACTCTAATTTCACTTGGGTTGGAGAAATAAGGCAAAGGAAAGTAGGAAGGAAAAAGGGAACTAAGTGATCAACAAATAAAACTGGATTTCTTTGCAAGTAATAGGGTGCATGTCTGATTTCCTTGCTGATTTATGGATGCATGGTATATCCATGTGATTATTTTGTTATGATCTATCATTGGCATGGAGAATTGCCTCGATTGAAAGTATTTTTTATCATAGCCTTGCCATTTCCTAGCTAGCCATGGTGTTGTGGGTTTCTCCACTAATTTTTTTTCTAGTTGGTACTCATAATTCATTATGGATCTAGGTTGGAAAAAATGCTCTCGAAGCCCTTGAACAACTTGGGTTGGGTTACTAATCTTGGGCCTTAGGTTGGACAAATTCTCTGGAGTGCTTAGTGGGTTGAGTTACTAGTCTTGGAGCTGGGTTGGACAAATGCTCTAGAGCCCTTAAAATCTATGTGTTTAGCTACTACTTCCTAGAGCCCTTGACAGCTTGGGTAAAGACCAATCTGGTTGGTGTTAGTGATGTCTGGTCGTGAGTTGGAATCATTGGTTGAGGGTTGAGGTTGTTTGGCCTCATGAAACCCTATTTTTTCTTTTCTTTGGTTTATTCCATGAGTTCCTACATTCAATTAGGGAATATGGCATGGGGACGTTTGGCTAAAAGAGAGATTTGGTTCCACCCAATCTATGGTCGGTCGGTAAGTGGAAGTCCCTAAATTGGTAGGAATTTTCCTATTTTAATAAGATATATTCTTATATTGCGATTCATGTATATTTATTGGAAATGTGTTGGTGATATTACAATTAAGTTGTCATGGTTTACATTCTAGTTATTTACTAGTTATACATTATTTATATTATGTGTATCTCTTATGGCTCTTGTCATGAATTGCTTGTATATTGATGAGTGATGAATGTATGTACTAGTAAGTGGATTTGAAGCTATGTGGAGAGGGAATAGGGACTTCTCAATGACTTTTATGATCAGATATGCATTTATGAACTATAGCTTACTTGTTTGCAATATGTTTAACGAAATGCATGTTACATTCTAGGAATTATAGGTCAAGTTCTACCTTCAATTTTGTATGCATAGCATTGTTGTCATGTCGTTAATGATTCTGACAAGTTACAGGAAGCTTTGGGTAATGGTCTGGAGGCTGACCTGGAATCTTGGCTCAAACCTAGTGGATGCATGCTCTTAATTGGGAAAATTAGGTTGCATGTGCACGAATGCAGGCTTGTGCATGTGGTTAGAGACTTCCAATGACATGGAGGGTTTGTCGTGGGTGCAGTTGGGGACCCCGGAAAGAGAAGAGGGTGTCTAACTTAGGTTTTTTCCACCTACGGTGGTTTCTAAACCTCTGAGTGACCTGTAGCCCCTATACAATGTTATGAGATGTCATTTTGTCTTTTGTAGTCAGCCCACTTCCTTAATGGAACTTAAGAGGTCGATTGATTTCATATTAGCTCTTCCTCTCATGTTTACCCCGATAGGGCAGTGAAATGGGTAGATATGGGAGAGGTGGTTATAATAGGTTCATGATATATTGGAGAAAGTGAATGCCAAGTATAGGTAGTAACATGACAAATTTATGGTTGAACATAACTTTGAATTTTCTGATAAGGCATGCTTGTATTTATAGAAATAGACCCTTACGATCCCACATAGGAAGCTCCAACACCAAGTATAATATGGGCCTTACACAATCACAAATTTTATGGAGGGAAACACTTTTGAATTTTCTATTCCCCCTTTCCTTGGTTTGCATCTAGTATTTAATGTGGAGCTTCTTTGACGGTAATTTCTATATCTGTTGGAAGCCCCAAAACCAACTAAGTGATTGCAGCTCATAGAACATAATCCTCACTACATTGAATAGGCTACAATGGAGTAGGTCATGGACATTGATACATAGTATACCCATCAAGAACACATACAACACTACCATGTTATCAAAGCAAGCTAGCTTCTTCACCAAGAAAAGTAGCTCAGTAGGATCCAAACTTATTATCAAAAAACTAAGAATTATAATAATACATGTGATATTTGAACAAGGACAACTTGCTTCTTCCAAAATATATTCTAATTGTAACTATATGTAAGAATGTGTAGGGTACAAGGGGTAACATTCCTTGACTCCGTTATTGCAGTTAAGTTTTTCCATGCATCCCTTAGTGTTCTTAAGCTTGGAAAAAACATTCTCACATGGCCTTATCATAGTAGCCCTGAACTAAAAAGGAGCATTTGTCTCTTCCAATATCTTCCAAAGGTGTTCCGTTGATACTTTGTCAAAACGTTTTGTAAAATAAATGAAACAACACAAGAGATCAGTTATATTATTGTGGAACTCGTCCATGATGATCCTAAGAGTAACAAGGTCATCGACAGTTGAATTATATCTCCTAAATTTTACTTTTCTTTTAGCTCTTTCTTTCATAATTTTCTATTCATAGCTAATCTTCCATTTATATAATTATTCCATGAAGCTTAGCTAAAATGTGGCTAATCATAACAATCCTATAATTAAAGATAATGATTTTATCCCTCATTGTAAAATAGGTACAATGAGGATTTGCATATAACTTGTATGGATGCCTTGCTTTACTATATTGAAGATCTTGCATATGTGAAACATGAGGATAAGCCCTACAATTCTAGGAATTTTATCTTGGTAACATTCAATGTCCTCAACTTTTGTATTTTTGAGTTACTTAATCCTAAATTTTATGTCTTCTAAAGAAAATATTTCAGCCTCTATAGGAATGCTTGAAGTAGTCTCAATGGCATTAGGAGAATTACAAATACTTTTAAGGTAGGTATTTTAGTCCCTCAATGGTCATATTATTTTAGTTTCAAGAGAGAATTTTCTTACAAAGTTTCCTTGGATCTAGTTCCAATGGGTGCAAAACCCATTCTTGATTTATATTTATATAGTACCTTATCTTCCTTTTAATAAGGTTTTGTACATATTTATGTAATGTAGTTTTAGAAAATCATTAGTAATGTCTCTAATGTATTTTCTAGAAATTTTATATTTATTATGACATGATGAATTAATTGTTTTATTATTCTTTTTATATGGCACTTCAACAAGGAAATTGTTAATAGAAACGGAAAGATTTTTATAAAATTATGATAGAAATATTTGATGTTGTTTTTATAAGTTATGAGGATTAAATATGTATTTAAATGCTTCAAAAACAATTCTTCAATATAGACTTTATACTTAAGAAAACTTAGAATTAAAATATAAACTTTATAAATAAGAAAACATAGAATTAAAATTAAAGACTTATGGTCAAAGTTAAATCCACTTCCATTTAAGAGAATAAAATTTACTATTTATTTGGATACAAAGATATTCAATATAACACAACACATAATACTCTTACTAAACCCATGAATAAAAGTCAACCAGTTAGATTTATGCCATTTTATTACACCGTTACATATTATTAAGTGCTAATAATATACCAATCTTAACCATCCATGTACCAAACAAATCCTCCGTTGAGTTTTTAAAATTTATTTATATATTAAAGCAAAGTCTTCATCTAGCTATTAAAAATTCTGATTGAAATAATGGCATAAAAGAATAACTTAACTAATTACAATTCCAAAATTAAAATCTTCTAATAAAAAATATGACTTTCATTCATGTTAAAATGGATGTATTGTTTTAAAGTTTGATCAAAATTACTTTTCTTAAACATATTTATCCAATGAAAATTTCCATTATCTTGTTATTATGATAATTTTATTGTGTGATGATCCTTATACTGTGTGATGAAAAGGGTCGTATTCTAAGTGAAAAATAAAGAATGTATTTCAAAAGGCCATAGAGCCGAAGACAATTTTTGGAGTCCAACAATTTTATCATTAATGTATATTGGATTTATCTTAATGTGACATAGGAATATTTTATATTTAATAATTTTAATTTAATTATAAATAATTATTAGGTGGATAGTAAAGAGATTTAATATTTATGAAACATGTTAGAATATTTTTAATAGTATATACAGATTGAAGGTTAAGATTTATCTTAAAATTATTTATATCATTTTTTTTCTTTTAATTAAATTTATTAATTAAAAAAATATTGTATAAACAAATGTTATATGAAATTTGTTAATTCTTTTTGGTAATATGATATTGATCAATAATGGTATTAATTCATGGTAATGCAACAAAGTCTATTTATAAATGAAGAATATTCATGGTAAAGTGGATATAAATCTCTTTGGATAAAATTCTTGTTCCATGTCTTTTCTAATTTATATATATATTTAATTTATATATTATTTCTTTCAATAATAATAATAATAATATAATTAGTTTAATAACTTTTTTTTTTTTTTTTCAAAAATTTAAATGTATTATCAAATAAGTGATTGAAGCTTATTATAAATTGATTTAAATTATATAACTATACTAGTCATTATTTTAGAGTAACTATTTCTTATATATTTTATTTATAAATCATTTTAATTAAATTTTACAAAAAATTAATATACATAACTAGAATTTACTATATATATAGTATATGTATTTTTTATTTTTTATTCGGGTTTTATATTTTTTTATTTCATTAAAAAAAATTAATTTATATTAAAATCATTTCAATTTAAATTAAAAATGTACCCTTACATATATTATCAAAATTTATAAAATTTTATTATTGGAAAACAAAAAAACAATTCTTTTTATGTTCTAAATTGTTATATCCATTATATGGTTAAATCCACACATTATATATTATAAAAAACTTGTAATAATAATATTTATATAATTAACATCTATATAAATTAAATGAATTATAAATAATAAGTATCAAAACACTTATATTATCATTAATTTCATATTGGCAAATTAAAAAAAAAACAAAAAAGACTTATTATTGTTAATTATAAAAATAATTCATATATGAGTTAAATATATACACATTTAAAAAAACATGTAACAAGATTTTTAACCATGAAGATTCACCCTACTTTATCATGGAAATTCTTAGTATGGAAAAACATTTCATTACAATACCAAGGATTACCAATACCACATGTCCAAAAAATCATAACTCATATTTATATGACACAAGTTCATATAACATCGTTTTAATTAAAAAAATAACATAATTAAGCTGGAGATAAATACTAACCTTTGATATATGTATACTATTAAATTAAAAATATTCTAATATATTTTGTGGAAGTTAAATCCTTCCAATCCACCTAATAATTATTCATAATTAAATAAAAATATATAAATTTTATTCCAAAATAAACACATCAATAATTAAAAAGTAATTTTATTAAAATGTAATACTAAAAAATAATTCTCTTACAAAATAATAAATCTAACTTTAAAAAATTTATAATTATTTAAAAAATATTTTTTTATGAAACCTTTATATTAAATAATAATAATAATAATAATAATTCAAAATTCAAAAACCTTTTAAACAAACATTGCTCTAAAAGCAATCAACAAATTATTTCAAAAAATCAGATTGAATAATCTAGTAACATGGGCCATCGGAAGCTTTTTTCTCATCAGAAGCTTTTTTCTCGTCTAATGCACACAACCTCAACCCAATAGAGTAACAATGGTTGTGGTGTCCTCAACATCTGTAGTCTACAGGAGCTAGGGAAATAGGAATATCAATAATGGCACTCTTACCAAGTAGTGGAGGCAAACACCTCGATTCTTGATAGGTATCAGGAAAGACTATCCTAGTCCTTCCATCAATTTTGTTGTAAAAGCTAATAAAATCACTCCCGGTGAGCCTGGTAGATACCGAACTCAATGTCAATTGAGATGTTGCTTTGGTACTATGAAACTAAAAGTATTCCTTGATACTTCATATGGGTTTCCAAATCTACTTCGGAAAATATATTTCCTTGAATGATAGAAGACATTCAATAAAGGAAATTCTTTCCACAATAAAGTCGAGCAGACCTGTTGCAATTGAAACTTGTCACCTTGTTGTTCTTTGATACCATACAATAGCAGTAGAGAATCCTAGTTCTTTCCATCAATCAAGTTTGGATGTGGTGGGTGAATGGTGGCCTCAACCCCTGCCTCCTTATCATCACTCTTGTCACATCATTTAGTATCAGGCTGACCTACAATTAAGGCTCTCATGGACACCCCCATTTAGGATTCGTTCTGTTCCAAAATGAGAGCTTGACATTCTTTGAGATTTTCATCTTTAGGAAGAGGTGGCCAATGCTAACCTATGGGGGAGGCTTATATCCTTAGAGCATCCTAAATTATCCAAGTATTTATCTAGTGTATTAGTAGAGCACCTAACATGGGATGTTATAGCCACATGTATTTTGAGTGGAGTGTCCTTTATGTGCTTGAGAAAATTTTAAAGCCTCCAATTGATATATATTTTCTTAATGTAACCTCCATTTAAAAGATGATTTATTTATTTTATTACAATCTAATAATCCCCTTTAATGATTAATTTCGAGAAGGAAATTTGAGTCATTAATAAGAAGGCAATTTCTAAGAATGATAATTCTACTGCATTGTTGGTATTGTGGTCCATAGAAAATAAATATTAGAAGAGAGCATGCCTTTGCTCATTCTAAAAGATACCTCTATAACCAACTTGGTTTGGGTTTCATTTCCACGCACCACCAAAATTATTTTTTATGAATGAAAGGGGAGGGGGGATCCAAGAGGGAGAAGGGAGAGGGGTAGGAGAGAGGAGTCGATTTAAGGATGAGGGTGTAGCAAGGGAGGCAAAAATTTCTTCAGGATTCTTAACTATAAGGTGGGAGAGGACCAAGTGTTATAGACATTTTTGGCCACTGCAACCCCAAGCATGAAATGTCCATAAACCAAGGGCTCCTAAGTCCCTAAAAGTGTTGTTCTAACCCCTAAAGGAACAAGGTCAACTGATTACAGCTACTCCCAGAAGTTCTCCATGAAAACTGCTCAAAATTGGTCAAAACAGGATCATTTCAGCTGCTCCACAGGCCAAGTGCGTTGCATCTCACCTAAGTACATTGTGTGGGTGCGTTGCATTTCAAAAAACCCTTCTATGGAGTGCGACGGGCGAGAAATGACAAATGGCAGTGTCATTCCGCGAGATGGAGAGGCAATGTAAGCTTCCAGAAACTTCTCCTGTGACACTTGCCTCTCTGAATTCAACCAAGGATGAGTAAGAGATCATCAATCTCCAAGTGTAAGCAAGAACTATCAGAGGGAAGACACTAATCAAATCATAAGCTGACTCATCTCCTTACAGATATCTATATATGGATCCCTCATCCCAGAGATCCAGAGGCTGGAATTTTGCATATTGTAAGGAATTGTTGTTGGTTTCTTGAGATAAACATCAGATTGTTGGGTGATCTAAGCTTTGTATGAGGTGAAGAGGGGCTTTCTTGCTGAGAGGTTGATGCTGGGTCAGAACAACTGGTTGTAACTCCTCTTGGCTTTTTCTTGTTTATCAATAAAAGCTATTCAAGTTTTCCTCCATACTCTTGTGTCATTTATGTTTGCTGCATTTTTATGGTCAATTTACATCTGATCCTAGATTGTTTATGATTATAGATCCATGTCTTTGTATAGTTCTATGCTACTGTGATCTTACAGGTACTCTGTGAAGCTGGGCGTGCAAGGGAACAAGTAGTGAAAGACTATCAAGGAAGAGAGGAATCAAACCAGGAGATTAGCGCAAGACAGAGGTTGGTCTTCTTTGTTCCTCTCTATCTATACTTTATAAAGGAAAAACGAAAGTAGCTTTACTTTGTTTTTTTCTAAGGTAGCTATCACACCTTAGTGGGATAAGCAGTGCTGAGTAGACACTTTTCCCTATAACAAAATGGCGACTCCGTTGGGGACGAATTAGTTTGTTTGTTTATCTTCCTTGTTGTCTATTTCATAAAATTATAGACGGACTCTGAAGTCGTGCCAGGTAGCATTTGAACTGCATTTGCCATAGCAAATGCAAAGTAGATAAATGCCACTTCAGTCCATCTTTGGGATTTGTTTATGATTTAAATAACTGATTCACAAACTCTCTGATTGCCCTTGTGATAGCTCTTAGATCCTCCTTAGATCTACCCCTGATTATTGAATTATTGATTACCTTTTGCTCGGCCAAAGCCCATGAACTGAAATGCAAACTATGACCCGGAACCCAAGCAAAGTCTCGTTTCTGGCCCAACGCAGGTATTGTTCTGAGAATCTGAAATTCAGCGCACTTCCTAAGTGTAGAAGGTGCGCTGCATTTCAAATTCCCTGTGTTACAGGTGCGCTGATCAGACTACGCATTCTGCAGTTTTGGTTTCTGTGAATTCATTATTTCCAGTTCTATTCATGAATTTTGCTACCTGTGATCAATATATCTATGTTTGAAACCCCTTTTCCTTGCTATTATTCCACCTCCTTTGTACAAAAGAACTGTAAATGTTTTTGTGTGTTTGTTGAGTCATTTTCAGTTCTCCTTTGCAAAAAGTAACATAATCGCACTGTCGTCCTTTGATTTGAAAGTGTCGCAAGTTTTGATTTCAATCATAGGAAAGAGTTTGATTGCTGTTGATAGTCGGTTATCCTATTACTATTGTTTTTGGTCTAAATTTGTAATTTTTCTTGTGTCGAAAAACAAGTATTCATTTCAAAATCGTAAGGTGTTGTGATCGCCTCCATTTTTTATTTCGAAAAGAAACTTGTTGATAATTGTCGCTTGAAAAGAAATTCAGATTTGTGCATCAACTTTCTTGTTATCATTCATATACTAAGAAAATCGAAAAAAAATACATGCATGTGCATTTGCATTTAGACAGTCTGATTGGTTTGATTTAGGCAAGTGCATTTAGAGTGTGCTCTTTGCTCTTTGTGAAAGAATTCTCTCTTTCTTTCCTTAGTAGCTAGGATTTTCATTGCACAAAGAAGATAAAAAGATTGTTTATCATCGTAGATTACATTTTAGGAATTATACTACATCTCGCGGTGAACCTGAAAGGGAAACTTCATAAACAAGATCAACTATAAAATAAATTCGATGAATCTAACAACGCTTTGGAACCTAACGCACAACATTAAGAAGTCTAGGCTAGAGATGTATTCCAGCGTCATAAAGCCTGGTAACTGTTGTTCTCACTGATGGTTGGATGATTCCTCCACTTTGAGACGATAAGTGCCAGTACGAACTTGTGCTCCCACGTACTGTCAAGTATATCTTGGGAGACCACAATAGGCTTAATCCTTTATCCATAGGAAGCTGTGTCTACCGCCCTATCGATCGCAATGCACTGAACACAGCATTCGGGAAGATTGACTTCCGTACCATAAAAATTATTCTGCAATTTTGCGATTGGTTTGGTAATCCCTCTACCTAGATTTCCAGAGTAGTCCCTTTCGTTCCTTTTCAGACTCCTTAACGGAAAAGGTCCATCTAAGCACTTGTCACTTCAGGCTCATTAAAAATCGAAGGCAACTAGAGTCATCTTTTGTCTTTTCTCGACTCTTAAAAATTGAAAAAACAAGTTGTGTCAAAGCGTCTAAAAATCATCTAATTCGGAAACATATTTCCCTTTATTTTTTGGTTGATCGAGTAATCCGCAATTGTGGAAGAACGTCAATCGAAATCGCTAAGAAAATCTTATGGATAGACTAGATATGTCTGAACAACCGGCGACATCCAGGACTGTGTCATCTAACGCAGCAGCAGCAGAGCCTCCTGCTGCTACTCCAGCGATGTTCGCCGGTATACCATATGTCCCGGCAAGTTATCAGCAACAAGCCGAAGCCCAATCAGGGACTGTTTCAGCAACATGGTCAGTTCCTATTTCTTCATCCGGATTATCATCTGGTATTTCTTATGTTGAAACTCAACAAATCGATCTAATGTGTCTTCAAAGGCCAATATACCCTTTAAGTACTGGATTGCCACCATATTGAGGGCAGTATGCCTTTTCATTGCTCCCTCCCAGAGAACAACCATGTGGGAGTTTACAACAAAGTTCAGGTCAAACTGGAATTACATCCAGCGGTTGGGTACCAATACTGCCTCAGCAACCAAGGGTTGTATATTCAATGCAACCAGTCCACCCTGTGTCAAATATTCCCACTATACCTGCTATGGTGACTGCGTCGCAAGTAAAAGCGCTACCTGTTGTATGTCAACCCCAGGTTTCTCAGTTTGCAATACAGCAACCTCTTGTCTCAACGACTCAATCACAACCTCAGGTTAGTGCCTCCTTATCTGGAGCGACTCAGACTCTAACAAGTACTATGACTCCTCATCTTGGTCAATCATCCAGTATTGGGCAACAACAAATGGTCCAACAACCATGGATGATTCAATCTCAACAACCACCATTCCAGCAATCATACCAAGGACCTGAGCAACAAGTCTTTGTAAGTAATGGGCAACCACATTTCCAAAGCGGTTATCAACAACCATATTATAATGGTTATACCCATCAACCTTGTCAAAGTTGCCAGCATCAAATACATTATGCTGGTATGCAAAGACCCACTGCTCAGGCGATTCCATCTTATCCTAGGTATGCTTCACCTAACCTGAATCAACAGTTGCCCTTTGTAGCAACTTTAGAATTACTAGATCTAAACCGGCTGACGAATGATCCAATTGCTTATGCCCCTTGGTGGCCAGCAATTTCGCATAAACTTCCATCATATATTCCTAAAATTAATGGAAATCCGGGTGAATACCCGTCGAATCATGTGATGACCCTTCATCTGTGGTGTTCATCTAACACTCTAAATGATGATGTGATTAGGCTTCGCCTTTTTCAGAGGACGTTAACTGGTCCGTCAGCAAAATGGTATATCGAATTGCCTAGAGCCTCATTCGACAACTTCAGTACCCTAGCCACAACCTTTTTAACCCATTTTCAGTTACCAATAAGGTACAAAATGGGAACAGAAATTCTTACCAATTCCAAACAAACAACTACCACTCACATATCTGATCATATTCATGAGTGGCGACGTCGTCGCAGAATGGTAAAAACATATGTTCCTAATCAGCTGCTAGCTGAATGGTTATTAAGTCATTATTACCTTCTATCACAGAAGATGTGGCAAAGGGAGAAGTCGTCACTGAAGATCAGGTTATTGCTCATGCACAATATCTAGACTTGATTTATACTTACTGTGGCATGCTCTACGATAAAATCCCTAATGCTCCCAGACCAGAATTTTCCGTTCCTCCTCCACCTAAATCGAACAATGACTCTCATGCCAGCGATGGTGTGATTGGTACTACAAACACGAAATCAACAAAGGCTACATCTAAAAAGGCCCGTAAGATTTCTATTCAAAATGCAAATGAAGAACTTCTTGCCTCGGAAGTAAATGTCGTGTCGGCCGACAAGGGCAAACAACTGAAGAAACCAGGGGGCAAGAAGAAAACGAAAGGGAGGAAAAAGAAGCAGGATGAGTCATCTCCTAAAAAACCTTCTACAAACCCTTCTGGGCAAAGGAAACCCCCTGCGGGGTGTCACATATGCGATGAGGATCATCGGACGAGAGATTGTCAACATAAAGTTGAAGTTAAGAAACTCTTTAAGAGTTCAAAAACCTCAGAAGTATTGACTGATCCATTTCCAAACCCGAGAACCAAACTGGTTGCTAATCAAAATGCTTCCCAATCCCAAGTGCTTATTTTGTCTATCTCAAAGCAGCAAAATGATGCTTTGACAAGGAATAAAGATTATGGGAATCCACAACTGTCAAATAACAAAGCTAATGAACAACCTAGTAGTTCGATAACAACTTTGACCGAAGTTGTGCCACCCATCATTCCTGAACCAATGATGAAGTCGTAAAAGGGAGTAGTACACAAATCGACATTTAATCCTTGTGCAAAAGTAGCGCAGAATTATAATATAATAGAGGACCTGGCCCAATCGCCGTCCGCTATGTCGACACTTGAGGTACCACAAAATTGCCTCTCCCAAAAGCAACCTTTATCATCAGCAATAGGTTGGATTGACCCAATGGATTCCAATCTTGTGGCCTTTGATCATAAAGGATATGACCCTCAGTTACCAGCTCAAATAGCTTTCCTTATTCAAGTGAAAGCCCTCAACAAAACTGTTCATCGAACAATTATTGATGAGGGGGCATCTACATGTATTATGTCGATGAGTTGCTGGAAAAATTTAGGCTCACCACCCTTGTCGCGATCATCAACAATGTTAAAAGCATTTGATGGACAATCATACACTCCATACGGGATTTTAAGTAACTTGCAAGTTGAACTAGGGGGAAAAACAGTAGAAATTGATGTTGAAGTAATCGACGGAAACCTTGATTACAACATCCTACTGGGAAGGCCCTGGATATATGCCCTGGATATATGCCATGGCCGTAGTTGTGTCGACCTACTAAAGATGATTTATTTATTTTATTACAATCTAATAATCCCCTTTAATGATTAATTTCGAGAAAGAAATTTGAGTCATTAATAAGAAGGCCATTTCTAAGAATGATAATTCTACCGCATTGTTGGTATTGTGGTCCATAGAAAATAAATAGTAGAAGAGAGCATGCCTTTGCTCATTCTGAAAGATACCTCTATAACCAACTTGGTTTGAGTTTCATTTCCACACACCACCAAAATTATTTTTTACGAATGAAAGGGGAGGGGGGATCCATGAGGGAGAAGGGAGAGGGGTAGGAGAGAGGAGTCGATTTAAGGATGAGGGTGTAGCAAGGGAGGTAAAAATTTTCTTCAATATTCTTAACTATAAGGTGGGAGAGGACCAAGCATTGAAGGGGCATGGGTATATAGAAGAGGATTCCTTGATGAATAGGATAATTTGGACTAGATGTTGTGCTAAGTGGGGTTCTCTTTTCTAAAGATTTGATTGTTTATTTCTTTCCAAATGAAACAAAGGAGAAACACTAGTGTTAGAATCCATGCTCTATTGAGAATGTGATTTTCAAGGTGAAAATAGTCAAAATTCATTATGGTATTTTTAATTCTATCCAGATCCCTTTCTAGATATTTAAACATATTTTTGACCTAATCCCAGAGCTCTCTATTGAAGTTGCAAGCATCGAATAAATGATTGGCATCGTCATCGTTGCTATAGCATAAATGGAAAAATGGTATCCCTTAAAAGACATACTTGAATAGTTAGTCTCGTGTTAGAGTCATCTTTCAGATTAGGATTCATAGGAAGTGTGAACCGTGTTTCCAAAGCTTCTAATTCCATATTTGATTCCAAACATGCTTCGATGGGAACTCCTTATGCACAACTACTAAAATTTATGCTTCTTTTTTTTTTTTAAGTACCTTGAGTGTTGTAGACCCACTTGAATATTTCTTCGAAATTTTGAATGAGATTTTTTCTCTAATGAATAGTGTTTCATAACCTATTCATGTTTGCATCCTCTTCCTCAATATTCCAATTTTCTTGGGATTTTCGAGTCCTCCAGGAAGACATTGATTGAGTTTTCTTCCAATAATCGATCACTTTCATGAAATAATTGGCCTCCATTGTGTATTTAATTCTCAAGAGTGAGGTATAAACAATTAATATAGGTAGTCATTACCATGAATCCTCTCAAAAGAGTGTTGATTTACCATCACAAATTCCCCAAAAACTGTGTTGTAGGATGAGGTTTGTGTTGTTATGGAGTGGTTCCAAATAGAGGATCCTTGGGGGAAAGAGGTGGATCTCAATTTATATTTAAAGGAAATGTTGTGTCCATATTTTTGCTTCCAAATTCTCTCTCATAAAGTTGAGCTCCCTTGTTTCCACCGACACTAATTTTTTGTGTCAAAGACATTTCTAATAATTTTAGGATATTTTAAGCCTAACTTACCTTTGGATTTGGGATAGAAAAAAATTACCCTTGAAACAAAAACCCAAATATTTTCTAAAGTGGCTCATCCCAAAAAGAACGCATGTTGTACATGATGGAGAGATCACAAAATCCCATTAGGGACGATTAGAGTTGAGAATAGGTATATTGAAAGGGCTTGAATGACCAACTTCAGGAGAATTGTTCTTCCTGCAATTTTCAAAGATCAAAAAGTCTAGTATTTGACCTTGTATCAAATATTTTTGAGGATTTATCTTTGGTGTTTATTTTTCATAGAAGACTTGACAAGGGGGCACTCAGGAATTTTCCTTAAAGGTAAATGATTTTATAACCAATAATTTCATCAATGTCTCTTTGCACAATTGGAGCAATGATAAAGAAAAACATCTTCAATTCGAAAAAATTAATCGTAGCACCAAAGGACATGGAAAAAATGTTAAGAGTGTGTTTTATATATTTTTTTTTATCAAACACTATGGATTCTAATAAGAAGTGTATCATCAACAAATTGTTGGTGAGATATTAGAAGGTATTCCTCTATGAGTCTCAAGCCTTTCAGGGATTATTGTGATATCACTGACTAAGTGGTGCAACCCAAGCCTTCCACAAGCATAATAAAGAGAAAATAGGATAATGGGTCTCCCTAGTGAATTCCATAGGAGGAGAAGAAAGTTTTAGTGTGTGTTCTATATAGAAAACTGGAGAAGAAAGGGGAGGAGATGAGGGAGCTAACTGAATTTATCAAATATTCAAAAAATCAAAAGGATTTTATCACATGATAGAGATAATTCCAACTTCATATATTAAAATATTTAAATAAATCTAGTTTTATTAGCATACCTTGTTTCTTAGATTTATTTAAAGAGTGGATGACCTCGTATGTGGATATTGTTCCATCTAAGAAATTTTAACCTTCAACATAGTCTGTATTCTTTGGAGAGATTAGGAAAGGTAGAATGGGCTTGATACAGTTAGCTATTACCTTCATAATTATTTTGTAAATTGAATTACATAATGAAATGGGGTGAAAGAATAGAGGATCATTCACCTATGTTGATTTAGGAATTATTGTGAGGAAGTTCACACTCATAGTAGGAAATATATATGTTGTGGCCCAAAATTTGAGAAAGCACGAGAAAGAAAAAAGAGAATATTTGGTGAATCCATGTGAGATTGGAACCTTATTCTTTTGCGTAGCTCTCACCACCTCTTCCACTTGTCCATGGAGATTTCACAAGTGAGGTCATCATTGTGCTCCTCCTTCACTAGGTGAGGAACAGTTCTATTCATTTTCCTTATAGCCTCAAATTTATTTTCTTGTGTTTTCGATAAGAGATGTTAATAGCATTTGATAAGTTCCTTTTTCATTCTGCCATTGTATGATATTTGACCTAAATATTTTTGGATTGAGAATATCATGTTGTGATGTCAGTGCTTTGTCATGGATTTGTAAAAAAATTGTGTTCTTTTAACCCTCCTTTAGCAATCTAATGTGAGAATTTTGTCACCAAAGGATTTCCTCTTAGATTCTATGCTCCTTCAATTCTATGAAAAGATCACCTTCTTATTTTTCTAGACTTTCACCTCACCCTGATATGGTAATGCATTATTGAACCTGATCCATGCACTATTCCAACCACTTATTGGATTAGAGGATGTTCCAAAATTCCTCACACTTCCATTTTTTTATTTTTCATTTGAGTAATTTAAGTTTTTGCTGGAATTAGAACATAACATATCTCAATGTTGTTATGTCCTCCATCCACCATTGATGGGACATTTCTATGAATGAGGAGTCCCTTAACCAAAAGCTTTTGAAATGAAACAAATGATTTTTCTGGGCCACGTTTGATTTATGCTTCAGCATAGATCAACCAATGTCTAATATGTGGTAAGGGACGATTGAGGCCTCCACACAAATATCCTTATCTCATAAGGATTCAGAGAAGAAATATTTCCAGTATAGAGGCATTCCTTTGTCTTCCTTCTTATTTGTTTTCCATGTGAAGATGTCATTCACTATATTCACATATTATTTTTAGTTTTATCATGAAGCTCAAGAAGAGTTGATTGCGTGTTTCAAGCTTTCTAATACTCCTTTTTTTTTGCTACAAATATTTAATCATATTGAAATCCCCACCTACAATGAATATATCCTCTAAGTAGGGAGAGTATATGTTGTAGGTCTTGAAAGAAATTTAGTTTTATTTTTCCAAAAGTGTTGGGCCACAGATTATGGCTAGTCCACCTATGGTGCTCAAACAAGTAATGTGGAAATGTGATCCAGAATTATGCAAGAACAAAACAAAATACAAATATAAACATAAACACATAGATGTAGCAAAAATAAATTTGCATATCGAAGAATTGTAATATGCTTACATACATAATGGAAATAAACTAGTTCGTGTGACGGTAGCTTATCTCTGAGGAGAGATGTGCTAGCTACATGCCTCTAAACTATGTTACGATGTGGTTCAATGGAATTTTTGTTATTGAACAGTAAAGGGAAACCGTAAACAACCAAAATGCTAACCCTAGGAGAGGGAATGCAAAGAGTTTATGGGCTTCGTTGAGGTTAGTTGGAAAACCAACTTCTCAGGGTCGTAACCTGGTCATATAATATTTGTTTGGTGCGTACGATACCTTGTTAGAAGTTCTCTTTGAGTACTATAACATCTTTGACAGACACTTTCCTATGGTTATGGGCATCCTACGGACCTCAAAAAAACACCGTTTAGGGGGTCAAAACAACTTTGGAAGTTTAGGACTCGAAAAACTACTGAAAATAGTAAATTCAGCTATAATCAATCCTCCGAAATTAGGGAGAAATGGTCCCCATTGTGTTCAAAGCCTTCATGGGGTAAGGAATTTTTTGTTGAACCTAGTTCATGGTGACCCACTTGCCCTGGTGAAGGAGTTGGCCTCCTTTGAAAAATCAATATAGTTGGATCCACTACTGGCTAGTGTTATTGGTATGTGTTTCCATGATCCTATCATTCATGGTCTATTTGATATAACTTGGGTTTAGCTCTGTTAGTGTCAACTGCTTCATAATGTCTGATGTGTCCAAACATGGGGGAAAGTATGGTCGTAGTTGGTCCACATTGAATACTAGGTGCAAACCAAGGAATGGTGCAATGTTTAAATTGAAAGGATTGTCCTTTACAGCCTTAGTGATGGTGTGAGAACCATATCAAAGTTGGTGAAGCTTGGGGTGGGCCCTAGTGAAGCGCTTTTTCTGCAAATGTAACCAAACTTCATCACCCACTTGGAACTTTTGTGGCACCTGATGTTTATTATGACATTGTTTGTACTTAGCATTTTCTTTGTCTAATATGTCATGGACTTGCTAGTGGATGTCTTAAATGAATTCAATGAAGATGATAGCTTTTTCAACTTCAGGCTAGACATGAATCGAATCTTCCTGAGTGGCTGCAAGTGGTGTGGAAACATCAATGGGACATAGAAGATAGAATCCCAAACCCACCTGAAAGGGGTTCTGGCTAGTTGACATGTGGAGAGCTTTGTTGTAGCTGTGCTGTACATGCGAGAGGATTTCATCCCATGTGCATGGATGCTTCGAGTTGTACATGCGCAAGATATCCATGATGATACTATTGACGACCTATGTTTGGCCATTAGTTTAGGGGTGGACGGTCATGGACTTAATGAGTTTAGTATCCAACAATGACCAAAAGATAGACTAGAATGTACTTAGGAACTTGTTACCCTGATATGAAATAATGGAATGCAGGATCCGAAAGTCTACCCATGCTCATTCGATAAAGAGTTTGGTAGTGGCTTCTGTTGTGATACTCTTCTTGCAAGTCGCTAGAATGGTCATCTTAGATAATTTGTCAATGACCATGAAAACACACTCATTTACATGATTAGTAGAAGGAAGGCCCACTATGTAATCCATGGAGATTGATTCCCAGGGTCGGCTAGGAGTAGGTAGAGTATACAGGCCATGCTTATTGATCTAGGTTTGGAAATAATATAATCATTGTAGGATCTAATGTACTTCCCAACATCGTGTTGAAAGTTCGACTAATAAAAATACTTTTGCAACACTGCCACTATTTTTTTTACCCTAAAATTTTGAGTGACCCGATTATATTGAGCCTCCCAAGTCATCTTGGCATGCTCGCTTGAAGGAACACAAAGGTTTCCCAAGCGGCATAACAGTTGGTCCTATAGGTGAAAGTAAGGAACTTGCTTTCCTTCCAGGAGAATCTAGTATGTGGTGTCAAATTTTGGATCACTCTTGTAAAGATGTGGCCATCCCGAACTCTCATGTCCACAAGCATTGATCACAATGGTCAATGCCATAACTGACGATAGATTGAGACAATCTGCAACATTATTCGTGTTTCCCTTCTTGTGCTTAATATTCAAATGGAATTGTTGTAGATATATGGACCATTTATGATGGTCATCATTCTACAACTTTCCTTGTGTCTATATGAACTACCAAGGTCATTGGTTTGTGTGGATGATCATTTCCTTCCCCAGAATGTAATGCTTCCATTTTCGGAAGGTCTACATAATGGAATAAATTTCTTTGTCATAGGTTGGATACTTTTGGACTATATATAAAAGTGTTTCACTGTGATATACCATCGAATGCCCCTACTGGGTAAGAACTACAAAAATAGAATAGTCAAAGGCATCTATCTCAAATTCAAATGGTTGTTGCAGGTCTCTCATATGAGCATTGGTGCAAAGCATAGGTGATTCTTCAAATCGATAAATGTATTCTACTGGGATTTATACTAAAACAAATTTTCTTCCGCTCTGCCCTTGGTGACCTGACTCAAAGGCAAAGTGATATGAGATAATTGCAAGTTGAACCTGCGATAGAAATTGGCAAGGCCCAGAAAGTTGTCGAGCTCTATCAAAGTGCTTAGCGCTGGTCAATCCTGAATAACTTGTATCTTGGTTGGGTCCACATGCACACCCCTCTCATCAATGATGTATCGCAAATACTGAGCCTAGGTCATAAAAAAAGAGCACTTCTCTAAATTGGCACACAACTTGTGTTATCACAGGGTTTGGGGGAACTCTCGAATATGGTGTATGTGTTCTTCCCAACTCTGGATGAAGATCAGGATGTCATCCAAATACACTACCATGAACGAGTTGGTGAAAGGATGCAATATGTTTTTTTTCAACCTCCTGAAGGTTGCAGGGACATTCATCAACCCGAAAGGCATGAACAACCATTACAAAAGGTCCTCCTTATATTTGAAGGCAGTCTTCTACACATCAGAGGGTTCAATTGGTACCTATTGATAACCGGACTTCAAGTCAATCTTGTTGAAATACTTGCCCCCACTGAGCTGGTCTAGAATGTAATCAATTTGTGGGATTGGATACATGTTCCAGACAGTGATCTTATTCAGTGTCTAATATTCAATATAGAGCCTCAAGTTTCTATCCTTCTTCTGTACCAACATGATCGAGCTCCCACATGGTGATGAACTTGGCCTAATGTGCCCTTTCTATAAAACCTTCTAAATATTCCTCTTTATTTCATTATTCTCCATAATAGAGAGTCGGTAGATCGGTCCATCTGGTAGCGGTATGCTTGGGGTTAAATCAATGGAGTGCTTGACCTAAGAGTCCAGAGGTTGTGATTATGGCCACAATCTTCCTCTTTCTCTGAAGGTGAATCATAAGGAAGACAAATTTCATGGTCTCATAAATGATATTACTGTATTATTTATCAATGATCAAAGAAAAGGTGGTAGGTGACACTAGCTATGGTATCTTGTAAATTTTTTTACCCAAAGTAATGATAATAGAATGAGTACTGGATTCATATACAATGTGATGCTTCCATAGGTATGGCTTACCTAATGAAACATCACAGACTTGTAGACGGGAAACATCACATAATAACTCATCTACAAAGGACTTGATACTATAAGGTCAGTGACACTACTGCTGACACAATGATCTTGCCCTTGGTGGAGCCACCTAATGGTGTATGGTTGTGGGTCTAACGTTGTTGGTAGCTTCAATCTCTTAACGACCTCAACTGATATCAAGTTCTTTTTTCTCCCACTGTAAATGATGAACTGCAGTGGAAAACCATTTACCCACATATGTGAGTGGAAGAGGCACTCCCCTCCTCTGGATCCTCAAGTTCCACCTTTTGGAGCTTGGTGTCGGCTACCATGACTATGGGTTTTATGTTATTGATCTTCTTTCCCTTGTTGGTACCCTTATTAGGTTCCAACTTAGAATTAGAGCATGCATCTGTCTATGAGTCTTTTAGCTCGGCCACCAATGCCTAACTTGTGCAACATTCATTCATGTTGTCAATGGGAGTTCTATGGAACGCACACCAATTTTTGGTGTCCTTATTCACCTTCCCATTATTCTTGGCTTATTTCTTTGAGTATCTTTCCTAGGGGGTCGCAGCCTAGCTCTGCCCTTCTCTCTATGGCTTGGGGGTGCCTTCACTCTTCTTTGAGTTTGGATCTCTAAAGTCCCACTTCTTCTACTTGAATTTCTTCTCAATATTGGTACGATATCTATATGTTGCACCAAGTGAGGACATCTCCAAGAAATCCATTTCCTCTTGAATGTATTTTTGAAAAAAACCATGTAAGTTGAGCACTATATGTTTCTCATAATATTTGATAAGAAAATTTATGTATAGTGTATGGAAAAAATGTATTAACTCATGTACTTATTGATTCCTTTGTTGTCCCAGTGTAATCCAATGTATTACTCATCTTCATAGCTCCCAATAGGGTAATATTATTCTTAACAACATCTCAGAAAGTGTTTCAAGACAGTATCACTGAAAAAAAGAGGGTTCCCTAACCTGTCTCTCACAGTAAGTTTACCACCAGTCCTTGACATCGGAGGAAACTTTAAGTAGTGAAAAAGTTATATTCCCCCTGTTGGAGAAATTATGGACTGAAAAATAACCTTCCAAAAAATTTAGCTATTTATCTACAGAATCTACATCTATTTTACCCACAAATATAGGGATATTCAAGTTAGCTTGTACCTTGAAGGTGGAGGCGCCTCCAAAGTGACTGTTGGATGAAGATGCATCACTTGTTGGCATCGGCTGAATAACTTAGGCAAAGTTGTCCATCCATTTTTTCATCTCTCGCTCGAGGTATTTTTCAAGCAACAATTTGATAGAATATCCTACTCCCTTGTCTTTCTTTTCTTCCTCCATGAGAGTTTTTCAGTGTGTTGTGGCCACCAACAACCCCCCTCCTTATTTAGTATTAGCAATAACACTATGTAAGTGGGGACCCTTAGTCAAAAAATTCAAAAAATGAATTAGTGCTCATATATGTCACTCCTTAAGAAATATCACATTGTGCAGAGAATGATAGGGCATTTTCTTATGAGTCAAAATGATGAAATGTGAGATTGCGACGTGAACACCATCGCATCACATTCATTAAGAAACACTCACGTTGGAAAACCTTAAAAATCACCGATATGCCATATCGCATATTGCATCTTGCAAAATTGCATGGAGGACACATAACGATTAAACGATTAAGCGATCTGCGATCTGTGATCCTTGTGATATCGTTACCAAGCAACCTTGCGATAGCACGGCATGATGAAATTGCGATAATTTGATATAGAGAAATGCGATACTGCAATGCAGATCGCAGAAACATTCCATCGCAGATTTTCCTGGCTCAATATTCAAGAAAAAGTTTTCCATAAACCAAGAACTAGTTACGTGCTTTAATGATAATTAATGAGTTATATTCCAGTTGTTAATAAAAAATGGTTTTGTGTTGTTCGAAGAGCCAGTTCACGTTAGGTGGCATGTTTTTACATATCCGTAGCATTTAAAGCTTTCCTGTCATTATTTATTATCATTACTATCTCCTCACTTGTGAACTGCAGGAACGAAAAACAAAAGTTACATAAAGCAGTGTATAGGAAGCTATGAGGAAAAGGGTAGAGCTCCAATTTTCAAAGAAAGAGAAAAGACGCCCTCATAAACAGATACCACATGCAACAGAGCTGCAGATTCACAGAATTTTGTTGAGCCATCCATTACAGATCTTTCATATACAGCCATGGTTGAATGAGTACTGAACGATGCTGATATCAACAGGAAGTTTAATGCTCAGAGTCAAGAGCTCACGAGGCCATTATTTTTACAAATTTTGAAGCTTTATACCCGATAAAGATGAAAAGGCGCAAAAGGCGAAAAACGCATCTGAGAAGCCCGGATCAAAGAACAGAGGCAGTTTCCGATGCGCGATTAGCACTTAGCGCTAATCGCACATCGCTGAGAAAATTGCTCGAGAAGGAAAGCCTGTAATTGCTCAGTCACCTGTAAGCCCGAAAAATGCAAGAAAGCAGTGGTAAAAAAAAAAACAAACTGGAAAGAGAAAATTAAAAAAAAGGCAGAAGCAATCCAAAGGGTTAACCAAGTTGAACTGAGAATTATTACTGGGCATACGCGGTAAAGCCACATAGTCAGAGGATGACTCTCGAGTATATCATCGATTTTGCTGAGAAGATGGTGCTAGCTCTTACCAATTCCGTTTGCTTAGCTCAACCAAAAGTGGAAGACAGTCAGCCGACTCTACCCAGGCAAATATTGAATGCTTGCAATGTTAAGGAGAAAATGCAGAAATAGTTAGATATTAGATTTAATTTTTAGAACTAATTTTGTTTTATTTTTGCTTAGAAAAAGGGCAGTCATTTAAACCGTATCCTGAATCTGTGTAATTAAGTTATTTAGTTAGTAGTATTTAAACCCTTCTCATGCATTTAGAGAAGGGTCTAGAAATTTATCAAAAACTTGTGCTCAGAACATGCACTTTTGCACCCTTAGAGGAGGTTTTGGTGAATGAATTGAACAGGATTTGTTGATGTTTGCATTTGATATCTGCTACTGATGTTGCACTTCTGTACTCTTAGTGGATGTTAGAGCAAAGAGAGATAAATCATTGTCGCTTGAAGCTCATGAGTATGACTAGTCATAAATGGTACTTTTATCTCTTCACTGTTTCTACTTATGTGTTAAAGTGATATAGAGTTTTTAGTTGTTTATATATTATTGCATGAATGCCTGAGTTATCATTTGGCACTTTTGTACGGTGATAGCTATTCATTTATGCATAATGTATGAATAGCTCATTATGCGATATGTTTTTCACAATTGTTTCATCTAAATTTTTATGCGAAGTGGTTCATCCTTATTGATTACTTTTCACATAATAGTTGAATGATCTTTATTACCAGTTATTATTTAAAATCTTTTTAGATTGCATAATAGAAGAATTACATCCCGGGTTAGTATAGACTTAGATGTTGCTGCTTATTAGATTACAATAGCATAGCATTAGATTAAATTTAGAGTTAGAATATCTTAATTAGGAACTATTAGATCAGGAACATCAAATTCTACACACACACACTCATAGATTGGGAAACTGGTCCCATATCCCCAGTCGGACCCGCTATACCAAACGGATAAGGAGCTACCAACCAAGGTCCGGACCAGGCAGGTATCCCCCTTCTTGTAGACCCGATTTCCGGGGCTTCAACATATTTGGCGCTAGAAGGAGGGCCTGAACTATGAATGGCAAGTAAATCTAAATCTGTATACCATTCTGAGAGTAAATCACCCTCACCATCTCCCCGACTTCTCCATTACACTTAAATCCAGAGTTAGGAGTCGCTCGAGTATCAACCGCTGCTACAAACCCTGACATTTCATAACAATCTACCGTCAAACTTCCTGAAGTTGAATCTCTGATTCACAAACTTCAACAATTTTCCATTTCTCCTCAAAGGTCTGATAAATATCAAGGCAATGTGACTTCGCAATATAACCCTGCTCATCCCTTGACCAGGCTAAAGAGTGAAAAATTTGGCATTCAGCCAACCGAGTTACCTCTTCCCACCAGGAAAAGAGCAAGGAAATCACCTAAAGTGTCCAACAACGAGACTCTTTCGTCAGCATCATCCATCTCAACTTCTTCACCGCGAAGTCAACCATCCACTCCGCCACTTCAGATCATCGTCCATCTATCCACTCGAACCCCCACAGCTCTTCCTCAATCATCTACAATCATAGTATCCTCATCTTCCCAGCCACAAGGAACATCTTCTGCACTTCCCACTGTTAGTAATATATCAATGGTCCAGTCTCCATGGAATAACCCTGGGGCAGTCTTAATGCCTGCACCCTTGAGTCAAATACCGGCCCATCCTGAGAAATGGCTACCTAAATTTAATCCCGAGGCAGACATGCTAGCAGAAGAGAACATAAACAACTTTATGCTATCCATTAATCTCAATGGGGTTACTAATGAAGATGTTGTTGTTCGACTCTTTCCTTATACTCTACAAGGAACAGCCGGATCATGGTATTTTTCATTACCCTCCGGATCTATCACTAGTTGGGATATCTTCCATGAGAAATTCCTAACCAAGTTTGGTGATGACATGTCTACGGCAACGTTAATCAACGACCTATCCAACCTTAGGGCTGAATCTAGAGAGCCTATCAAAGATTTCAATTTACGTTTCAATAAAATCCTAAACAAAATTCCTACTGCTTCCCAGCCCAGCGAAGTAGTACGAAGTGAATGGTACATCACCGCTCTACCATCAAACATAGCAATATTCGTGGACAGGGCTAATAAAACAACCTTAGCCGAAAACATGAAAGAAGCAATAGCAGTAGAGAAACGTATAATAGCCCTAGAAAAGAAATATGCGATAGAGGAACGCAAATCCAAGAAAGTCACCTTCAAGGAAGACTCCAAGAAGAAACAAGAAAAAGATCCATTCGATTTGGAAGAATTGCAGAAAGTTCTAAAGACCATGTCCAATGAAATGGTCGACATCAAATAGAAAGTAGCAGAAACTTCTTCAAAAAATCCCTACAGAGCTTTTAAAAGAGGCCCTTCAACGGATTCAAAGCCACCCAATGCTATTTCAAATGTTGAATCTGAAGAAGAGGAAGAGAGAAATTGCCACTGAAGGGAAAAGTGATGAAGAAGAAGTTGTGGAATTACAAGGAATGTGGGATTTCATCCTCCCACAAGAAGAAGATCAAGAAGCATTCCCAGTTAGCACACGAAGTAAAAATCAGTTTGATCCTCCCCAAACTATCCCTAAGCCAAAGAGTGCAAGCTCTGCAACAAAGGATAAAGTCGAAACAAAGAAAACGACATCTAAAGCGACTCAAACTAGCACAGTCCAAACAGATGAATCAACTCCATCTAAAACACTGATCGTGTCAGATGAAATGGAGTACAATATTATAGAAGATATGAAAAAGACTAGGGCCAACATCACCCTTTACGAACTGAGCAAGTTAAAGCATCAACAGAAGATAATGTTGAAAGAATTACATGCTGTGCCAGTTGCACCTTTGCCTGCCACTGTACTTTCGCAAGCTTCTCATAACATGGGAAGACCTCCAACTAATGCGATCAATAAGATTGATCCAAATGAAATCACTCTAATTGGAGGAAGATCGAGATCTCATACTCCCCCGTTTCTCCTTACTTATGAAATTTTCAATAAAAATATGCACGATTGTTTGGTAGATTCTGGTGCTTCATCTAATATTTTACCAAATTCCATATGTTCCAAGTTAAACGTTCAACCACAGAAATCCGTTGTGCACATAGTTCAGCTAGATCGATCTCAAGTCGAAGTGATTGGCGAACTAAATCAAGTAACCATAAGACTATCATCCAACTCAAAGGTATGTCAAGTTATTGACATTTTAGTTGCTGATATCCCAAAATTCTATGGCTTAATTCTTAGCAGGGATTGGTCAGAAAAACTTCATGGATACTTCGCAACTGAATGGTCGCGCATGTGGCTGCCCTACAACGGTAAACCGAATCAAATAAAAGTTGAACGAGAACTACACGAGAAATAAATAGTAACAGAGCTAGAGGGGGAAAATGAACCAGTAGCATATAACAGTAGCATTATTGGCAGTTACTCGGTAGATTCTTTCCTCGGCAATTTCAATGCTCATACGTCACCCTATTTAGAACACTCTGTTTTGTCCCGAGTCGAAAATTTTTCTCGAACTGATAGTTCGAAATGTATCAATTTTTTAGATAGTCCTATAAATAAATATTTGTTTTGGAAATTATTTTTTGATGGTTCTAAATCTAACGAAGGAGCAGGAGCAGGATGCGTTCTGATTAGTCCAGAAGGAGATAAAATCATGCTAACATGCAGACTTGAATTTGATTGCACCAACAATATAGTAGAATATGAGGCTTTGGTCCAAGGGTTGTACAAAGCAATCGGGTTAGACGTCAAGTACCTTCAAGTTTTCGGAGACTCTTAGATTGTGGTTAAACAGGTACGTAACACTATACATTGCTTATCAGGCCATTTAAAACATTATCAATCCTTAGTTCAAGATCTGACTAAGCATTTCATAGCATTTAATATCTCTTCAATTTCTAGACTCCAAAACATAAGTGCAGACCTTTTGGCTAACATAGCTTCTAAGCTTATTCCTGCAGAAGATTTTAGTCCAGAAAGATTCTCAATAGAATTAATCTTTAGACCATCTATTCCTGATAACATCACAAATTGGAGAGTATTCAATGACGATCCTAATATTGTAAATTTCCTCACATCTGAAGGATCCTACTCCAACCAAATAATTGACGAAGACCAACATGATCGACAATTGCAACAAGATAGCACTAACAATGTTATACCTAAGTCGGTAGTCAAGTTAGATGACTTGAACGATTTGAAGGATCGGTTTAAAAGGTCTACCAATTCAAAACTCCAAAGTTCAACCTTGAACTACGAATTAGTAAACCTAGGAACTGATGCCAAACCACAAAAAATTAATCTAGGTCTCGGCCTAGCCCCTGAAGAAAAATTAGCGTATATTCGTCTTTTGAGACAATATAAAAATGTTTTTGCCTGGAATTATGATGAACTGAAAACATACGACACTTCCATCATCCAACATACTATTCCCATGATCGATAATGAAAAACCTGTCCAACAAACGCTGAGAAAGATCCATCCCAATTTAGAAAATCAGATAAAAAGTGAGCTCAATAAGTTATTGAAAGCCAGAATAATCTTTCCCGTACATTCCAATTGGGTCTCCAATATGGTACCTGTTAGAAAGAAAAACGGAGATATTAGGATTTGAATTGACTTTCAAAACCTTAACAAGGCCTGTCAAAAAGATAATTTTCCTTTACCACCTATGAAACAGATATTGCAGGAAGTGGCGGGCTCATAATTAATGTCTTTCTTGGATGGATTTTCAGGATACAACCAAGTGTTGGTACATCCTGATGATCAATTGAAAACCACATTCAGAACTAAATGGGGCACATATGCCTATCGAAAGATGCCATTTGTTTTGATTAATGCTGGTGCCACATTTCAGAGAGCCATGGACATCACATTCAAAGGTTTAGTCAATAAATCTGTAGTAATTTATTTGGATGATATAACAGTGTATTCCAAGAAACGAAGTGACCATATTAAAGACTTGAAACAAATCTTCCAAAGGTGTTTAAGGTATGGAATTTCACTTAACCCAAAGAAATATTTTTTCGCATTAAGTGAAGGGAAACTTCTAGGATTCATAGTGTCAAAATCTAGTATTCACATCAATTCCGACAGAATCAAAGAGATTTTTGAAATATCCTTACCTCATAACAAAAAATCCATGCAATCTTTCCTTGGTCAGATCAACTTTGTAAAGAGATTCGTTCCAGATTTTTCACGAATCGTCCCTCATTTGCAAGCCATGATTAAAAAGAACTCAAATTTTAAATGGGGCCAAGATGAACACGAAGCATTCAACCTGATCAAACAAGCTATTATTAATGCTCCATCGTTAGCAACTCCGAATTTTTCAGAGCCTTTTATCTTATATACATTTGCCTCAGATAGGTCATATGCTGCGATACTCACTTAAGCAAATCAAGAAAAAGTGGAAGCCCCAATTGCATTTTTCAGTTCAAATTTACGGGGAGCTGAATTAAATTATTCAGACGTGAAGAAACAGGCTTATGCTATTTTCAAAGTGGTCAAATAATTCCGACATTCCTTACTCAAAACCCATACTAAAATTATAGTACCGTTTCCAGCGGTAAGGAATCTTCTAGTACAGAAGGATGTGGGTGAGAAAAGGGCCAATTGGGTTACTGCCTTACAGGAATATGACATTGAGATTAAACCAGCAAACATTGTAAGAGGCCAAGGCTTTTGCAAAATGCTGGCTGGAGCATCAAAAATTTCTGAAATTCCATCTGCAAAGGTACAAATGTGCGAGGTAAGCCTAAACGATGCAGAGTCATTATACGCTGATATCATTTATTATCTTAAGAACAGGTATGCTCCTTCACACCTCGATCATATTAAGAAAAGAGCTCTAAGGTTGAAATCCAAACAATATCAGCTCATAAATGATATTCGTTTTACAATAAATTATGATTCTGTTCTTCTTAGGTGTCTTGAGAAATCTAAAGCTGAAAAAGTTTTGCAGGAACTCCACGATGGGCCAGCAGGTGGACATTATGCTGGAGATGCTACTGCACATAAAATATTGCGTGCGGGATATTACTGGCCCACGTTATTTAAAGACTCGCACAGTTATGTGAGGAAATGTCAAGTCTGCCAAACTACTGCTGGAAGACAAAAGAAGCCATCCTTGCCACTACAGCCAGTTAACATTGAGCAACCTTTCAGTAAGTGGGGATTGGACATAATAGGTGAGATCGTTCCTCACACTTCTAAGCAGCATAGATACATCCTCACAGCAACAGATTATTTTACTAAGTGGGTAGAAGCAGTTCCACTCAAGACAGCTAATGCTGAAAATATCATTGAGTTCATAGATCAATTTATAATCACCAGGTTTGGATTGCCTTCCGCTTTAATGTTTAATAATGCATCATACTTTTCTGGATATGCAATGACTTAATTTGCACTTAAAAGAGGATTCAAACTTAAATATTTGACCAATTATTACCCACAAGGCAATGGGTTAGCTGAGTCCACAAATAAAAACCTAATCAGGGTTATCAAAAGAACAGTTGACCAAAATCATAAAAATTGGCATAAGGCTTTGATATATGCTTTATGGGCGGACTGAATAACGTAAAAAGCATCTATCGAAACTTATCCCTTTAATTATTTTATGGGAAAGAAGTGGTTCTTCCGACTCATTTAGCAATTCCCTCTTTGTCTCTGGTTCAATACATTGATGAAGTACCTACTTCCTCCTTACATCTAATACAAATGGAAATAATCAAATTAGAAGAACAACAAGAACAAGCTAAGAAAATGCATGCTCATCATCAAGCACTAGTAAAATCCTCTTTTGATTCAAACATAATGACCAGAAAATATTTTCAGATGGGAGACTTAGTTTTAAAATGGGACAAGGCTCATGAAGAGAAAGGAAAACATACAAAATTTCAAAGAATGTGACTTGGTCCTTTTTAAATTGTAGAAGTCATAGGTCCATCAACGTTTGTGTTACAGGATTTAGCAGGTAAAAGAGACACTTTGTCTGTTAACGGACAAATTCTCAAGAAATATTTTCCATAGAAGATTATTCTTCTATTTTTTGTAGAGTAGTTATTTTTCTTTTCATAATAAAACAATTTGTGAGTAGTTACATTAGGCATTTACGAAAAAGACACCAATTCTCTTTCAGATTTTGAACTTTTCGCTTGTATAAATAGCAAATATTTTGGAAACCTGATATTTATTATTGATAGATACAGTTAAAGACTCTAGCCCAGATATGATACTAGTTTCAACTTCAAAAATTTTGATGAAAGCAACATTTAGTGAAGAAATTGTTTTATCTTAGTACAACGAAAGGTATCAATAACAAAATAAAGATTCTCTGTAGAACAGTTGTTTCCAAAAACTCTATTATTGTCATCCAGAGTTATCTTAAGGAAACAATGACTTCCTCCCTGCTAAGTAAATCATAACTTTCAGAGGAACAACCCAAGGATACACTTTATCTTGAAGAATAAGAGGTCTCATCACGAGCCGGCTTATCATAATCACAGATATTATAACTTGCTGACTTTGCCAATACTGTACACCACAACAGGGCAATGACTCAAGATTGTTGCAATCAAAAGACAAGGGGTCTCATCACGAGCCAGCTTATTCAGCAAAGTTATAAATCAAGTGAATGACTGTGTCATAATTTGGCTACCAAACCAAGACATTGTTCTTTAAGAGTAAAAAAGAAAATCATGGCAATAAGTGTGGATATGGATTTTTCTTTAGAAGTTGTACGCTGCCTTAAGTAGTATACAGGATCATTGCTGGGTAACAGGTAACCCTGTCGAGGCTATAAACGCCTGCTGGTAGCAGAGGCTCTACCTACGACAAATGATCATATTTAAAACTAGTTTACAGAGAAGACTTTGTTTTATCTTTACAAGACCAAGTAATGACTGATGTAAATACAAGGACTAGCCTGAGAAAGCAAATAATCAAAGTTGAAAATAGTTGAAACAGAATATCATTGACAGGTTAGAGCATAATGTACTTTATCTTTCCATAATAAAGTTTAATTTTCTGAAAAATTTTCTGTTTTGGAAGTTTAGAAAATTCAATATAAAAATAGAGATAACTGGTTCTTTCAAGTGAATTGCCAATTGTTGTGGCCACCAACAACCCCCCTCCTTATTTAGTATTAGCAATAACACTATGTAAGTGGGGACCCTTAGACAAAAAATTCAAAAAATCAATTAGTGCTCATATATGTCACTCCTTAAGAAATATCGCATCACGCAGAGAATGATAGGGCATTTTCTTATGAGTCAAAATGATGAAATGCAAGATTGTGACGCGAACTCCATCGCATCGCATGCATTAAGAAACACTCACATTGGAAAACCTTAAAAATCGCCGATATGCGATATCGCATATCGCATCTCGCAAAATTGCATGGAAGACACATAATGATTAAATGATTAAGTGATCTGCGATCTTGCGATAGCGCGATCTACAATCCTTGCGGTATCACGACCAAGCAACCTTGCGATAGCACAACATGATGAAATTGCGATAATGCGATACAGCGAAATGCGATACTGCGATGCAGATCGCAGAAACATTCCATCGCAGATTTTCCTAGCTCAATATTCAAGAAAAAGTTTTCCATAAACCAAGAACTGGTTACGTGCTTTAATAATAATTAATGAGTTATATGCTAGTTGTTAATAAAATATGGTTTTGTGTTGTTCGAAGAGCTAGTTCACATCAAGTGGCGTGTTTTTGCATATCCGTAGCATTTAAAGCTTTCCTGTCATTATTTATTATCATTACTCTCTCCTCACTTGTGAACTGCAGGAACAAAAAACAAAAGTTACACAAAGCAGTGTGCAGGAAGCTATGAGGAAAAAGGGTAGAGCTCCAATGTTCAAAGACAGAGAAAAGACGCCCTCATAAACAGATACCTCATGCAACAGAGCCGCAGATTCACAAAATGCTGTTGAGCCATTCATTACAGATCTTTCAAATACAGCCATGGTTGAATGAGTACTGAATGATGCTGATATCAATAGGAAATTTAATGCTCAGAGTCAAGAGCTCACGAGGCCATTATTTTTACAAATTTTGAAGTTTTATACCGGATAAAGATGAAAAGGTGGAAAAGGCGAAAAATGCATCAGAGAAGCCCGGATCAAATAACGGAGGCAGTTTCTGATGTACGATTAGCGCCTAGTGCTAATCGCGCATCACTGAGAAAATTGCTTGAGAAGGAAAGCCTCTAACTGCTCAGTCACCTGTAAGCCTGAAAAATGCAAGAAAGCAGTGGTAGGAAAAAAAAACTGGAAACAGAAAGTTAAAGAAAAGGCAGAAGCAATCCAAAGGGTTAACCAAGTTGAACTGAGAATTATTACTGGGCATACGTGGTAAAGCCACATAGTCAAAGGATGACTCTCGAATATATCATCGTTTTTGCTGAGAAGATGGTGCCAGCTCTTACCAATTATGTTTTCTTAGCTCAACCAAAAGCGAAAGACAGTCAACCGACTCTACCCAGGCAAATACTGAATGCTTGTAATGTTAATGAGCAAATGCAGAAATAGTTAGATATTAGATTTAATTTTTAGAAATAATTTTGTTTTATTTTTGCTTAGAAAAAGGGCGGTCATTTAAACCGTATCCTGAATCTGTGTAATTAATTTATTTAGTTAGTAGTATTTAAACCCTTCTCATGCATTTAGAGAAGGGTCCAAAAATTTATCAAAAATTTGTCCTCAGAACATGCACTTTTGCACCCTCAAAGGAGGTTTCGGTGAATGAATGTAACAGGATTTTTTGATGTTTTCATTTGATATCTGCTACTGATGTTGCACTTCTGTACTCTTAGTGGATGTTAGAGCAAAGAGAGATAAATCATTGTCGCTTTAAGCTCATGAGTAGGACTAGTCTTAAATGGTACTTTTATCTCTTGACCATTTCTACTTATGTGTTAAAGTGATATACAATTTTTAGTTGTTTATGTATTATTGCATGAATGCCTGAGTTATCATTTGGCACTTTTGTACAGTGATAACTATTTATTTATGCTTAATGTATGAATAGCTCATTACGCGATATGTTTTTCACAACTGCTTCGTCTAACTTTTTATTCGAAGTGGTTCATCCTTATTGATTTTTTTTCTCATAATAGTTTAATGATCTTTATTACCATTTGTTATTTGAAATCTTTTTAGATCGCATAATAGAAGAATTACATCCTGGGTTAGTATAGGCTTAGATGTTGCTTCTTATTAGATTACAATAGCATATCATTAGATTAAATTTAGAGTTAGAATATCTTAATTAGGAACTGTTAGATCAGGAACGTCAAATTCTACACACACACACTCATAGATTGGGAAACTGGTCCCATATCCCCAATTGGACCCGCTATACCAAATGGATAAGGAGCTGTAAACCAAGGTGCGGACCGGGCAGGTATCCCCCTTGTTGTAGACCCAATTTCCGAGGCTTCAACACAGTGTCAGAAGAACTCCTCATACCCCGATATCGTTGGGGACATGCACACAAAAATATAGAAAGACAAGACCGCTCTGATACCTCTGATCCAAACTTATGCAAGAGTGAAACATAATACAAATATAAATATAAACACAGAGATGCAGTAGAAATAAATATTCATTTCATTAATATCAAAGAATTGAAATATTCTTACATACAAAATGAGAATAAACTAGCTCATGCAATTGTAGCTTATCTTTGAGAAGAGATGTGGTGGCTACATGCCTTTGAACTGTGTTACAATGAGACTCAAGGGCCTCTTTATTATTGAACAACAAAGGGAAACCCTAAACAACCAAAATCATAACCCTAGGAGATGGAACACCAAGAATTTGTGAGCCCTGTTGTGGTTAGTTGGATAACCTACTTCCCAAGGCCATAATTTGGTCATATGATCTCCATTTGGCACATATAATACCTTGTTAGAAATGTCTCTCCAAGTACTACAACATTGATGGAAGACCCTTAGCCAATGGCTACAGGCATGTTGCAGACCTCAAAAAACATCATTTATGTGGTAAAAACATCTTTGGAAGTCTAGGACCTTAAAAACTACTAAAAATAGTAAATTATGGTATAATCAAGGAAACTGATAAAACTAGTTGGAGGTGCAGGTGGAATAGGTGGGTGGCCACCAATATCCACCTGGATTAAAAATCCATGAGAGGGTTCGAGTAGCTACAATAAAATCAGATATTTTAATATATGTTGGGTTTGAGATTAAGGATAGGCCACCAAATTGTCTCGCTACATTAAATGATATTGATGAATAATTGTTCCAACATTTGTTGGATATTTTAGAGAGATGCATACTTCCGCACTTAGTCTCTTGTAGGAAGATAACCGTAGGGTTTTCTCTATTGATTTGATCCTTTAATAGTATCTTATTTCCCTTGAAGTTGAGGGCCCTAATGTTCCATATAATGTTCATTAGGAATGGTAGGGAAAGGAGGTGAATACCTCCATTTGAATTGTCATCTTACCTGTATTAGCCAACATTACTCCCAATTCTTCCTCAAGAATATTTTGATTGGTTTACATCCCTCTTTTCTTTTCCTCTTTATGGTTGCCTTGACCTCTCATTGAAGTTATGTGTTTGAATTATGATACCTATGGAGCTAGAAATTTGTTGATACGAGTGTTTTCTCTTGTTTAGTTTTGGATGAGTTTGATTCAACATTTGAAATTTTTCATCTGGAACCATTTGCATGTCCTTTTCACGTAATTATTCTACCATGCTAGCTAGTGTTTCTTCTTCTACATCCATATATTTTGTCCTATGTTGGGAATCTACCAAGGTTGTCATTAATTCTTCTATATTGCTAGGAGGTGGATCTTCCACTCTAGTTTCTGGCTCCTTGCATTTTATCAAGTTTCAATATGAGACTATTGAGGGTGTTGGACTCGCCAACATTCAAGGGATCTCCTCGGTATGAAGTCTAAACTAGACCTCACACTGTTTCGTGTAGGAGTCACATCTAGTACGATGGTCTAGTTGCCATTAATTTAAAAAAATGCCTTAGTTCTTGCTTTCTAGCACATGAGAGTGATATACATGGTCTTCACAAAGCGAGGTGTGTGTGCCTCGTGAGTGCTTAGTGTAACTTGTGTTTAATTTCCTTCACTATAAAGGGGGAGGGTGAAAGTGATTCTATCATTGAGAGGCAGTAGTCCCAACTCAAGTAGACACACACACAACACAACAGGATCTGCACAGCCTCCAGCGGAGTAGTCCACATGGATGTGGTAGTCACAAGCACTAACGTAAATGAATAACACGTACAACAACCAACAGAATAGTCCATGCAGATGCAACGGTTGTTATAAAAAAATATACAAGAATGAATATGTCTAGTGTCCGACAGAGTATTCCACACAGACAAGACATCAATAACAACCTGTTTTCGTTCTATATTTTTTAGGTTGAGGGAGTAAACACATAAGACAACATCAAAACCACTTTGGAAGTTGGATCTAGCCTTTCCATCTTCAGAGAGGGATCTATCTGTTTAATTTAGCTTTGTTTTAGTGTAAGTTTTAGGCTAGATACGATTGTAATTGTTTTTTTGTTTGAAAGGTTTGGTTTATTTGAGTGTTATATTTCCGTTGGGCTATGGAGTGTATAAATTAAACTGGAGTTTTTCATCAATTTTTAGAGGATTTCTCACAAGGCAAGATAGGTTGCACTAACTAGATATTTTCAAAAATTAAATGAATCGTGGAATAGAAGAATTGTAAGGTTCAGTAAAGACCAAAGAGAAATTAAGAATTCCTTGATCTGACTTCAGTGGAAAACATTAAAATTAACAACAACTAAAATAGGGCATTCTAGATAACAAATTCTACTTATCACAATTTCTGTTGATTAATTCAAAATGACAGAGAAAGGAAAAATAGTGTTTACAGAAATAAACAGAATAGGCACATCGCCATTTAAAAAACCACATGAATCCTGGGAAAGGTCCATATATTATTTCTTCTCTAGTACTTTGAGAATTACAATATGCAGAAGGAAACTACATTCAGAAATCAACCCTTAATAATTCGAATCATGAAGTATTTATAATGAAAAATTACAAAAATGCTCTACAAAATCACTCTCAAACTGACAGTGTATTATAAGCCTAATTACAAACTATATTACCTAATCCTCGTAGAAGGATAGGCAACGTAGGCTGCTAATTTTTTGATGCTTTCAGTTGTTGAGTCGTCCTAAAACAATGTTGAGACACTGAACTAAATGTTTGTGCTAGCGGCTGTGCTGGAAAAGTCGTTTTACTGCTCTTGATTTATCCTTCAATCTAGTAAATCAACCAACTCCTCCCATCTCTTTTCATCTGGCACTACCAACTTTGTTACCTTGTGGTAAATTTCATCTACCTTAGTTTATTTAGCAAAAGTTGGTTTTACGGTAAAAATGTGTTTTACCTCATTCTTCACATGGAAATATTTTGAGATGTTATCTAAGAATACCTTTGCTATCATACTCCTTTTAATTCCACTAAACTTAACACTACTTTTTGCCACTTTTTTCATCTTCAAGATATAGTCTTCCTAAGTGATCAACTTGTCATTTATGACATAGATATTGGGCAGTCCCTTTTGCATTAAGGCCTCAATCCTGTTTCTAAACCTGTTTACCTACAGCTCTAAGGTTTCACACCTTTCCTCCAACTAGTCAATGGGATTTCTCTTTGTCAAGACTTTCTTGACTTCTAGATTGGTGGTAGTTCTGTCACTAACTCCTACTTCCTCCAACCCATATCTTGACTTTGAATTTAAGAATTTAATTATATTCACAGCTTCTGTTGGCATCTCTCCCAGCTTCTCCCTTCCTTGCACAATAGTTTTTGTTTCCTTCTCTATTAGCTCTTTCTGATCAAATATGATTTGGATAGAAGGCAAAATCTCATTCATAGAGTCTAATATGTTCATCTGAATAGTTTCATTGGCTTGGGCCAAGGTCTGGCCAATTCAAGTGTCTCTCTCTACCAAGCGTAACTTTTCCAACAGTCTCTATGATTTCTCCAATTCAGCAGTCTGAGCAGCTTCAGCTTTGGCCTTTTGGACTTCCAAAGCTTTGAGTTGGCACTGTAAAGTCTCAATTTCCTTTGACTGCAATGACATGTTTTGAAGTGTCTGTGTGGCTTGTTCGGAACTGGGATTCTTAGTTGAAGAAGTAGCTATAGTGGTTTCTCCTGTTGATGGCAATTGAGAAAGAGGTACAACATCCAAGGAGACAATGGCCATCTTCATGCTATCTTCCTTCTCCTTTACCAGTTTCTCCAACTCTACCTCCATCTATCTAATCTATATATTTTGGTCTATGATCAACGTCATCATATCTGCTTTATGTGCTTCACCCTCTTCAATGTCCTTGGTCATTGGATCTTCTGTGGCTGGTAGCTTGACTTGTTTCCTCAATTTTGCAATGTCCAAGTTCTTCTTTCTAGTAATCTCCTCAACAACATTAACATCTTTAGGGTCATACTCTATCTTGATCACCAAGTCTTCCAAAGACTTGATCTGAATATCTTTGGCTAAGGAAGTGACTTTCTCCATCTTTAATTGTGACTATACATTTGCAAAAGAAACCTGTAACTTGGATAAGGACATGTCAGTGTTAGTCAGAGTGGAGGATATCATCTCACCAATTTTCTTGTGCATCTCCATTTGATCAATGGGATGTATGTCCTTTGTGTTGAATTCAAAAGTGGTGATATTGTAGTCTGTTGCTAATTTGGGTTGTGGAATCTATGCCTCAAGAAAGACCATCTACATTTTACCATGCTCTGTATCAAATAATAATAGCAGTCTACTTTGTGAGCTGGAAGTCTGCTTCGAGAATTGGTTATAAATTTTGTTTCTGAGCTTTATCTCCCTATACCTATCAAAAATTGTCTTCTCTTTATCTGTTTGGATAGTTTGTGATTCCAGCTCAGTCTCCTTATGGCCTTGTGAAGATGAAGTTTTAGAAGGAGATGTAGTGAACTTGGTGGCTACAAGTGGTGAATCTATGATGATGATGTATACCTTCTCTTTAGTTTATTTCTCTACTTCTGGTCTATGAGTTACCTTGGGTCCTTTCTGTAGCTGATTCTGAATTCTCTGGCTTCACTTCCAGTAGTAGATGATGATCCTTCCTCTCTTTGCCTTTTTCTTGCTTTTTCTTGAGGAATAGGGGTCTGCGAATTGGAAGTAGAAACAAGTTTCTCTTTAACTTCCTGCAAGGCATTTTCTGACCACTCCAAGTGATTAGCTTACTTCTCTATGTCTCACCTTGAAATGTGAATGTAAGGAGTGTTCTTGTTTTTGATTTTGAACTTTCAGATGATGCCAGAGGGGTCATAATACCATGTGACTATCAAGATGAACTCATCCCCTTCAATATTTTATCTACCTCCTCTCCTACTATCCTAGTATTTCACACAAATGGGCCCACCTGTGTTTTTATTTTGAATTGTGCATTCTTCTCGACCGCTATAAAGTGAATGTCATCTGAGTTCAACATCTGGCTGATATACTCTAGTGAAAATATCCTCATTGGGAGGTACTTGGGGAGTTTGTAGGGGGGAATTCACATCCATAGACTCTAATCTCTGTGTAGTTTTGATATAGATACTAATCAACGGTCTTTTCTTGGTCTAAGAGATTTAGAATTCTCTAGATTTCCTCACTAATTCTGGGTTGTACTGCAATATTGAGGATGTTCCTGGCTATATGAACAAAGTCTTCAATAATTTTCATGTAGGTGAATTCCTACTATTCTTTCATGACCAATGAGGTGCAAAAGATCATTGGTTCATGGTTCCCTGCATCATCCAACTTCTGTAATGCAAAATTGAACTTGTCTACTTGATGATAGATGAACATGTAAATAAAATTAGAGGTGTAATTGAACACTTTCTTTGTATGAAACTTAATAAATTGTTCATGAATATTATCACCCAAGAATTGACTGAACTTGAACATGGTGGAGGGTTTGTTATCTGTGGAAAATATGAAGAGGAATCCTAAGATGGGCTTCTCTACCCAATGATCAGAATGATAGCCTAAAATGTAGGAAATGATGGAAATAGTCTGCTTGGCCTGAACAAAGAAAATGGAAGAAGGAAATGGAGGATTCTTCCTGGGCAATTGGGCCTTCTCTGGCAAGAAAATCCCAAACGTTTTGGCTCTAGTGGCAAAGTCCAGCTTCTGATAAAGCTGGATGGGAGTTTCTAAGGAGAAAGGGACAACATTTTCCACAGTGGGGTTCAACATCATTCGGGCAATGGATTTGGCTATAATGGTGAAAATAATGTCACCTGTAGGGACAATTATGTCTCTTTAGGCAGGGACATAGCATGCTTGACATCTTCTGCTAAGTTTTGGGGCTTGGAATGTCAAGGGAAATATATAATGGGGGAGGTTTGACTCCCACAGTCCAATCTCATCGCTTTTATCTGTGTGCTTATCCTCTAGCTAGCCATTTAGTTCCAAAAAATGACAGTCACACCGAGTGTCATTGATCATGTAATCTCTATCCGCTAATGGTATACGATCCAAATCTGTGGAAGGGGGAATTAAAGGGTTAATGGTCTCATCCTGGGTTTTAATCTTAGGAGGCATGAAGGTAAATAATCTATGAATTGGATGAATTTTTAGAGGAGGCTTATTGAGGTTAGCAAAATAACGAACTGTCAGGTGAAAATGGAAGAAATTTAGTTTATGTTGTAGTCTAGATGCAAGAATGTTCTGAAGTAGATCTCTGTCAGTAACTATGAACAAAAAAAAAAATTATAAGTGAAAAAGGGGGAGAATGAGAGACTCAGAGGGAATTTTAAACACTGCGACAAAGTCTTGTTGGAAATGGCGCGATACCGTTACTGAACAGTTACCCAGGAAAAAAGAAATAAATGAAGAATTTCTATTTCGCCAGGAACGCATTCAATTGGCCCAACGGTCATGACAGGTGGGAGGAAGAGAATGGTGGAGGAAGAGTGGTGGGGCACAATAGAATGGACAAGGGAAAGGCAGTTTCCAGAGGGGGTAGAGGGCAGTAAATGGTATCATCCAAAGGTGTGCAGAATCACCACAACAAGCCATGTAAGGGGTACAACCCGGGAGGAGAAACCACCTTCCGGACCCGCCTCCCCCTCGGACAGTAAAGGAAGAATGCAAAGGGGGCCCAGGAAAGGATGAGGTACATGGATGAAGCAAGGGATCAGATGCCAAGGTTCTCAAAGCCACTGATATTTAATCATAAATGATAAAAAAGATTTTTCCACTTGCACTTTTTTATTTCTTTTCGAACTTAGGATAAGGAAAAAATGAAATTTATAAAACACTTTTATCCCATCACCCAATTTTCTGCCTTGAACTAGGGATAAAGGATGAAAAATGAAACATTTCGAAATACTTTATCCCATCATGCATATCCTAACCTTTCATGATATCCTCAAACTTAGGATAAAATTTGTATATAGAAATATTTTCCAAATCCCCCTAATCTACCTACCCTTAGCTAGACAAGCATTTTTTATTTTTGTCTCTAGGGTGCACTTAGACTAGCAAAACCACTTTTATTTTCTTTTATGCAAAATGAAAAATTATCTAACCTATCTTGTATTTCTCCTATTGACCCAGATTAAACATTTGGTTCAATGTTATTTTCTACCTAACTAATTATTTACCCAGATTAAAATGTTGTATAAACCTTTATTCTCTATCTAATTTACAGAAATTCAAAGGAGTTTAATCATGATTAAACTGTATGATTAAAATAAAAATAATGGTTGTGGCATTTTGAACAAGTTGCACACAAGTTTTATTTTATATAAATGAAGAAAAAACCATCTATGGGTAGTGGCATTTAGACTTGCAACAGTTTCAGTATTATTCTTTCTTGATTTTCTTTCTTTTGGTGGGGTTCAATCTTCCTTCCTTTTCAATATTTTTTTTTTTCTCTTTATTTTTGTTCTTTATACCCTCCTTTCATTTTTTATTTTATTTGGAAATAATTAGCATATTGACAAGTATTTATAAAATAGGATTCCTGAGATATAAAACTCAATTACCTTGAGATCCTATAAATTATAGGACCCTAACAGTGGCTCCAGCTAGGGATGGTACGCTCCCTGTGAGGTGCCAAGAACATGTGATCAATAGCCTTCAGTTGTTATTTCAGCATCATCCACCTCTAATTTCCTTGTTGTAGTACTTATGGTAACTCATCAATAGAATCTCAGGGCCTTCTCTGTGGGCTTCAACTTCTGTTAATAGGTCACCCAATCCAAACAATAAGGACAATGATATTTACAATGAGAAATGACAATAAAATATCTATTGATAAGAAAAATAGTGTTTGAGCATCCTCCCATTGATAGGTCCACCAAGTAATTCTCTCCCATCCAAATTTCTGATAAAAAATGCATTATTCCCTCTGAAAGCGTAAATGACATAAGGCCCCATCCATAACTTGTCAAATTTTCCATGCTTCCCTTTATCCTCTCTTCTTGAATCCCACTTTAAAACTTTATCACCGATGGCGAAATCATCGGCCTTCCTCCTTCTGTCAAAACATTTCTTAATGTTTTCATGAATGACTTGGGCCTTATTATAAACTTCTTCCCTGGATTGCTACAACTAGATTGTTTAGTCAATCCTCCTTTGAATATCATTTGGCTCAGCATGCAATACCTGAATTAACTACATGACTGGAATTCCTAGAGAGGATGCAAAAACAACATCCATTCCATAAACCAATTGGTATTGTGACATTCCAATGTATTTCTTTGTGGTGAGCCTATCAGCCCAAAGTGCATTTATGATTTTGTTATGCGTTTACTTTTTTTTTTCTACTAACAACTTCTTAATAATATTTACCAGACTTTTGTTTGAAGACTTAGCCATCCAATTACCATGTGAGTAATAAGTAGATAAATTCCCCAAAGTAATATGGTATTTATTATAGAAATATATCATTTTCTTAGACATAAAGGTTGTAGCATTATTTTTAATTAGCTTGTTTTGGTAGCCAAATCTAGACATGATGTTGTTTTCTAAGAATATGATGATCATAGCATCTGTGGCTAGTCTAGAAGGAGTGGCCTCAATCCATTTTGTAAAGTAATCAGTAGCAGTAAGGATCCATTTATCTTGAGGAAAGGATGGAGGATGAATTTTTCCAACGAAATCCAATCCCCATTGTTGGAAAGGGCTTTCAACAGATATGTGCTTCAAAGGTAAATTCAAAAGTTTCCTTTTTCCCTCAAAGATTTAACACTTGTGGCAAGAGGTTACCTTCTTATGAACATATGGATAAAGTGTAGTCTAGTAAAAGCCCGCTCTAAGGATCTTATTGGTAGTGGTTTTCAAATACAGATGGCCACCACAGTCACCTTCATGGAATTCCTACATTGTTCTTTCTCCATCATCACTCAATAGACACTTTAGTAGAAAACCATCAACATCTTTTCAATATAAAACATTTTCTATGATGCAAAATTTAACTGCTTTTAGCTTCAGAAATATAGCCTTTGTTTTTGTTAGACCAGGAGGAGCATTTAAATTGAATAAAACATAAATAAGTTATGAATACTAGGGTGAGGTCATGAAAGCCTCATCTAGTTGTGGAGTTGCTTGTTCTTCTTTATCATCCAATTCAGCTACAAAGTTAATATCTAAAGCATTAAAATTAGATTCAGCCATCAATTTGGCTAATCCCTGTCCTTTGATGTGATTGGTTGGCTTGATTTCCATGTCATATTCCAGAATGATGGCAATCCATTTGCCTCTATTGCCATCTATTCCATTCTATGTCAAAATATATTTAACTACAACATTCGGTACATAAGCAATTATATGGGAATGAAGGATATATACTCTGAAATATTTAATTGTTTTTATCAGTGAAAAATACTACTTTTCCATTATGTTTTACATGAGCGCATCATCCCTCAAAGCCTTGCTAAAGAAAGTAATGGATTGTTCATATCCATCAGCATTTTTCTGTAAAAGGATGGCTGCAACAGTGTGTTCAAAAGAAAATGAGAAAATTATAAACTCTTTATAAAATCTGGACTAATAAGGTTTAGTGCCTTTGTTAATGTATGTTTAACCTAGTCAAATGATTGCCTAGCTTCAAGGTTCCACCTGATTTCAAAATCTTTTTTTAGCATGTTTGTGATATTTCTAAGAAGTTATGCAAGGTTAGGAATAAATATTCCAAGGAATTTTATTCTCCTAATAAATGACTAAAGTTCTTTAACATTTCTTGAATGATCTATTTTTAGAATAGCTTCAATCCTTTTAGGATCAATTCTAATATCTTGCTTAGATATAATGTGGCCAAGAAGTTTCCCTCTTTCAAGCCAAACACTATTTTCTTAGGATTTAATGAAAGCCCAAACTTTCTACACTTTTCAAATACTCTTCTAAGGTGCCTCAAATGTTCTTCATCAGTTTTAGAATATACAGTTATGTAATCTAGATATACTACAATAAATCTACCAATTTGATCAGCAAAAGAAATATACATTTCTCTCTTAAATGTAGCTCCAACATTCATTAATCCAAAAGGCATCTTCACATACATGAAGGTACCCCATGGAGTGGTGAAGGTTATTTTTTCCTAGTCATATGGACGAAATAAGACCTGATTATAACCTGAGAATCCATCTAATAAGGAAATCCTAGAAGATCCAACTACCTTTTGCAGTCCATTTTAGGTAAGGGATAGTTGTCTTTTAGGGAAACTTTGTTTAGCTTTATAAAATATGTACAGAACCTGATTGTAGGTTTTAACCCCTTACAGAAATTACCTGCATACGAATTCTAAAGCACAGAAAATAAAAAATGCGAGAGCATAACACATAAAACACATATACATAAAGATTTTCCCACTAGATCCCAAAACCGGGACTACCAGCTTGATTTTTCATTATGTTCCTTTCAATGTTACAATACATATTTATACATGCCGAAGCATCCAATACCATGGACCGAAAACCATTGCATGCAAAACCATGGACCGAAACCATCGTGTCCAAAACCATGGACCAAAAACCATAGGTAGGTTCGCCCAACCTAATATAGGGTCCAAAAGAAAAATTGTTGGGGCGCTGCCCCGGACCCCATAGAGCGGGGCTACCAGCCCCCCTCAAACACCCCAGACAAGGGGGTCTACCGCCCCCCCTATGACCCCCCTCTTCACTACGTAGGTTAGAGGGGGGTTAGAGGGGCGGGAATCCGCCCCCCCTCTAACCCCCCGCTTCACTACGTAGGTTAGTCATGGAAAGAATATAACACAACCCAACATTCTCCCACTTCTTGTTTTCTTTCCACAGGGGGCCACAAGAGAGATTAGTCATTTTTCCAGCCCTGAAACACCGATTGTTTCTCTACACCAAGATAAATTCTTAGATCTCACAGATTTTGTCAATGCATTTGCAGTATTCTTCAAACTCTCCACCTTTACCAGCAACACCTTTTTGTCTTAAATCATATCCCTCACAAATTGATACTGAACATCAATGTGCTTTGTCTTTGAATAAGCAGGATTCTTTGCCAATAAAATTGCACTTTGGCTATCACAGTCTATCCTTATAGCTCCCTGTACTAACCCAATACTTGAAAACAATCTCTGCAACCAAATTGCTTCCTTGCTTGCATGAGTGGCTGCCATGTATTCTGCCTTTGTAGTTGATAGTGCCACTACAGATTGTTTCTTACTCATCCAACTCACTTCTCCTCCAAACAGGTTAAACACATACCCACTTAGAGATCTTCTCTAATCCAAATCTCCAGCCCAGTCTACATCAACAAAGCCATGGATATCCAAAACTCTGTCCAATCCTTGTCTTCCTTGGTAGCACAAACCATCATCACTAGTGCCACGCAAATACCTGAAAACCCACTTCACTGCTGTCCAATGCTCCTTCCCTAGTTTTCACATAAACCTGCTCAATACTCCCACTGCATGTGCAATGTCTGGTCCAATACAGACCATTACATACATTAGGCTACCGACTGTACTTGCATATGGAACACATGACATATCCTCTTCCTCGTCTTGTGTCTTGGGACATTGTTCAATAGATAGATTTATAGCTACAGGAATAGGAACCTTCACCGGTTTAATATCTTAAATATTAAACATCTGTAGTATTGTCTCGACATACTTCCTCCAGTTTAACTAGAGCTTCCTCTTTGTCCGATCTCTTTTAATTTCATGCCCAAAATATAGTTTGCAGCACCAAGATCTTTCATGTTGAATTTGGAGGACAATTGAGGCTTCAAATCCTAGATAATTTCATTGTCATTTCCAACCAGCAACATATCATCCACATACAAGACTAGATAAATAACACGGTCACCAATTAATTTAAAATACACACAATTATCTACTTTGCTTTTGGTGAAGCCAAGTCCCTGTATAAATGTAACAAATTTTTTATACCACATCCTTGGTGGTTGTTTTAACCCATACAAAGACTTCTTTAACTTGCATACCAATTCTTTCTTACCCTTCATCGCAAAGCCTTCAGGTTGCTTCATGTAGATCTGCTCTTCTAGATCCCCGTGAAGAAATGTTGTATTCACATCCATCTGTTCCAGCTCAAAATCAAAAGAAGAAACAACAGATAAAAGTAATATAATAGAAGTTACCTTGGCAACAGGAGGAAAAATATCACCAAAATCAATTCCTAGCACCTGGGACTAATCTTTTGCTACCAACCGAGCTTTGTATTTCTCTACCTTTCTTTCTGCGTTTGTCTTCTTCTTGAACACATATTTGCTGCCAATGGGCTTCCTTCTGGCCAGCAACTCCACCAGATCCCAAGGCTCTTTTTTGTGCAAAGATTCCATTTCATAAACCATGGCCTCTTTCCAGAGTTTTCCATCCTCTGAATCTACTACATCCTTCACAGTTATGGGATTGTTACACAGTAATTTGTCACCATTTGTCACCGTCCCTGTTACCCCTTTCCTGCACTTTGGAGGACTCATTCCGAGACATGTGAGAAGTGACATAACTTGAAAACACTTGCATTATGTTCCCCTAAGTATGGACTTCATATGCCCTGAAGACATCTCCTGCAGAATATCCTTAAAAAGTCCCCTTTTTCCATTAGCGCGGATCCACAGTGTCTTACCCATGTCAATGGGAGAAATCCTCCAAAGAGGGCGTGCTAGTTGGTTCTCTGTCTCAAAACTATACCCATGCCAACCGAGTTTGGTAAAGCTTTTTAACGAACGCACACGCAAAGGTTTTTTCCTTTCGACTCATGAAGCTTTTTAAGGATAATGCCAATCCCATGGATGTCCTGATTCATCGTATCTCCCTTTCCTCTATCCATAATAGCTTTTTGAGGATAAACCCAACCCCATAGATGGTGTGATTGATCTTATCTCCTCCTCCTCCATCTATAAAATCTTGTTCTATTGCATTTGACAAGCTAGTTCGAGCATAGGGAGAATTATACTTTCAGAAGTCTAAGAGATTGCTGTAAGAGTCTTCTTTGCATTCATAATCAAAGAGACAGAGGCTTGTTCCCCATCCCGACAAGCTTTGCAAGACATATGTAGCTGATCACCCAGCCAAAGGAGGATTTGATGTCAGAACTATGGTTGTATTCTTCTTTGTTGATTATCAATAATAGCTGACTATCATCATGGTTCCACTCTTGTTGTTCATTGTAATGATGTTTGAGTTATATCTTTTCTGACCGATATATAATTGCATCTATTGGATTTTATGCTTGTATTTGTGTTGTTCTTTGCATGTGCAGGTGTCCATTCATGGAGATCATGGGGATCGTGACCAGCCGGAGCAAAGGAATGAGAGCGGCGACTCTTCTACGAATATTAGCATTGGAATCCAAGTAGGCTCTAATCATCCACCTTTAATTTGCAATTAGGAACTTGCGTGATAGCATTGTTTGATTGTTGCTAGACCCGATCTGGGCTAGTGGGGATCGCTTCTGTCCGCAGACGGGATTTACCTCTCCAGCAGGGATCATCATCAGTAATAGATAAAGAAAATTTTGAACAAAAAGTAGATGGAATATACCTTTCTAGATGTCTTCTTTCTCGAACTGATCTTCTTACACCCAGAGTTTGTGGCTCTTCATCTTCTAATTCTTCCTCTGTTGTATAGTGTGATTCTTCCTCCTTTAGCTCAAACTCTATCTTCTCCGGTTCCTTTGGTTGGACTTCATGTTTAATAACATCTCTCACCTCTCTGAACACCACATCTAGGTTGTACAAAACCTTCCTTGTTGCTAGGTTCCAAAGCTTATAACCCCTTAAACCATCCTAATACCCAATAAAGATGCACTTTTCAGATTTACTACCCAACTTGGTTCATTTCTCCTTTGGAATATGTACATATGCATCATCCAAATAGCCTCAGATGTGAAAGAGAGGGTTTCTTACCAGTCCATACTTCTTGTGGAGTTTTATCCTCCAACATTGATGAAGGTGATATGTTGACCAGGTAACATGCTATCTCCACTGCCTCTTCCCAGAATTCCTGTCCTAACCCGGCACCACTAAGCATGCGTCTTTCCCTTTCCATCAACATCTTGTTCATTCTTTCTGCAACTCCATTTTGTTGAGCTCTATATGGATTAGTCTTATGCCATGCTATAACACACTTCTTACATAACTCTTCAAATTCCTTACTAAAAAACTCTCCATCGTTATCCATCCTCAGCACCTTTATCTTATTCTCTGTCTGGTTTTCCACTATAGCCTTAAATTCTTTAAACATGTCAAAGACTACATATTTCTTCTTATGGAAATATATCCATGTATTCCTTGAGAGGTTATCTATAAATGATACGTAGTACACTGACGTACCCAATGATGGAACTTTCACAGATCCAAACACATCACTGTGCACAAGCTCTAATAGATGTTTTTCTCTCTTACCACTAGAGGGGGAACTAAGCCGATTCTGCTTCCCATATACACAATTTTCACAGAAATCAAAATCCAGAGAGATATTACTCATAAATTCTAGCATACCTTTACCATGAAGTATTCGAAGGCCCTTCTCTCCAATATGTCCAAGCCTTTGATGTCACAGCATGGTCTTCTCTCTAGAGACCACTAGATTTTCTGCTCCGCCTTCAAGAACCACAGAACTATTGCACCCATCAACAATAGTGCTACCTTGTAGCTTGTACAAAGTTCCAGTCCGAACTCCCCGCATCAATACCAGTTCTCCCCGAACCATCTTGCAGGTATCCTTCTCAAACACTATTTTCACACCTGCATCATCTAGCTTGCTTATAGAAATCAAATTTCTGGCCAATGCAGGAATATGTAGAACACCCAGAAGTGTTCTAACCCTTCCACCTTGCAACTTTATCTTTACTTTTCCACGACTAATGATTCTAACCTTCCTATCATCCCCTAAGAATACATCACCACCATCGTATTTCTCATACTCGTAGAACCACTCTCTATGCGGAGTGAAGTGAAAGGATGCACCTAAGTCAATCAACCATGCCTCATAATCTACATGTTTACTTGAAGAAGCCAAATACACATCCCCACCTTCATCTGAGGTGGCCTTCACCTTTGTATAAGGAGCATCATCAGATCCTTTTCCTTTGTGAGGAGCTTTACATTTACAGTCCCTTTTGTAGTGCCCTTCCTTTCCGCATTTCCAGCACATCACCTTTACAAGTTTTCCTGGAGATTTAGATCTTCCTCTAGATTTAGATCTCCCACTCCATGACTTATTTTTGTTTTTGTTCCGGGACCGTCCTTGTACAGACAAGGCATCACCATTATGGCTCTCCATATTTTTCCATCTGATCTCCTCCATCAGTAAGGATAAGACTATTTCATCAAACTGCAAGGCAGTTGCATTGCTACTTATTGCAATAACCAGACTATCCCACGAATCTGGTAGAGAACACAACAAATTAATGCACTTATCTTCATCTGAAATTTTGATATCAATAGACGATAACTGACTTACCACAGTATTAAATGCATTCAGATACTCTCACACCAAGTCTCCATCTTTCATCTTCAGGTTATACAACTTTTCTCGCAGGAAAATTTTATTCACCAGAGACTTAGATTGGTACAAAGTCCCTAACTTGTCCCATAAAGCCTTTGCCGTAATTTCCCCTGATACATTCAACAATATTGAATCTAAGACACACAATCGTATTGTGCTCTTTGCCTTCCGATCCATCTCGTTCCATTCTTCATCAATCACTCCCGTTGGTTTAGTACCCGGATCTACCATGATCCACTGATCTTTATCCACCAATAGATCCTCTATATTGAGTTTCCACAACTCAAAACTCTGACCATTAAATTTCTCGATCTCTATCTTTCCACTGCTCGCCATCTTCTTTTACCACTAGAATCAATATCACAGATCTCCCACTAAACAAGTTCTACCACAGGCCCAAGCAAAACCCCTAAGCAACAAAGGCGTCCCCTTGAAGCCAAAAAATCTCTGATACCAAATGTAGGTTTTAACCCCATACAGAAATTACCTGCATACGAATTCTAAAACATAGAAAATAAACAATGTGAGACCATAACACATAAAACACATATACACAGAGATTTTCCCACTGGATCCCAAAACCGGGACTACTAGCTTGATTTTTCATTATGTTCTTTTCAATGTTACAATACATATTTATACATGCCGAAGCATCCAATACCATGGACCAAAAACCATCACGTCCAAAACCATGGACCGAAAATGATAGGTAGGTTCGCCCAACCTAATATATTGTCCAAAAAAAATTTCTCGGGGCGCTGCGTAAACCCTGTAGAGGGGGGATACCCTCCCCCCTAAAACCCCCTGGACAGGGGGGACTGCCACTCTCGCTGCAAAATTGACACAATGAAGGAGGGGCTCCACCCCCCCTCTAACCCCCCAGTTCACTACGTAGGTTATTCATGGAAAAAATATAACACAACCCAACACTGATTTCACATGTTTACTTCCTAGTTGTAACAATGTTTGAAACCCATTTAGAGTACCTAAGAGGAACTATGGTTTTGGAATCATACATTATTTTGATTTCTTTCTCAATTAAAGGCATCAGAACCAAATTTATTCTGCGAAGTTTTTGTTTAAAGGGTTTCTGATCTTCCTTAATTGGAATTTTGTGTTGTATAATTTTTGTGTCATATGTTTTAAGATCTTCATAGCTCCAGGAAAAAACATCAATAAATTCCTTGAATAAAGCAATATATTTTTGTTTTTAAGCTCTTGGGATTCATTTAGACAATTTTATGATTTTGGGGTATTTTTCAATACCTAAATTACAATCCTCAATTGTTGTTCCTAAGGGCTTAATCTTAGGCTTTTTAGCCACATCATTTAAATCAAATAGCTCTTCTAATGGTACTAGGCCTCTAGGAAAAACATTATCTTTAAGATGGAGTGTTTCAAACACTTCTTTTTCTAGGTCTATTTCAAGCAATTCTAGCTTATTCACAACTTTATCTAAGGGCATATTTACATCTAAATTATCTAATTATCTTTTTGGATCAGAATGTTCAAAAAATTGGCTATCTACTTCAGGCTCCAAATAAATATTGTCATCTCGAAAATCATCTTTGGATTGCAGGAAACTTTCAATCTGTTTATCATTTCCAAATACCTGCTAATACCTCATGTTATCAAGCAATGTTGGTTGGTGCTTTACCTCCAATACATATTCTTGATTAGGATAAGGCATTTTGCAAGAACTAGCTGAAAAAGCTAGATTGTTTGGAATGATGTTTTGTTTTCTTGGAATTGCAGAAAGGTCATATTCAAGAAAACTCTCTAGGAAGTCGAGCACAACATTTATGTATGATCTCATCCCATGATGTTTGGCTGAATATTCTCCCTTAATTTGTTTAATAATTAATTCAGCATCCCCTTGAATGGACATTCTTTTAGCACCTAACTTTTTTAACAATTGTAGTCCTAAAATGAGGGCTTCATACTCTACTATGTTATTAGTACATTGAAAATTAAGCCTATATGAGCGACCTTCATCATGATTATTTCCTGTGTTCACTACCCAAATTCCTACTTCAACCCCATGTTTGTTGCAAGAGCCATCAAAAATCATGTTCCAAAGAGGTTCAAGAGGATATTTTAGCTCTGTTCTTTGTGTTTGGTATGGTTTTGTTTTCGAAATTTCAGTTTCAACATTGATTTCTTGAGTGCTGATATCCCAATTATTGTAAAGAATAAAAGAATCCAACTCTGAATGAACAGAATAAAGTGGATAGTTTTGAGGTCTATCTTGACTACTCAACATGAATTTCATTAAGTCTCCCCATACAGTCTTCTTTGCTGTCCAAAACTTGGTATGGTAGCAAAGGTCATGTCCATTTGTAGGGTACCTTATATTTTTTCTCCCATGAGCGTGACAATAGGATGCCATACTTTGGGGAAATGTCTATGACCATTATGTCCATTACTAGACTTTTAGCAGGGATTTGGGCTAAAGTAACACATAGATATTTGATAAGACTAGGTATCTAACTTTGCTAGAATAAAAGGAATACAAGCCTTTGTAGGGTCTAGTAATGTCAATTCCTAATTTTTCCATCACAACTTTAGAAATTAAATTGTGGGATGCACCTGAATTTAACATAGCGTTATGGAGAATCTTGTCATGAATATTGAGGCTAACATAGAATGGAGGAACTCCTCCTTCCTGTGGTTTAGCCTCAACTTCTGGTCCAAATAAGAGTTCAAGTTGGTCATCATTCAAATTTATAGAGCCAGTTTTTCCCCAATGTTTAAGGCTTTCATCACTTGGGGTCTGTACATATTTTTTCTCATTAACTCTGTGAGAGGAATGGGGATTTTCAATTTTTCCAGTTCATTCTCAATGTTGAACCATGTTTGAATCTTAATTGAATTGGAAATTTCAGATTGTTATGTGATTTGTTTTATCATAGGCTCTTTTTGTTGACTGGTGGTTGGGGCATCTGCTTGAGAAGTTTTAGAAACAATGTCAACAACCTTTTTGAGACGATTTCTACCTTGTTTTTACCAAAATTATCCACAGTTTTCTTAAGAATACTATCTATGGTTTTCCTAAGTTCATTTTCAGATGAATCTTTAGCAGTATTATCTGAGTTTTTTGCATTGAGAGTGTCTAAATTATTTTCTCTCCTAAGGTTGTACTGCTTATGGGCTTCTATTATAGCATTTTCAAACCCTTCTTTGTATTCATCTAACTCTTCAGAATCCAATTTAGATTGGGCTAGGAGAAAAAGTTCCTGCTCCTCGTGGGTGAGGAAAACTTCTTCATCATCGCTTATTCCCATCAAATTTATTGATTATCATCTAAATCTTCCACAATATTCCCCTAATCATCAGTGTAATTTTCCTAAAAAGGAGGCCGAACTTCCTGGTCTGGACCATTTTGTTCTCTTTGTTTAATTTGGGGAACATTCCTTCTAAATTTTTGGTTTCTAGTTTGAGGGGCATTTTGGTTCTCTCTTACTTGAGTTTGGTCATTAATGTTTACTCTTTGCATCATCTAATTCACTACTCTCACTAAATTATCAATCTTATGGTCAACAACAGAATTAGAAGGTTCTTCTTTTATGGTAACTCTGCGTTCAGACTTCAGTTTGGCTTTCTTGGCCAAGATGTTAGCTTCAACTTTAATTGATTTCTTTTTCATTTCTTCCAAAGTTGTCGGGTCTCTCTCTCTAAGTTGATATTCCATATCTACATCGAAACCGTCTGGAAATTCAATTAGATCTGGGCTAGGGGAGGGCTTGATGTCTTGTGGAATGGTGTTGTAAACAATATTGGATCGTTCACAATATTCTTCCACACTTTCATTGGGTTTTATTTTCAGTCTTTTATATTCATTTAGGAGTTGAAGTTGATTTTTCTTGATTTCCAATCTAGACAAAAAGGTTTGATTGAAAGCATCAATATTGGTATACTTTCTATAGGTAAAAACGTAAACCATTTCTTGACATCACCTCCTAAAATTTGGGCAAACAATCTCATTTTAACATCAACTTCATCTACTTCTTGGAGGTCAAACACATCATGCATCCTATCCACATGCTGTTGAGAATTATAAGCACCATTGTTATCAAAGGTCCTAATTTGAGAATGGTAATCTCCACGCATAGCATTTAGCTTCCCTCGTAACACCAATGGTGCATATCTACATGCCATAATTGTTCTAGAAGATAGACCTGAAGATGGACATAATGGAGGTGTAGTTTTGATAACTATAGGAATAGTAGGAATAACAGTTTGAGAGATCATAGGTAAGGAAGTTGAAACTATGGAATGAGTAGGACTGGGAGGCTATAGATGAACAAACTGGGAAGACTGACTAGATAAATAGGTTGTTGTAATTGTCAAAGAAAAAAATTCAACAGATTGTTGAATAAAAGCTTCTTCAATAACTTGATCCAACACTAAAACTAGACCTCATAATTTGTCAAATAGTTGTAAGGATTCTAGGCATGATCAACTTCAAAATGATGGGTCTGGGGTATGGATGGTTGCAGTATGGATTTATCAATGATAGCTTGATCTATGAAATCCTGAGACTTTGATCTAAAAAAACTATGTTGGAAAGGAAAATCAAACTCTATATATTGTATAGTTTCAAATTTCTCTAAGAGTGAATTAGACCTTGAAAAAGGAATATTCTCAAGAAGAGAACCGGATCTAGACAGTGGGCTAGCACTACCTTGACTCTCTGTAAAACTCTTACTTCTCACCAACTTCTCAGGGTTACCTACGAATTCAACAGGATTAGGGTCAGGATGAGATCTAGTGAAAATCCTTTTAAGAGCTAGCTCTATTAAAAAACATTAGACAAATAAAATCAAATCAATGGCACAATAAAATTTTTACAAAATCACAACCTTAGATCATCTATTTCATAATAATAATATTACAGTTGTTTACTAAAACATTGATTAAAAACCAGGGAATAATAATGTTTCAGAGTAAGAAATATTCTTCCACAGTATGGTCACCACTATGTTGTCATTCTGTATTTTTGAGGTTGAGGGTGTAAACACATAGGAAAACAACAAAACGAACTTGGAAGTTGGGATCTATCCCTGCCAACTTCAAAGAGGGATCTCTCTATTTAATTTAGCTTTTTTTAGTGTAAGTTTTAGGCTAGCTATGATTGTGCTTGTTTATTTTGTTTGAATGCTTCGGTTGATTTGAGTGCTGCAATTCGATTTGGCTATGGATTCTATAAAATAAACTGGAGTTTTGCATCAATTTTTAGGGGATTTCTCACAGGGCAAGCTAGGTTTCACTAACTGGATATTTTTTAGAAATTAAATGAATATTGGAATAGCAGAAGTGTAAGGTTCAGTAGAGGCCAAAGAGAAATTAAAAATTCCTTCATCTAACTTCAGTGGAAAACATTAAAATTAACTACAGCCAAAATATGGCACTCTAGATAACAAATCCTATTTATCACAGTTTCTATTGATTAATTCAGAAATTCGGAATGACAGAGAAAGGAAACACAATGTTTACATGAATAAATATAAGAGTCACATCACCATTTAGTACACCACATGAATCCTATGAAAGGTCCCTGTATTATTGATGCTCTAGTACTTTGAGAATTACAATATGCAGAAGGAAATTACATTTGGAAATCAACCCTTAATACATCGAACCGCAATCTATTTATAATGAACAATTACAAAAATGCTTTACAAAATCGTTGTCAAACTGACAATGTATTATTAGCATAATTACAAACAATATCATCTAATCCTGGTACAAGGATAGGCCACGTAGGCTGGTGAAGAGAATGGTGGTTGTGTTTTTATGGTTTTGGTTGTTGAGTCATCCTGAAACAATGTTGAGATGCTGAACTGACCGTTTGTGTTGGCGGCTGCACTAGAAAAGTCATTTTACTACTCTTGAGTTATCCTTCAATCGAGTAAATCAAACAACTCCTCCCATCTCTTTTCATCTGGCACTATTAACTTTGTTACCCTGCGGTAAATTCCATCTAGCTTAGTGTATTTAGCAAAAGTTGGTTTTATGGTAAAAATGCATTTTTCCCTCATTCTGCACATGGAAATCATTTGACATGGTCTCTAATAATGAATTTGATGTCATACTCCCTTTAATTCCACTAAACCTAACACTGCTTTTGGCCACTTCTTTCATCTTCAGGATATAGTCTTCCTGAGTGATCAACTTGCCATTTATGACATAGATACTGGGAAATCCCTTTTTCATTAAGGCCTCAATCCTGTTTGTAAACCTATTTACTTGTAGCTCTAAGGTTCCACAACTTTCATTCAACTGATCAATGAGATTTCTCTTTGTCAAGACTTTCTTGACTTCTAAAATGGTGGCAGTTCTCTCACTCACTCCTACTTCCTCCAACTCATATCTAGACTTTAAATTTAATAATTTAATTATATTGGCAGTTTTTGTTCGCATTGTTATCACTCAGGTTGTCCCTGAAGGTTAAGAAAGGGATACGGTCGAGGTAACCACAAACCAACTTTGGACTGCAGGTTCTAGCCCACCTGCAATCAGAGAGGGCTCTCTCTTTTAGATTTAACTTTGTTTGAAAGGATTTTAGGCTAGGTCTTGGGTTCAGGGGGTTATTTGTTTTGTTTTGGTGGGAAAATTGATTCTTCAGGTGGAGAGGCAGTGTATAGTCTAAGTTTCTCGAACCATTGGGCGTGGAGTCAAGGAGGAGAAATGCTGTTATATTTCTTTAATCGCAGTGAGGGAAGATGGAGCCAGATAGCTGAGGTCGAAGCAACCTTCAGGTTTTATGGATGGAAGAGATGCCAAGCAATGAAAGGTGTAGAGCCTCTAACTTGCACTTCATTATCCATCATTACCTACAGCTTTTCCTCACTTATCCCTCTCTTTTGCTCTATTTTCCGCATAAACTTACCGAGATCATTACATTTGATGTCTTTAAGCATAATTGGTTAACTTTGCTTATGTTTCACTGTTGGTTTAGATTTTTGACATATAAACAGAGTTTCCATAGCTGTTCAGCAATTCCGCACCTGCTCAGAGATTCCGCAGCCTTTTTGTTGTTTGATATGCTCCACTTGTCTTCTCAAGGAACGAGCCACATGGGCATGTTGGGTTGGATGTACACATGGATCGTATGCTATTGGTTGAGCCAAACCAGTCACGTATGCCCTTGGTCAACGCAGGTATTCCCTCGGTCAAACGGTCAAGTTCTAAACGGTGGCACAGGAGCCGTGAGCAGTTGGGACACGGAACTATAGCTGGCACCTCCTCCACGCCACGAAGACAGCTAAAGACAGGATCCAAACATAGATTTGTCTCCCATGATGACCGTTTCCCTCAAAAGTGCACGGAGTTGCCTACGTGTTTGCTACACAAGTTAATTAGCTAAGACTGCGTGTTGCTGCGTAGTTAATAAGTTAGGTTGTAGTTGCTTAGTTCACGCAGAGAGTAGTTGCATCTGTGCTTATAAATAAAGCGTGTGCCAACGCTTATAGATTAGCTTTTTGAATATTGTAATTGCTGCGCTGATTCTGTTATAAAAACTCTGTTTTAGAAGGTTGTTCCTACAACACTTTTCACTGTATTTTGACATGCTGGTTTTATAAAAAGAAGACTGTTCTGTTCACCTTTTCGTAGCTGATATTTTAAGTTGGTTGCGTGGATGGAGGGCCCCCATCTATGACAGCCCGTGTACATAGTGTTTGATTTCATTTTCCTGCTTTCAACAATTTCTATTTCTTTCATCATGTATAATAGTGTACCATTTGATCTCATGTCATTTCATTTCCAGCATTTATTTTAAACTGATCAGTATTGTTCTTTTGCAGGTTTTTAACCCGGGATTGTTTTGTCTTTGTGTATTTTCTTTATATCTGATGGTATTTTCAGTTGACATATTCAAAGTTGCTGCCTTTACTCTATTTTCATAGCTGATTTCTAGTTTAGTTTCTCAAAGTTGTATGTTAACATATTGATGGTCTCTTTATCATAAGTTGTTCATCTTTTAGAGATCAGAATAATAATAAATTACAGCTGGCTTTGAGTACTTTTTAGACTAATCTTTAACTAATTTCTAATCGTGCTTCACATAATTCCATATGCTGAAAGCAGAGAGTTAGGAAGAGCTGAACATTATAACTAGTCTTTAAAGTAGATTTTTCTCATTTTTTATCACTTTTTAAACTCATCTCTAACTACTTCCTAATCGTGTTTTACATAGTACCATATGTTGGAAGCAGAGAGTTAGGAAGAGATAAACATTATCATTGGTTTTTAAAGTGGTTTTCTTACCTTTTTATTTGCAGCAGCATGAATAGTGTCTAGTGCCATTAGAAAGTGGTTCTTTGCTTTCAGTTTCATTTCAAGTTATTTCTTTCAAGCTTTTTCTTTGCAAGTTTAGAAGGTAGTTAGAAATCACCTGTAACACACACTCACTCATTTAGAAATCACCTTACACACACACTCACTCATCTGTTTATAAAATCTCCATTCCATCTTAGGAAGATAAATTGACCACAAACAACACCCCCAAACGACAAAAAGATCTAAGAGGTTGCTTAAGTACATATAGTACACCTTCACTTCATCAGCTTACGAACCCCGGGTTGACAATTAATGACATCAATTTAGAAACACTAAATTGACTAAACATTTTGGCGCCGTTGCCAGGGAAGTGAAATTAAGTAGCCATATTCTTAGAAAAAAAAAATCATAAAAATTTCAAGGAAAGAAGTTGATAACCTATCAAAGTATGCTCTCCTCTTGCACTTCAAGGTGATCTGGAGGATCAGAAAAGAGAAAGTTATTGATTTGGTAGTTTCTTGAGTATGCTCTCTTCTTGCACCTAAGAGTGACCTGGAAGATCAGAAAAAGAACTATTAACTTGACTTGAAGAAAAATAATAAAAAATGGCATGCATAGAGCTAGAGATTCTAGGGGAAGGTTTTTAGCTAGAGCTCGAAGTTCAATTTTTACAAGTCCATCTGCTTCAAGGGATAGACAAGAGACACCAACCTTATCTCCAACCGACACTCCTAGTCCTAGAATTCCTGGAATTCAAGAGCCAAGAGTTGACTATCCTACACCTTCTATTGAATTTGAACCAGGAAGAGACTCTTCCCTTTCTCCTACAGAAAGACCAATTGTAATTGAGGAAGTGGAATCATGTGAAGAAGAAGGAGAAATCTCTTCTCATTCACCCTTTGTAGAGGAACCAAAAGATTTTGAAATCCCTAGGAGAACCATCATGGCAGAGGAAGAAGGAGGTGGTACAGGTAGAGGTAGAGGGAGAGGAGGAAACAACAACAATAATGGAGGTAGAGGTCCCCTTGGAGGAGGAAATAGAGATGGGGATAATTCATTTGGGTTTCCCATTGTTAATGAGGATTCCCGAGCCACTATGAAAAACATATCACCATCTGTCCCCCCAAATTTCCATGGGTTAAGAACTGAGGACCCTGAAACATTTTTATTTGAGTTTGAAGTGGTGTGTCGAACTTATGACTACCTGGATGACTCTCAGAAACTCAAATTGTTCCCTTCAACACTGAAGGATCAAGCCTTGAAATGGTTCATGGGGTTACTCACTCAATCCATTAGGTCTTGGGATGAAATGAAACAGACATTTTTGGATAGGTATTTGGACTATTGTATGCCTACTAATCACAAGGACGAGGTTTTTAAAATGATACAAAGAGAAGATGAGAGCTTAGAAGATTTACTTGAAATATTTCAATATAATTTGAAAAGAGCAAAAATGAGTAGCTTGGATAAAGAGACCTTAAAAGCCCTCTTATTAAAATCCATTAGGGATGAATGGATAGATATCTTAAACATGATGGGGAAAGGGGATATTTCTCAACTTTCACTCAATGATATAGCAGAACTTTGTATCCATCTCTCAAGAGGCAAACCAAAAACTCAAAAAGGGCCTAGAGATCCTTTTCTCCTTAGAGCAAATAAATCTGCAACAGGATCAGTAAGTAGGGCTGAAATCGGCAATATGCTTGATGAATTCAAAACTGACATCTTAGGGAGTCTTAGTGAACAACTAGATACCCTTAAGATTCACAATAAACAAAAAGCAGAACCTGAGGCTTTGGCCATTTTTTGCCCGAAATGTAGAAAGAAACATGCTTTAAGGGAATGTCCCTTGGACACACACGTTGTAGAAACATGTGTAATTTGCTCAGAAACTCATGAGACTAAGGATTGTCCTTCAATACCTGGCCTCAAAGCAGTCTTTCAAGAGGATCCAAATACACTTGAATCTCTCTGTTTTATTGCAAGGAGACCTTGGCAAGGGCAACAGAATCAAGGGTTTAACAACTCTATGAATTCTCAATCCCAACCAAATTGGAATCCTTGGCAACAACCTTGGCCTCAACCTCAAAATGCTTTTCAAGCATGGATGCAAAGCATGCAAAATCCTTATGGGAGATTTTCTCAATTCTATCAATATCCTCCATCATTTCAGAATCAGCAGGCTCCACAACTTCCAAATCAAGGTCAACAACTATCATTGCCATACCCTCAACAACAACAACCTCCTCCACAAAATCAAAATTCTCAACTATCACTTCAATCCCAGCAGAAATCAAATCAACTTCCCTCTCAGCCATTACCAAATCCAAATAATAGGAACCCTCAAAATGCTTACATGATGGAAGGTCAACCATTCCCTACCTATATGGTTGTTCCTCTCAATGAAGTACAACTCAGATCAGGTAGAATCTTAGATCAACCTTCTACAAGTGTTCAACAACCAAGCATTTCTGAGGAAGAATCTCTCAAAGTCAATAAGGCTTCTGAAGTATCACTTCAAAACCAAAATATCCAAAAAGAAAAAGAAAAAGAATCAACCTCTACAACTCCCATAGTTGAGCAACCTACACCTTTAGCTACACCTCCTTTTCCTGAAAGATTACAAATTGACAAAGGAGTGGAAAAGCAAATATGGGTGCCTGACTATAGTTTTCTAGATGAATTGAAGAATGTCTGTATCAAGATCCCCTTGTTACAAGCCATTAAGGAAATTCCCATTCTAGCGAAGACAATAAAGGAGTTGAGTTTGAAGAAAACAGGAAAGAGAACCAGAGATACCAAAAGGATACATCTAGTTGGAAAAATTGCAGACATTATGATGGGTAAGATTACCATGCAAAAGTATGTGGATCCCGGTAGCCCTATTGTCAAGACTCATATTAATGGGGTTGAAATCCCAAATACTTTGGTTGACTTAGGAGCCGCGATCAACATCATGAGTAGACAGACCATGGATCAGTTAAAGCTTCCTAACCTTCTCTTTACACCTACTTTACTGCAACTTGCAGATAGATCAATCATTAAACCTGATGGGGTATTGGAAGACATTCCAGTCTCCCTAGACTCTTGGGAATATCCAGTTGATTTTATGATCTTAACTCCCAAGAACAATCTAGGAGGACATCCTCTTATTTTAGGAAGACCTTGGCTGGCCACAGCTGACGCTTTCATAAGTTGTAGGTCTGGGGACATGTATATATCAGATGGTAATTCCACCAAGAAATTCAACTTGTATCCTCCAGCAAAGGCAATAACAGAAATAGGAGAAGATGAGTGGGTTGATGATGAGGATACTATTCAACCTGTTCTAACCATCTCTAAGATCAGTGAAGATAGTCAAATTCTAAATACATTAGAAAATTTTGAAATACCTTTAGAATATGACTCTACACAGTTTCAGTTAGATGCAGACATTGAATATCTCTCCTCTAGACAGATGTCTCTCTTCTCAATGGAAGAGTTTGGTAGTTCTACAGTTGAAATCCTTCCAGGAAAAATATTGAACATTAACAAAAACTTGGAAAGACCACAACAACAAGAATTAACTAAACTTTTGCAAAAACATTCCACTGCATTTGCATGGGAATACACTGACATGAAAGGAATCGATCCTAAGACTTGTATTCATCACATCTATATTGAAGAAAACAGCAGACCTATTAGGCAACCACAAAGAAGGATGAATCCAAACCTTAGGGAAATCGTGAAAGCAGAACTCCAGAAATTGCTCAAGGTAAACTTCATTTACCCCATTTCAGATAGCCAATGGGTTTCTCCCTTGGTTATAGTGCCCAAAAAGAATGGTAAATGGAGAGTTTGCATTGATTATCGAGAATTGAACAAGGCAACCTTAAAGGATCATTTCCCTCTACCTTTTATTGATCAGGTACTAGACACTTTAGCAGGTAAAAAGTATTTCTCATTCCTGGATGGTTTTAGTGGGTATAATCAAATTCAGGTAGCACCTGAAGATCAAGACAAAACCACATTTACTTGTCCTTGGGGAACTTTTGCCTACCGAGTACTCCCTTTTGGATTGTGCAATGCACCCGCTACATTTCAAAGGGCTGTACTAGGAATCTTTTCAGATCTGATTCATGATTGTGTAGAGGTATACATGGACGATTTCACAGTTTATGGTAATACATTTGAAGAAGCTTTGGAAAATTTGGAAAAAGTACTGATAAGATGTAAGGAAACAAATCTTTCTTTAAGTCATGAAAAGTGTTTTATGATGTTTACTGAAGGGATTGTTTTAGGACATCATATTTCAGGAGATGGAATTAAGGTTGATAGATCCAAAGTTGAAGTCATCTCTAAGTTACCTGTTCCAAATTGCCAGAAAGATGTTAGAAGTTTTCTTGGGTTTACTGGATATTACAGAAGATTTATTGAAAACTTCACTAAGATCGCATCTCCTCTTTTCAAATTGATTACCAAAGACTGTGAGTTCAAATAGGATCCTGAGTGTCAATCTGCCTTTGAAGCTTTAAAGACTAGAATATCTGAAGCACCCATCTTAAGGGGGCCAAATTGGAAACTCCCTTTCCACATTTCTACTGATGCTTCAGATACTGAGCTCTAGGAGCTGTTTTGGGACAAAAGGATTTGATCCCTTATGCCATTTATTACACCAGTAAAAATTTGACTCCCACTGAGTTAAATTATACTGTTACAGAAAAAGAGTTCTTAGCTGTGGTACATGCAATCAATAAGTTTAGACACTACATAACCGGCTATGAAACCTTTGTCCATACTGATCACTCTGCCATAAGATATTTAATGAACAAACCTGTTACTAATGGTAGAGTTACAAGATGACGTTTACTCTTACAAGAATTCAACATTACTGTGTTAGATAGACCTGGAAAACAAAACACAGTAGCTGATTTCTTGTCTAGAATCCAAAACACTAATGAAGATTCTCCAGTAGAAGATAAGTTTCCAGATGAATACTTGTTTGTAGTAACTACCAAGACTCCTTGGTATGCAGATATGGCTAATTATCTAGTTACAGGGAAGCTACCTCTACACTTATTTCCTAATGAGAAAAGGAAAATCATTCAGGAGAGTTCACATTATTCTTGGATTTCTAATGAATTGTTCAAAACAGGGCCAGATTGTATAATCAGAAGATGTGTTCGGGAAGATGAAATGCCTGACATCCTTAAGGCATGTCATGATGAACCTTGCGGCGGACACTTTGCTGACAAGAGGACAGCCTATAAAATCCTTTCTCTAGTATATTATTGGCCTTCTCTCTTTAAAGATGCAAAGCAGTATGTTAGAAGGTGTGACAGCTGCCAAAGAGTTGGGAGACCAACTCCTTCAAATGAAATGCCACTACAACCTCAGGTATGCATCGAACCCTTTGAGAAATGGGCTCTAGATTTCGTTGGACCAATTAATCCACCATCAAAGCAAAAGAAGTATATACTGGTTTGTACTGATTATGTTACTAAGTGGGTAGAAGCCAAGGCATTGCCTTCTGCCACTAAAAATTCAGTTGTTCAATTTCTTTTTGAGGATATTTTCACTCGTTTTGGTGTCCCAAGGGAAATTGTAACAGATCAGGGCAGCCAATTTACATCTAAATTGATGGAGAAGCTGATGGAGGAATATAAGATCAAGCACAGAACATCTACTCCCTACCATCCGCAATCCAATGGCCAAGTGGAATCTACCAATAAATTGTTTGAAGGCATCATCACCAAGACTGTTTATCTTCATAGAAGAGATTGGGCGGAAAGGCTTCCTGAAGCCTTATGGGCCTATCGAACCACATGGAGGAACACAACAGGACATTCTCCCTATGAACTTGTTTATGGGAAGGAAGTCCTGCTTCCCATTGAGTTCCAAATCAAGACCTTCAAGATGGCAGTCCAATTGGGAATGAGCCTCACAGAAGCCCAAAGACACAGAATGGACCAGCTAAATGAGCTAGATGAAATAAGACACGATGCAATTCTAAGGACCGATCTAGTTCAGCACCAAAGATCTAAATGGCATGATCGTCATATCAAAGAAAGAAAGTTTCAGAAAGGAGATTGGGCTCTATTGTTTGATTCAAAGTTTAAGGACTTCAAAGGAAAATTTCAAACTCATTGGCTTGGGCCATATGAGGTTGATGAAGTCTTTAGTAATGGAGCAGTTCGAGTGAAAACTATTGATGAATTTCATACTCCTCTTATTGTGAATGGCCATCGCCTGAAAATCTACCAGAGGCCACTCTCAAAAGAGGAATTTGTCAAGTTGTTTAAAGAAGATTCTGCAATCAGGTTGGTGGAGAAGGATTCTTCTCCTCCATCAGCCTAATCTTTGGTTTTTGAAAAAAAAAAAAAAAAAAAGAATAAGTGTATAAGCCTGAAAACCAATCTCTGATTGGCAGTCTTATGCAAAAAACCTGAGGTGAAAATCAGGGTCACCTGACACCTCATGTTTTCCAAAATAAAATAAAAAAATCTCTCTCTCTTCCATCTCATTTCGCCATTTCATCCACTTCATTCACCATCTTATTCATTCAACCACTCTCACTCCACCTCATTTCTTTCCATTCATCCATCCATTACATTCCATTCCACCAATAAAGTCATTGTCAGATTTATTTTTACACAGCTAAAGTTGTTTTGTGCAGTCAGAAGGGTATTTCTGCAGTTTCTGCAGCTGAGGAGCAATTCCACAGCCAATATCCCAATTCCGCAGCCAATACACTTTCTGCACCTGCATAAAAAAAAAACACAGTGTGTTTAAAGAAGGAATCTACAGTCCAAAGGTCATCAGCAAAAATTGAAAGGTCATGTAGCAGCAACAAACAATGAAAGGTTAATGTCATATCAGCAAAAGGAATCAAAACGCGGACACCTAAGGTATGATCTAATTTCTAAACCTATAGTTATAACATTTTGCATAGTTTACGGGTTGTGTTTTTTGCCATTCAATGTAATGATTGCCAATCCTCTCCATTACTCGACCGAAATCCTCGTATCTCTCAGCCTTAACAACCACCATTCATCACGATTTAAAAGCCCACACACGGCTGCGTTTCCATTTAAATTTTCGTACCTAAGTGACGTAGACAATTGTACTACGACTCTCTGCGTTATGATTCCGCAGCCAAATGTACACTCATGACCGAAGTCTAAGGACTTAACCGTTTCTTCCCATCATTCATAACCCTCCTACGCATGTATTATCTCATTCACGCAGTTGTTTCACTTCCGCATTTTCCTTGCTTTCCACTGCTATGCCTTATTCACCACTCTGTCATCGTAACCATACTCTGTTTTGTTTCTCTCCTCTGTTAAACTTTGACCACTGTTGTGAATGTATTACGGCTGTTGTGTTGAAGCCGTAAGTCTACTGTGTGGAAACCACTGTTGAAGCCGTGAAGCTGTTGAGTTAAAGCCACTGTTGAAACCGTATAACCCTTCCTCAAGAGTATTAAAACAGAGCCAGAGAATCGATGGGTAAACTTCTGAGGGCAGAGCCAGAGGGCTCCAAATTTCTGGAAGGATATCCCCAAGTCAAAGACCCTTTGCAAAAGGCAAATTGGCTCCAGTGCATTCAAAAATTCAAGGGTTATCATAGAGAGGTCACAAAGACTTTTGCACGTTCTTTCAAAGAGAAAGACAACCAAGTGGAGATAGGAGATCTGAAATTCACAGTCACCGAGAGCAATTTGGCACAGGCCACTTCACTACCACAAACTGGAGAGAGATGGTTCAAAAACCGATCAGTACAAGACCAACAATGGAAGCAAATTCTGAAGAATCCAGGTATGGACACTAGCATCTTTACAAAAGGAATCCCTGTTAATCTTGTCAAAGAAGAATGGACAGCTCTTCTTCTACTAGTACAAAAAAATTTTACATGTGAGGGAAGGTTTGGAGTTCTATATGTTTATCATGCCAAAATTATGATGCATTTCTTAGGAGAGCATGACATTAACCTGCCATACTTTTTACTCTCAAGCCTTAGAAAAATGTGCTCAATAGTCCAAAGAAACCCAAGAAACATTGAGCCACATTTATACCATCATGGGCTTGTCAAAATACTAGTTGAAGAATAGTTAAAGGCCAAAAGGGATACCTGAGAAAGATTTCTTTTGAGAAACCACTTCGAAGGGGCAGGAGAAGCCTCTGTGCCTAGAAAGAGTAGAAGAAAAAGAGAAGAGGTTACCCCAGAAACTGTTGTCCAAGACCTTGTTGAAGAAGAAAATGTTGCCCATCATTCTGAACATGAAATTGACCCTGAACCTGCTGTAGAAATTGATCAAATAGCCCAAGGAATCATTACAGAAACCCTGCAAGAAATTGTACAAGAAGCTGCTCAAAAGAAAAAGGAGAGTAGGAAGAAACAAAAGAAAGATAAAGGAAAAGCCATAGCCCAAGAATCCTACCTTACTCCTGAGAATTCCAGTGAAGAGGACACTCAGCCATTGGCACATAGGTTGGCCCAACTTCATGAGGCTGCCCTTTCCAAGAAGATGCAAAAACAAAAACAGAAGCAACAAAAAGAAAAACAGAGCATCACCACCGTGAGAAGGAGCAGCAGGTTACAAAGCAAAATGGGGGCCACAAAGAACAAAGAGTCATTCTTTATTGACTTGAGCACACCTAAAAAGGTTGCTACAAGACTTGACTTTGACAAAAGCTCTCCACATGTTGAGCAGGTTGAGACTAGCCCTCCACGTGAGGAAAGTCCTTTTGAGCATGAGCCTGAATTTGAACATGAACCTGAATTTAAGCATGAGCCTAGACCAAAGAGGTCACCAGAGATTGACCCATACCAGCAGAGAGTATATAACTACTTGGAAACATTAGAACAAGCTGTTGCTGGTCCAAGCACTGTTCTACCTCTTGAACAACAAGTTCAATCACTGAAGCAAGAAGTATTTGAGCTAGAGGTACTAAATCACCACATCAAACAAGAAAATGAAAAACTGAAGGAACAGAGCAATGTGGACAAGATGGTCCAAGATAATACCATGCTTCATATGGGCCTTTGGCAAAAGGAAAACAAAAAGTTCAAGAAGAAATGCAGGAAGTTAAGCAGAGCTTTGATCAATTTAAAATTCAGATGTTTGATGAAAAGACCAAGAGTCAATGTGGCCACACAAAGGAAGAGCAGAAGACTAGATGTCTTAGCAGAGGCATCTCAGCAGGTGGATTAAACAATGTTTTCGTTGCATGAGGACATGCAACACCCTCGTAGTGGGGGTATGTAGAGCCTCTAACTTGCACTTGATTATCCATCATTACCTACAGCTTTTCCTCACTTATCCCTCTCTTTTGCTCTATTTTCCGCATAAACTTACCCAGATCATTACATTTGATGTCTTTAAGCATAATTGGTTAACTTTGCTTATGTTTTACTGTTGGTTTAGATTTTTGACATATAAACAGAGTTTCCGCAGCTGTTCAGCAATTCCGCAGCTGTTTAGAGATTCTGCAGCCTTTTTGTTGTTTGATATGCTCCACGTGTCTTCTCAAGGAATGAGCCACATGGGCATGTTGGGTTGGATGTACACATGGATCGTATGCTATTGGTTGAGCCAAACCAGTCACGTATGCCCTTGGTCAACGCAGGTATTCCCTCGGTCAAACGGTCAAGTTCTAAACGGTGGCACGGGAGCCGTGAGCAGTTGGGACACGGAACTATAGCTGGCACCTCCTCCACGCCACGAAGACAGCTAAAGACAGGATCCAAACATAGATTTGTCTCCCATGATGACCGTTTCCCTCAAAAGTGCACGGAGTTGCCTACGTGTTTGCTGCACAAGTTAATTAGCTAAGACTGCGTGTTGCTGCGTAGTTAATAAGATAGGCTGTAGTTGCTTAGTTCACGCAAAGAGTAGTTGCCTCTATGCTTATAAATAAAGCGTGTGCCAACGCTTATAGATTAGCTTTTTGAATATTGTAATTACTGCGCTGATTCTGTTATAAAAACTCTGTTTTAGAAGGCTGTTCCTACAGCACTTTTCACTGTATTTTGACATGCTGGTTTTATAAAAAGAAGACTGTTCTGTTCACCTTTTCGTAGCTGATCTTTTAAGTTGGTTGCGTGGATGGAGGGCCCCCATCTATGACAGCCCGTGTACATAGTGTTTGATTCATTTTCCTGCTTTCAACAATTTCTATTTCTTTCATCATGTATAATAGTGTACCATTTGATCTCATGTCATTTCATTTCCAGCATTTATTTTAAACTGATCAGTATTGTTCTTTTGCAGGTTTTTAACCCGGGATTGTTTTCTCTTTGTGTATTTGCTTTATATCTGATGGTATTTTCAGTTGACATATTCAAAGTTGCTGCCTTTACTCTATTTTCATAGCTGATTTCTAGTTTAGTTTCTCAAAGTTGTATGTTAACATATTGATGGTCTCTTTATCATAAGTTGTTCATCTTTTAGAGATCAGAATACTAATAAATTACAGCTGGCTTTGAGTACTTTTTAGACTAATCTTTAACTACTTTCTAATCGTGCTTCACATAATTCCATATGCTGAAAGCAGAGAGTTAGGAAGAGTTGAACATTATAACTAGTCTTTAAAGTAGATTTTTCTCATTTTTTATCACTTTTTAAACTCATCTCTAACTACTTCCTAATCGTGTTTTACATAGTACCATATGTTGGAAGCAGAGAGTTAGGAAGAGATAAACATTATCATTGGTTTTTAAAGTGGTTTTCTTACCTTTTTATTTGCAGCAGCATGAATAGTGTCTAGTGCCATTAGAAAGTGGTTCTTTGCTTTCAGTTTCATTTCAAGTTATTTCTTTCAAGATTTTTCTTTGCAAGTTTAGAAGGTAGTTAGAAATCACCTGTAACACACACTCACTCATTTAGAAATCACCTTACACACACACTCACTCATCTGTTTATAAAATCTCCATTCCATCTTAGGAAGATAAATTGACCACAAACAACACCCCCAAACGACAAAAAGATCTAAGAGGTTGCTTAAGTACATATAGTACACCTTCACTTCATCAGCTTACGAGCCCCGGGTTGACAATTAATGACATCAATTTAGAAACACTAAATTGACTAAACAAGAGGCAGTTAAGAATCTCTCAATCGACTTAATAGAGAAAGTAACAGGGTGCTACCTAGGGGTAGTTAAGAATCCCTAGGTAATTGGCCAGCACAGGTGAACTGGGGTAAATACGAGCCGGGAGGAATTCATACTCATAACCAATTCATTTAGACAAAAAACACAGAGAAATAACAGAAATTGAGCATAGAGAGTGTTTAAACTTATTCTAGGCTATTCTTTCTTCCTACTATTTAGATAATGGAAAACACATAAACAGAGATAAGAGGCACTTATTGCTTCAGGCCACAGCGCAGGAATTCCATCTTCAGCTTTTCAAAACATTCATCAACAACAGATAGTTCTTTCTCCGAGCTTTCAGCAATCTTTGATTATGGAAAAACTCAGGTGTACAATGCGAGTCTCTAATGAAATTCTCAATTGACCAACCCTTAAAACTATTCAGAGGGTGGTATATATAGGCAAAACTTTCTATCTACTGCTTTTATTACAACTTGACCTAATCAGGTCATAAAACATCATTTATTGACCTAACTCTATCTGGAATTAAATGCAAAAAATCTCTTGAGCGGCGTTGAGGGTCGTCGTATCAGAAATAAGTGAATGATGTGGTCCTTGGTGGCTTGATGTAGTTTCTTCTGAAATAAATATGCATGGGTTCCTGTTCCTCGAAGCCTGCGTGCATTTAAGTTTAAGCTGTGATTTGAGTGCCGGAATGGGCTTTAGCTGCCTGATTTGACTTCCTGGTGGGCTCATTAATTCTTAGCTACTTCGAGCCACTAAAATATCTTCAGCTGATACTATTTGGCGTCTTCTCCTTCTCTGATACTCTTTGACAAAATCTGGGCTGTTGATCTGATGTACTACGGGTCTAATCACGAATTAATGGTCGTTGTTCGGCCTCTGCGCCTTTGAAATTGTTTTCTGATCCTTTTGGCATGCTCTGTGAAGAAAACCGATCATTTCTGCGCCTTTTCGGGCTGCATGGAGCAAAGATTCCTTAAATATTCCCTGAAGATTCTCCATTTTGGCCAAAATATCCTGCGATGAGCGATCTAGGCGCAAATCGCTCATCAAAAACTGCCTCAGAATTCGATTCCGGGGCTCCGAAGTGCGACTTTCGCGCCTCTTCGTCAAAAAAAGGGCTGATGACATCAGCATGACGTCAGCATTGTACGGCGGGTGACGTCAGCATGGCGACATGGTGGGATGACATCAGCATGATGTCATCACATAGGGTCGATGATGTGGCAGGTACGGTGGCGGGACACGTGGCAGTGACATGGCAGGAGGCCACAGAGGCGGGTGACTGATCGGGCGACTGTACAAGGGGGGTGACGTGGGCTGTTGACTGTGCAGGGGTGACGTGGGCTCGTGACGTCACCGGGCGGTAAGCGGTATGTGGCGTACCGCTTATGGGGGATGGCGGTTTCAGAGGGAGGGGCTCCGCCACAACCCGGCGCCTGACGCGTGGCGGGAGTACGGCGGCAAAACCGCCGAACTCCTGGACTTTAAAAGTCGGGCGCGTCGGGGATAAGGATGCCCGCCAGCCGTAGATCTACGGGGCTTTGGATCGGACGGCTCGCGGCGGAGGCGACGGCATATGGGGTTAACGGGCGGGAATATTCATAGGAATATTCCAAATTTAATATGTGCGGTGGGTTATAGACTTAGGAAAACGGGTTTGCGGGGTTAAATAAAGGCGCGGGTTAATGTTTATGCGCAGGAACTTTGGGTTAGGGGCGGAATGTGGGTTTTTTGGGGGTTTTTAGGGTTAAGGGAGAGGTTGCTAGCTGACCAGATGTCAAACTAGTTCCTCAATGACTCGGATGGGCTAAAAACAGTCCCAGATGGACTGAGATTTCCCGGACTTAGTAGAAAGTATGGCTATAATGCCATGGAGGGGTATTTACATAGGGGGAATTATATACATGATTTTAATAGGGGGAGGGAAAAACTAATAGGGAGTTACATAATAAGGGTGATGAGAAAAAAAGATGTTAGTGAACTCCAGCCTGAGTACCTCCAACTGAAAAAACTGCCTCAACCCAAAAATGGATTGCTTTATAAAAATTGGAACACAACAGTGGCCCTTAGACCAGCCTACTCTTGTGGATACTTTTTGGCCATTTGTAGCAAATATGGAGCATTGCAGCATGCATAGCACGACATATTTGGAATGTAAAATTGTCGATCATGAAAGATGATTAACCTGCTGCAGTAGGAGGCTAACAGTGGCTCCACTTGGGGATGGCTTTTCCTTGTGAAAAGTCAAGAACAGCAGGTCAGACTACCTTGTATTCAACTGTTACTGTGTTCTGCGAATTTCTCTTGGCTGGCTGCTCCTACCTACCTACCTACCCTAACCAACACTTACTTTGCTGTTAGATGAAGTGAAATAACCAATGCAGCCACTTAAGCACTTGTAGAAGAAAACCAACTGCTTGACTGATAGTCGGTGAAATCAAAGGCACTGCTTGGTTATGTGCTCTCACAATCCAGATTATGACATATGGAGGTATTTGCAGATTATCTTGGTTTTCATACAGAAAATTTGCTACAGAGTTTGGGAAGAGATAATCCTCCATGTATTCTGCTATAGGGTCTATAAAAGCATCATGCGGGAGAGTCTCTTCTAGGCTTTCTTTGTCTGATGGAACAACTGTATCCTCAGGACCTACCTCTGCAGCCAGTACATCTTTCTTACTCTTGAGAGCATGGTCCACATTAATCTGTAAGCTAACAGGTAGCATAATTTCCTTATGACTAGGAGGAGGAAGATTTTGGAAGAACTCTTTAGGACTAAGAAAATCATATGACTGTATTTCAGAATGCAACAATTTAATTTCATTTTCATGTTCTTCAACAATCAGGCCTAGTAAACATATTCTGATTTGAGGCTGCTCTATTGTTTTGACCTTCAGCAGCACAGTCCTAACAAAATCTTGATCGAGCTCATACTGGGATAATAGCTTCCTGAATTCATCTAAAGCTTGCTCTGTTGCAAGATCTGCCACAGCTCTTGTCATCGCCTCTCGCTATTAGCTCTTGGACGTGGGATTACTTGGCTGAACTGGTGTTCTGAAACCTTGAAAACCTTTTTTTTTTTTTTGAAGAAGAAGAAGAAGAAAAACTTTTTTTAGAGCATTCCCTTTTCAGGTTCGCTCCTCCAGTGGAGTCTTGTTTGAAAATAAAGTGGAGCCGCCAGGTGGATGACTCAGCTATGAAGTGCCTGATCTCTGTCCACCATCACAGATCAGAACTGAACTTGTAATAATGCTTCTGAAGGTCTGGTTCTCTTGGTGGAGCTTTCCAACTTTCTTTGCGAAAATTTGTAAAATTAACTGAGGATAGTTCCCCAGCGGAGTCGCCATTATGTTATCACTCAGGTTGTCCCTGAAGGTTAAGAAAGGGATACGGCCGAGGTAACCACAAACCAACTTTGGACTGCAGGTTCTAGCCCACCTGCAATCAGAGAGGGCTCTCTCTTTTAGATTTAACTTTGTTTGAAAGGATTTTAGGCTAGGTCTTGGGTTCAGGGGGTTCTTTGTTTTGTTTTGGTGGGAAAATTGATTCTTCAGGTGGAGAGGCAGTGTATAGTCTAAGTTTCTCGAACCATTGGGCGTGGAGTCAAGGAGGAGAAATGTTGTTATATTTCTTTAATCGCAGTGAGGGAAGATGGAGCCAGATAGCTGAGGTCGAAGCAACCTTCAGGTTTTATGGACGGAAGAGATGCCAAGCAATGAGAGGCAGTTAAGAATCTCTCAATCGACTTAACAGAGAAAGTAACAGGGCGCTACCTAGGGGCAGTTAAGAATCCCTAGGTAATTGGCCAGCACAGGTGAATTGGGGTAAATACGAGCCGGGAGGAATTCATACTCATAACCAATTCATTTAGACGAAAAACACAGAGAAATAGCAGAAATTGAGCATAGAGAGTGTTTAAACTTATTCTAGGCTATTCTTTCTTCCTGCTATTTAGATAATGGCAAACACATAAACAGAGATAAGAGGCACTTATTGCTTCAGGCCGCAGCGCAGGAATTCCATCTTCAGCTTTTCAAAACATTCATCAACAACAGACAGTTCTTTCTCCGAGCTTTCAGCAATCTTTGATTATGGAAAAAATCAGGTGTACAATGCGAGTCTCTAATGAAATTCTCAATTGACCAACCCTTAAACCTATACAGAGGGTGGTATATATAGGGCAAAACTTTCTATCTACTGCTTTTATTACAACTTGACCTAATCAGGTCATAAAACATCATTTATTGACCTAACTCTATCTGGAATTAAATGCAAAAAATCTCTTGAGCGGTGTTGAGGGTCGTCGTATCATAAATAAGTGAATGATGTGGTCCTTGGTGGCTTGATGTAGTGTCTTCTGAAATAAATATGCATGGGTTCCTGTTCCTCGAAGCCTGCCTGCATTTAAGTTTAAGTTGTGATTTGAGTGCAGGAATGGGCTTTAGCTGCCTGATTTGACTTCCTGATGGGCTCATTAATTCTTAGCTGCTTCGAGCCACTAAAATATCTTCAGCTGATACTCTTTGGCGTCTTCTCCTTCTCTGACACTCTTTGACAAAATCTGGGCTGCTGATCTGAAGTACTACGGGTCTAATCACGAATTAATGGCCGTTGTTCGGCCTCTGCACCTTTGAAATTGTTTTCTGATCCTTTCAGCATGCTCTGTGAAGAAAACGGATCATTTCTGCGCCTTTTCGGGCTTCCTGGGGCTGCATGGAGCGAAGATTCCTTAAAGATTCCCTGAAGATTCTCCATTTTGGCCCAAAAAATCCTGCGATGAGCGATAGGCGCAAATCGCTCATCAAAAACTTCCTCAGAATTCTATTCCGGGGCTCCGAGGTGCGACTTTCGCGCCTCTGCGTCAAACAAAGGGCTGATGACATCAACATTGTAGGGCAGGTGACGTCAGCATGACGTCATCATGGCGACGTGGCGGGATGACGTCAGCATGATGTCATCACGTACGGTCGATGAGGTGGTAGGTACAGTGGCGGGACACGTGGCAGTGACGTGGCAAGAGGCCACGCAGGCGGGTGACTGATTGGGCGACTGTACAAGGGGGTGACGTGGGCTGTTGACTGTGCAGGGGTGATGTGGGCTGGTGATGTCACCGGGCGGTAAGCGGTATGTGGCGCACCGCTTATGGGGGATGGCGGTTTCAGAGGGAGGGGCTCTGCCACAACCCGACGCCTGACACGTGGCGGGATTACGGCGCCAAAACCGCCGAACTCCTGGACTTTAAAGGCCGGGCGCGTCGAGGATAAGGATGCCCGCCAGCCATAGATCAGCGGGGCTATGGATCGGACGGCTGGCGGCCTACGCGACAAGATATGGGGTTAACAGGCGGGAATATTCACAGGAATATTCCAAATTTAATATGCGCGACGGGTTATAGACTTAGGAAAACGGGTTTGCGGGGTTAAATAAAGGCGCGGGTTAATGTTTATGCGCAGGAACTTTGGGTTAGGGGCGGAATGTGGGTTTTTTGGGGGTTTTTAGGGTTAAGGGAGAGGTTGCTAGCTGACCAGATGTCAAACTAGTTCCTCAATGACTCGGATGGGCTAAAAACAGTCCCAGATGGACTGAGATTTCCCGGACTTAGTAGAAAGTATGGCTATAATGCCAGGGAGGGGTATTTACATAGGGGGAATTATATACATGATTTTAATAGGGGGAGGGAAAAACTAATAGGGAGTTACATAATAAGGGTGATGAGAAAAAAAGATGTTAGTGAACTCCAGCCTGAGTACCTCCAACTGAAAAAACTGCCTCAACCCAAAAATGGATTGCTTTATCAAAATTGGAACACAGCAGTGGCCCTTAGACCAGCCTACTCTTGTGGATACTTTTCGGCCATCTGTAGCAAATATGGAGCATTTCAGCATGCATAGCACGACATATTTGGCATGTAAAACTGTCGATCATGAAAGATGATTAACCTGCTGCAGCAGGAGGCTAACACGCATCTCTCGCAGCTTCTCCTTTCCTTGCAAAATAGTTTATGTTGCCTTCTCTATTAGCTGTTTCTAATTAAATATGATTTAGATAGAAGGCCAAATCTCATTCATAGAGTATAATATGTTCATCCAAAGATTTTCCTTGGCTTGGGCCAAGGTCTTGTCAAGTGAAGTGTCTCTCTCTACCTGGTGCAACGTTTCTAACATTCTCTGGGATTTCTCCAATTCAGTAGTCTGACCAACTTCATCTTTGGCCGTTTGGACTTCCAAAGCTTTGAGTTGGCCCTATAAAGTCTCAATTTCCTTTGACTAAAATGACATGTTTTGAAGTGTCTGTGTGACTTGTTTAGCACTAGGAGTCTGAGTTGAAGAAGTATCTACAGAGGTGGCTCCTGTTGATGGCAGTTTAGAAAGAGGTACAACATCCAAGGGGACAATAGCCATCTTTAGGTTGTCTTCCTTCTCCTTTATCAGTTTGTCCAACTTTGCCTTCATCTGCCTAATCTGTATATTTTGGTCTATAATCAATTTCATCATATCTGCTTTCTGTGCTTCACCCTCTTCAATGTCCTTGGTCATTGGATCTTGTATGGAGGGAAGCTTGAGTTGTTTCCTCAATGCTGCAATGTCCAAGTTCTTCTTTCTAATAATCTCCTCAGTAGCATTAACATCCTTCGGATCATACCCTATCTTGATCACCAAGTCTTCCAAAGACTTGATCCTTTTATCTTTGGCTAAGGAAGAGACTTTCTCCTTCTTTAATTGTGACTGTACATTTGCAAAAGAAACCTGTAATTTGGATAAAGACATCGAATTGTTAGTCAGAGTGGAGGATATCATCACACCAGTTTGCTTGTGCATATCCATTTCATCAATGGGATGTATGTCCATTGTGCTGAATTCAAAAGTGATTCTCCTGTAGTCTGTTGTTGATTTGGGTTGTGGAATATAGGCCACAAGAAAGGCCATCTTCATTTTACCATGCTCTGTATCAAATATTGACAGCAATCTACTTTGTGAGCTAGAAGTCTGCTTGCAGAATTGGTTATAAGTGTTGCTTTTGAGAATCTCATTCCTGAGCTTTATCTCCCTATACCTGTCTAAAATTGTCTTCTCTTTATCTGTTTCGAAAGTTTTTGTTTCCAGCTCATTCTCCTTATGACCTTATGAAGATGAAGGTTCAGAAGGAGATGTTGTGAACTTGGTGGTTGCAAGTGGTGAATCTGTGATGATGATGGTTACCTTCTCTTTAGTTTATTTCTCTACTTCTGGTCTATGAGTTACCTTGGGTCTCTTTCTATAACTGATTTTGAATTCTCTGGCTTCACTTCTAGTAGTAGATGATGATCCTTCCTCTCTCTGCCTTTTGCTTGATTTTTTTCTTGAGGAACAGAGGTCTGCAAACTAGATGTAGAAACAAGCTACTCTTTAGCTTCCTACAAGGCATTTTCTGGCCACTCCATCTGATTAGCACACTGCTCTATGTCTGGGCTTGAAATGTGAATGTAAGGAGTGTTCTTGTTTTCCACTCTGAGCTTTGAGAAGATTCCACAGGGGTCATATTACCATGTGAAGCTCAAGATGAACTTCATCCTCTTCACTATTTTATCTACCTCCTCTCCTGTTTTCCTGGTGTTTCACACAAATGGGCCCACCTGTGTTTTTATTTTGAATTGTTCCTTCTTCCAGTCCACTACAAAGTAAATGTCATATGAGTTCAACATCTGCTTGATATACTCCAGTGCAAAGATCCTTATTGGGAGCTACTTGGGGACTTTGTATGGGGGAAATTCAAATCCATAGACTCTAATCTCTGTGTAGTTCTGATATAGATACCAATCACCAATCATTGCTTGGTCGGAGAGATGGAGAATACTCTTGATTTCCTCACTAATTTTGGGTTGTATTGAACTATTGAGGATGTCCATGGTTGGATGAACAAAGTATTCAATAAATTTCTTATAGGTGAATTCATGTTGTTCTTCCATGACCAATGAGGTCCAAAAGATCACTAGTTGTTGGTTCCCTGCTTCATCCAACTTCTGCAATGAAAAACTGAACTTGTCTACTTGATAATAGATGAAAATGTAAATCAAAATAGAGGTATAATTGAACACTTTCTCTATAGGAAACTTAATAAATTTTTCATGAATATTGTCACCGAAGAATTGGCTGAATTTGAATATGGTGGAGGGTTTACAGTCTATGGAAAATATGGAGAGGAATCCTAAGATGGGCTCATCTACCCACTAATCAGAATGATAGCTGAAAATGTAAGAAATGATGGAAATAATATACTTGGCTTGATCAGGGAAAATGGAATAAGGATATGGAGGATTCTTCTTGGGCAATTGGGCATTTTGTGGCAATAAAACTTCTGGCTCGAGTGGCAAAGTACAACATCTGATAAAGTTGGCTGAGGGTTTCTAGGGAGAAAGGGGCAGCATTTTCCATAGTGGGGGCCAACATCATTTGATCAATGGATTTGGTTGTAATGGTGAAAGGAATGTCACGTGAAGGGGAAATTATGGCTCTTTGGGCTGGGACATAGCATTTTTGACATATTCTAGTAAATTTTGGGGCTTGGAATGTCAAGGGAAAAATATAATGGGGGATATTTGACTCCTAGAGTCTAATCTCATTAGTTTATCTATGTGCTTAACCTCTAGCCAACAAAATAGTTCCAGAAAATCAAAATCACATTAAGTGTCATTGATCCTATAATCTCTATCCGCTAATGGTATATGATCCAAATCTATGGAAGGGGGAATTAAAGAGTTAATGGTCTTATCCTGGGTTTTAATCTTAGGAGGCATCACTGTAAATAATGAATCGAAAGAATTTGTAAAGGAGGATTATCGAGGTCAGCAAAATAACGAACTATCAGGTGAAAATGGAAGAAAGTCAATTCCTCTTGCAGTCTGGATGCAGAAAGGTTCTGATAGAGATCATTGTCAGAAACTGTGAACAATAGAAAAAATTAGGAGTGAAAAAGGAGGAGAATGAGAAACTCAGAGGGATTTTTAAACACTGCGACAAAGTCCCGTTGGAAGTGGCGCGGGACCATTACTAAATGGTTACCTAGGGAAAACGAAATAAATGAAGAACGGGTATTTGGCTAGTGATGCATTCAATTGGCCCAATGGTCATGACAGGTTGCGGGCGGAGAATGGTGGAGGAAGATTGGTGGGGCAGAGAAGAATGGATAATGGAAAGGCAGTTCCTGGACGGGGTCGCAGGCGAAGAATGGCGGAGGAAGAGTGGTGGGGTGTGGAAGAATGGATAATGGAAAGGTAGTTTCTGAAGGGGGCAGCAGGCGGTAAATGGTATTGGTCAGGGGGGGTGCGAAATCACCACAACACGCTATGTAAGGGGTAAGGCCCGGTGGTGGAAACCATCTTCCGGACCTCCCCACCCCCCCCCCCCATCCCGACGGTAAAGGAAGAATGCAAAGGGGGGGCGGGAAAGGACGAGGTACGTGAATGAAGCAAGGGATCCGATCTCGAGGAGCTCAAAGCTGTTGACCTTTAATCATAAATGAAAAACAAAATTTGTCCACTTGCACTTTGTTATTTCTTTTCGAACTTAGGATAAGAAAAAAAAAGTAATTTATAAAACACTTTTATCCCAGCGAGCATTTTTCTGCCTTGAACTTAGGATAAAGGATGAAAAATGAAACATTTCGAAATACTTTATCCCATCATGCATATCCTGACCTTTCATGATATCGTCAAACTTAGGATAAAATTTGTATATACAAATATTTGCCAAATCTCCTAATCTACCTACACTTAGCTAGACTAGCATTTTTTATTTTTTTCTGTAGGGTGCACTTAGACTAGCAAACCCATTTTTATTTTCTTTTATGCAACATGAAAAACTATCAAGCCTATCCCTTATTTCTCCTATTGACGCAGATTAAATAGTTTGGTCAATGTCATTTTCTACCTAAATAATGATTTGCCCAGATTAAATTGTTGGATAAACCTTTATTCTCTATCTAATTTGCAAAAATTTAAAGGAGTTTAATCATGATTAAATTGTATGATTAAACTAAAAATAATGATTGCGGCATTTTGAACAAGTTGCACACAACTTTTATTTTACATAAATGAAGCAAAAACTATCCATGAGTAGTGGCATTTAGACTTGCAATAGTTTCAGTATTATTCTTTTTTTATTTTCTTTCTTTTGGTGGGTTCAATCTTTCTTCCTTTTCAATATTTTTGTTTTTCTATTTATTTCTCTTCTTTATTAACCGTCTTTTCATTTTTTATTCTATTTTTTATTTTATTTGGAAATCATTGGAAAATTGACAAGTATTTACAAAATAGGGTTCCTGAGATATAACACTCAATTACCTTGAGATCCTATAAATTATATGACCCTAACACAACCATTACAACACATCTTCTACAATATATGCATTAGAATAACCGAAGTAGTTAACCTATCTAGAACAAGTTAAGAAAACAAGAATTACAAGAGTTTAAAGAATAGTGTTACAAACAAATACAACACATGCATAAAAACGTGGTTGCCTATGACAAGCTTTTGAATTAAGCGAATGTTCCAAGACACATTCGTACACCATACATGACTAGCCGTAGTATTGGAGAATTGGATCCATTGCTCACTCCTCAATGAAAAGATTACAGACTCTCAAGGATATGTGGGAGGAGCCAAGGTGAAAAGTCCTTTCGCATGTACAATGTGAGCATATATATAGCCAAGGGAGAACTGACCCTTGTGCCTCTTCGACTTCCCTCATCATTGTTCAACTTACATGACTCTTCAACTTCATCCGTGGGTCTCTTGGACTTCCAAGTTACATTACATTGATGACAACAAGTATGGCCCATAGTAGCGATGTGACTGAGATGACTCATGACACTGCTGACATGAACATACTGACTGTGGTGTCCATGTCTAGCTATTATGATGTTGGGTGATGAGTATGCTCTTGGTGTATCATAGCTTCACCTCTGCATGAGGAAGTGTGCGGGGTCTTTGATGGTCTTGGTATTTTCTTGATGGTTCATGCATGTGTATCTATCTCCTTTGCTTGCTACTTGGTATTCTTTTCATGTTCGTCCAACTCCAAGCAATTGTTCTAGCATGTGATCCCTCTTCATCCCATTCGTTTTCATGCCATGCTCCATTCATGTACCTGCTTCTACAATCACTCATGACAAGATAGCATCAAATCTAGAAATATCCTAATCTACTATGATGCATTGCTTTGCATGATCGGTCTGGGTGACCAGGAGAGCGGGCAAGGTACTAAGACTGCCCAAAGTACACCTCAGACCATGATGTGGGAATCTGGGACATTGTCATGAAAAACTACACAGTAGTCACTGGGAGGTTGATTTGAGTAGTTTGGGATAGTAGTGACATCTGCGGGAGTGAGCCCAACTAGGAGGAAAAATTATGTTGTTTTTCAGAGGAGGTAGTGTGGGCAGCAGGAAGCATTTTCAATGAAAACTATGCAGTTTTTCGAAGGAGTATAGGATCAGACTGTAGGATATGCTAGTCAGAACTACACAGTTCTAGGAGACATTCAAGGCAGGACATGACTACGCAGTTTCCGAGCTGAGTGGAGTGTCGGGCACCAGGAGGAATATCAGTGAAAATTGTGTAGTTTTCAACAGGAGAGTAGAGAAGGCCAGTAGAGGTACTGCCTAGAAAAACTGTGTAATTTTTCGGGACAGTGCAGTGATAGGAAGCAGAGGCCTATCCCTCATGTCTATGCAATTTCCCTAACCAATGCAGGCAAGCAGGGTGGATAGCTACTGCACATTTTTGGGGATGAGTGTAGCCCTGGGTCACAACTCTAGTTAGATCTTTCAGTTGACCAAATGGAGGTTTGGTGGATGGTCTTACAGGAAGCAGAGACTGGAATGACTTCTTGGAAAAATTCTACATAGTTCTGGGAGACATTCAACTGCCTCATTTTCAGAATTACACAGTGTAGGCTACCCAGGAGGACAGCCTCGAGCTCTGCATAGTTTTGGGCAACAATGTAGGGTCACAGAGGGCTACGACTACGTAGTGCAACTGATTGGAAATATGGTTGATGGAAGGTTGTCTGGTCGACAAATTTTCAAGGAAAATAGTTGTGTGTGTGAGCAAGTGAACTCGTGTATATATGACCTTGTGAACACACACTTAGCATGATATAACAACATGACACCTCAAACCAACAAGACAACATGTGCTCAATGCGACCATTTAAATGTGAAAGCAACAAGTGTCACACTTAAGATGGATCATTGAACGATCGTGACAAAACTTACGTGACAATGTCTACAACTTTGTGTGTGAGTACAATGGGTGTTTACATAGTCGAAAAAACTCATGCACACAAAGAAAAACCTTCGATATCACCATAGCAAGGTCGCAGGCATGACATAGCAGTCAACATGCCAAAGACGATAGTTGGTCAAACAAGCGAAAAGGAAGCAAGACATGTAGAGGAAAGGCATGAAATGAATTTTGTGTTTGCACAAATGCATGTTACTGAAGCCAAGATGATATGACAATGACAAACAATCTAGAAAACTCAACTAAGATTGTACTTCGAAAGGTGTTCTTTACTTACCATACTTACCCTCAAGATGATCATGCATCTGACAGAGTCTGCATGTGGTCTTGATCTTTCGCCATCACTTAGTCTCTTGGTCCTTCTCCTCAACTCCTTAGGAGTGATCTTAGCTTGTCACCTTTTCCTGTAGTCACTGAAAGATAGATCATCGAAATTTTAGTGGGCAGTGACTCATGCCGAAATGAATCCCTGAGAGGCCCATTTGTATAGTTTCTTCATGCAAGGCACATAAGACAACTTGGACAACACTACACAATTTAGAGGCATAGGACACTGTTGCAGGATGGGGTCTTGTGAGGACACATCTACACAGTTTCTGAGTGCAATGCATCCTGGGCAACTGAGAGGCAATATTGCGCAGTTTCTATATGCAAGGCATTGTTGCAGGATGGGTTCTAGGAGGACACATCTACTTAGTTTCATGTTGCAAGGCATTGTTGCAGGATGGGTTCTAGGAGGACACATCTACTTAGTTTCATGTTGCAAGGCAGAATAAGAAGCTGAGGGATAATATTGCACAATTTCTGATGATGATCAGTTCCATCTGGGAAGGTCACTGGAGAAAATTGCTACGCATTTTTGGATGCAAAGGGGGTTGGTGTCTCTGTGCACCACATAGTTCCAACGGGAAGGGAAAAAGATTGAGGGTTGCAAAAGCAAAGTGCATAGTTTTGGGAAGTTAGATGAGGCTAGGTTTCTCAAGAAATTGGTTAAGTGTGAGATCAAGGAACATATGTAAATAGTGATAGGACTCGACTATGATCATGCACGAACACTTAGTGATACAACTTAGACCATCCATAATTTATAAAACATACTCTAGTTGATGAAACAACCTTTGCGACAAGAATGCATGAAGTGACTGTTAAACATGTCGATGTAATGACAAGAACTCATACGGACAATATTTCCCTTGAATAAAAACAACACTCCCTTTGCATGAAAAAAACAATCCCTATGCCCAAAGATGACACATGTTGCATAAATATGAGAACATGAACAACTCTTAAGATCAAGGAGGGCAACCTGAGATTCATTAGCTTACTAACAAGTGACCAAGGAACGATCAATTGCAGGATCCAAGGTAGGCTCCAAAATTTGCATGTAAGACAAAATTTTGGAGGGTGGTTGTAGCCGCTACAACATTGGCGACACATTGGTAGAACTTCAGCTCTCTGTATGGACCTTGTTTCATGAAATTTGAGTCTAACCTCTCCAGAAGTATTATTCGATTCTTTGAACGTGATGGTCTCTGCACTAGCTTGTGTGGAAGATGTAGCCCCTACCATTCTCTTGATAAGTTAGCACACATTCCAAGCCAAGTCAACTATGTTGTTTCGATTGGGGATGATGAGTATATGGGTGCACAAGTAATATAACTGTCATATTTTAGGTTTCATCTCTGGTGTTGCTTTGCTGCTAGCAGGCCTAGACAATACCCCACCGTAGTCATGCCTGAACATAAGAATCACTCCACTGCCAACGAGCTTGGTCAATACCTCGGTGGAGTTACTTGCATCACCTCTCTGTGTAGGAATCCTTTCTCTTCTTTCGCCTTATTTTATTTTTTCCATTTCCTTGATTTTCAAAGAACTGTGCATAGGTACTTATTTATTTCAGAGGTTGAAGAGGGATCCCAACTTATTGATAGCAAAAGAGGTTGTTCCTTCAAAGTACCTTTCATATACCTCTGACATCCATGTTAAGGTTCCCCCCTCATCTTATTCTACTTGATTCAGTTGACAAGGTTTAACATAAAGGACCAAATAGAGTAGGCGGTACTAGTTAGTAGTGTAAGCGTTGTGTTTTCACCAAGACTCGATTTGAACAAAACGTATTTTCCATCAGGGTATCAATGACTGAAAGCAAAAATATCTTCACAAAGAGAGAGAACAATACATAACCATATGTTGATAACTCTACAAGTCCCCTTAGATTTTCCCGGCTTGTCTCGAGAGTGAAACATGGTTTCATGTGAGGCTAACCTATGGATACAAGCAAGAAAAGAAATCAAAAAGCAAAAATAAGAAGGAAAGAAAAAGAAAAACAAGAAACGAAAAGCAAGCAAGCAAGAAAACCAAACCAAGTCAGAAAGAAAAAAAACATGCAAACTAGAAATAAAAGCAAAGCAAGAAAGGAAATGCTACTCCTACTCCTACGCTAAACAATTAGGGTTGCATGAAATGAAATTTCTAGTGAAGAAACCATAGGCATACTCGACCTGCAACCAAAATGATACAAACGATTAAAACAGATAAGAAAATAATGTGCAATAGAAAATAGAAAAACTTGACAATCTTGCACATGAGAGAGAAGGTCATTCCTGTCGGAAGAAAGATATGTCACAACCACCCAACACACATGTTTACCTCTTCGATGACTACAATTTTTCAACAAGCCTCGGAATCCCCTTGCAAGTGTGTAGTCATCTGCACCAAGTTTCTTAGCGAGTGCAAGGAAGGACAAAAATTTGTTACTTGCAGCATGACTCGCCAAGTAAGTTTTTTCCAACCATTCAGCAATTGAATTGTCAAATTTGTGATGGTTGTTTTCAATGACTCGTCATCTTTGAAAACATAGATTTCTGATTCGAGAAAGGGGATCACGATGGGAATCTGGTACGGATAGATAGTTTTTATCATTCTCATCAGTCATGTGAAGATAGTGATGACCTTCCATAGCCATTAGTGTTGGCTGAAGTGCCTCACCTACTTGACACAAGTGTGAGGAGAAAGATGTTACATGGTGGAGATCATAGTGCGCAAAGCAACTGTCATTGGATGTACTACTAGGAAAATGAGAAACTGCATGACAGTCACCTAAGATAGAAGAAAGATCAGACGAGTTGGTTGAGATGCCAGATTACTAGTTTGACATCAACAAAGAAAAATTTTGCACAATCTTGTGAATGCTCTTAATGATGGAACCAAGTTCATTTTGCGCTAGATATGATAGAACACCCACCTGCAAATGGTGAAAAATTGCTCAGGCGTGATGGTCATCACAAGAATGTAGAATGGATACCAACACTGTGAATGTGTGAAGCTAGTTGGGGTGTGGTGAAATGAGAGGAACTTGATTTGCGTGATATCCTATGTGCTCGTCATCACAGAGGGAGATTGATGGCATGATGAGAAGGCATATTTGAAGTGAAAGATTCGCAAGAAGATAAAAGAGGTGATCACGAGAGTGAAAATTCGATAACTATGATTCTAAACAAAGGAAGTCTTTGAGATAATCAACTTTACAATTCCATGATTGCATGAGATACGGACACTCCCAACCCGAATTAGATGTATGACACGTGCATGAAGATGGACACAATGTAACAGACTCGTCGATTTAGTCATGAGTGAAATTTTGAAATCTTGAATATCACATGCAGAGTAGTAAATATTTCTTGCACAGAGATCCACGTCGAGTGAAACCATGTAGATAGACAGATTGTGTGTGAGAAACTAGATATGATTTGGTTTGAGAGGCTTACCAAAGTCACGAGTTCATGACATAACTGTCAACGGACATTGAAGTGCCTTGACTCGCTAGAACATCCTTAAACTTTCCAGACTTGAAAAATTGCATTTTGAGATGTGAACCAAATCATGCATGGCTTGAGGATCATTTTTTTTTTGACTTCAAATATTCTCTTAGAATGGAAGCCATCTCTGTCACAGGTTTCATCAAACTTCTTAGCTTCAGCAAGCCAACTTGACGAGTTGTCTTCATGCAACATACAAGATGATTATGAGTGGGAAGATTCATGTGCATTGAGACTGTTTTTATCATGGACAACCTCATTTCCTTGTGTCGATCAAGGAGATAACTCATCAGATGAAGAAGAAAGAGAATAGGGAGTATCTTCTCTACTTGTAGATGCTTCATGAATTGTAGGACACATGGGAAAGTGAGGTGGAACGGAAGTTTTGATATGGATGTTTGCTTTAACCAGAGCGCATTCTAGATCAAAGTCTGAGTGTACATGAGAGAACAACAGATCACATGATGTGCTTAGCTATTCATCACAACTTATGGAAGCATGGGAGTGATGATAGCCCAAGGCTAAAGGCTGATTGAAATAATTAATTTTTCATGATGTTTCACCAAAATTAAAGGTTGAGAAACATTCATGAATGGAAGCTCATTATCTTGATGTGAACCATTTTGAAGCATAGAGGAATTGATTGTGTCTTCACCTTTCTTCTCCTCCACCTGCGTAATGAGATTGCCTTGCATATGACCGCAATTTCAGCCATCAGCTTGAGAATCAAGAGAATGCACACAACTAGCTGGTGAAGTGGATTGATCAAGTGAGTCATGGTACAAGGATTCATGGCTTGTATATGACGAAGGACGGAAAAGATGTTGATCAAACTCGAGACTTGGGTTATGAATGGTGATGTCCTCTTGTTGAATGGAGGAATGAGTTTTCACCATAGGCTTTCTAAGCCATTCTAGAATTTCCTCCATTGGAGTGGGAGACGACTCAGAAGATGGGTCAGGAAAATGTTACGCAGCTTTATCAGCTTTGCGACCGCTATGAGGGGGCACCCTCTGTGCAGATTTCTCAGCTTTACAATTGCTGCAGGGGGCAACCTCTGCACAGGCACCCACTTCGACACCAGAAAAGGAGGAGGAGAAGGAAAAAATAGGGTGTTGGGCTACTCCTCTGCAAACTAAGGGGCCTCATGATCCGCAAGAGTCGAGGAAGAAGGGAAATCAAGAGGTTCATCGTGTTAGGAAACATGAACCAAGAATTTCAACTCTTAGCTCATGAAGTCAAGGTCCAAAAACTATTTAGGAATTTTGTGACAGAGGTGAGGGAAGCAAGTAGAAAATTCCTCAATTGATTCACTAGGCTTCATTTTTAAATGAGAGATTATTTCATAGACATCTTGGTGGTTATACTTATCAAAGTCTTGATGGAGCTCCTTGAGGAGAGTAAGAAGGGAATGGATGAATTAGGTGGTAGGGTATGACACCACTTATTAACACGACCTTCAAGAGTAAGAAAGAAAAGTACACAAATAAGATCTTCACTATTGATTTCATGAGATTCGCAAAAACGAAGAAAATAAAAATTGTGCTTGGTTATGGAAATTTTTTCCCCACCGTCAAACTTTAACAAGGACAAGTGATCAAGAAGCTCATCAATGAGTGATATTTGATTAAGGGAGAAATCGGGGAAACAACCACAAGAGAAGAATTTGTGTAAGATTCATTTTTATAAGTGATTCAAACTGGATGCAATGGGCTCAGCTTTTCATCTGGCCCTCCTTCTAGAACTAGAAATGTTGACGGTGTTGGACCCACCAACATTTAGGTGATATCCCTGGTATGAAGTCCCAACTAAACCTCACACCATTTGGTGTAGGAGTACCATCTAGTACGATGGCCCGGTTGCCATTATCTTAAAGATATGTCTTAGCTCTTGCTTGTCATCACATGAGAGTGATGTACTTGGTCATCAAAAAGCGAGGTATGTGTGCTTAGTGAGTGCTTAATGTAGCTTATGTCTAAGTTCCTTACTGCAGAGGGTAGGGTGAAAGTGAGTCACTGGTCGAGAGGGAGTAGTCCCAACATAGGTAGAGATGAACACAACACAGCAAGATCTGCATAACCTTTGGTGGAGTAGTCCACATGGATGCAGCAGTCAGAAACACGAAGGTAAATGAATAGCACATACAACACCTAGCAAAGTAGTCCACACAGATGCGACAAATGTTATAACAAATATACAAGAACGAATATGTGTAGTGTCCAGTGGAGTAGTCCACACGGACGAGACAACAATATAAACTATTACAACACATCTTCAACAATATATGCACTAGAATAACCGAAGTAGTTCAACTATCCTAGTACAAGTTAAGAACACACGCATTACAAGTGTTTAAAGAATAGTCTTACAAATGAATACAACACATGCATGAAAATGTGTTGGCCGTGAAAGGCTTCTGAATTAAGCAAAAGTTTCAAGACACACTCGTACACCATACATGACTAGCCCCGGTAGTGAAGTGCTGGAGCCACTCCTTGCTCCTCAAAGAAAATATTACAAAATCTCAAGGCTATGTGGGAGGAGCCAAGGTGAAAAGTCCTTTTTCATGTAGAATGAGGGGATATATATAGCCAAGGGTGAACTAACCCTTGTGACTCTTCAATTTCGCTCATGACTGTTCGACTTACATGACTTCGAATTACATGAATCTTCAACTTCATCTGTGGGTCTCTTGGACTTCCATGTTACATAACATTGATGACAACAAGTATGGCCCATAGTAGTGATGTGGTCGAGAAGATTCATTACATAACTCGACATGACACTGTTGACATGAACATGTTGACTATGGTGTCCATGTCGAGTTGCTATGTTGTTGGGTGATGAGTATGCTCTTGGTGTATCATATCTTCACCTCTGCATGACGAAGTGTGTAGGGTATTTGATGGTCTTGGTATTTGTTTGATGTTTCATGCATGTGTATGTATCTCCTTCACTTGCTACTTAGTATGCTTCGCATGTTCGTCCAACCGCAAGCAAGTCTTCTAGCATGCGCTGCTTCTTCATCCCATTCGTCATTGCACCATGTTCCATTCATGTACCTACTTCTGCAATCACTCATGAAACAACGACATTAAATCCATAAATCTCCTAATATACCATGATGTATTGTTTTGCATGATCGGTCTGGGTGACTAGGAGTGAGGACAAGGTACTGAGACTCCATAGAGTGTAGCTCAAGCCACGTTGTGCAACTATGGATCACTGTCGGGAAAATTTAAGCAGAGTTCATTAGGAGGCCAATTTGAGCAGTCTGGGAGAGCAGTGACTCTGTGGGAGAGGGCTCAACTGGGAGGCAGAATTGTGTAGTTCTTCTGGGGAGACAGTGCATGCAATAGGAAGCACTAGTAGTGAAAGTTGTGCAGTTTTTTCGCAGGAGGCTGGGATCAGGCTACGAGAGCTACTAGTCAAAATTGCACATTTCTAAGAGAGAGCCAATGTAGGACATGACTACGTAGTTTCCGAGATGAGTGGAGTGTCGAGCAACAAGATTACTTCTAGTGAAAACTACGCATTTTTCAGCAGGAGAGAAGAGCAAGCTAGCAGGGTGATTTCCTGACAAAACTGCGAAATTTCTTGGGACAATTCAGTGACAGGAAAAAAAGGCATATCCATCATGTCTAGACAACTATTGTGTAGTTTTGGATATGAGCGCATCCTTATGTCACAACTCAAGTCATACCTTCCAGTTGACCACAGGGAGGCTTTCTAGATGGTCTTGTGGGAAGCACAGACTGGAATGGCTTCTTGGAAAACTTTTGCGTAGGTCTAGGATGGTGTCAGCTGGCTCATTTCTAGATTCCTTGGAGGACAACCTCAAGCTCTGTGCAATTCTAGGCAACAATCCAGGGTCACTTAAGATTGAGACTGTGTAGTGTAGCTCAGTGGAGGTCAAGTTGATGGAAGGTTCTCTGGTCGATATATTTTTGGGAAAAATGGTGAAGTGTGTGAGTTGCGAACTTGTGTATATATGACCTTGTGAAGACACACTTAGCATGACTCGATGACAGGACACCTCAAACCAACAATACAACATGTGCTTAGTGCGACTGTCTAAAGGTGAGAGAGACAAGTGCAACACTTAAGATGGGTCATTGAACGATCGTGACGACACCTACGCGACAATGTCTACAACTTTGTGTGTGAGTATGATGGGTTTTTAAATAGTCAAGACAACTCATGAAAACAAATAAAAACCTTCAATATCACCAGAACAAGGTCACAACCATGACATAGCAGTCAACATGCCAAAGACGACAGTTGGTCAAACAGGTGAAAAGGAAACAAGACATGTAGAGGAAGCACATGAAATGACTTTTTTTTTTCACACATACATGTCAATGAAGACAAGTTGATATGACAATGACAAGAAGTCCTACAAACTCAACTAAGATATGTACTCTGAAAGGTGTTCTTTACTTACCATACTTACCCTCAAGATGATCATGCATCAGATAGAGTATCCATGTGGTCCAAATCTTTTGTCATCACTTAGTCTCTTGGTCCTTCTCCTCAACTCCTTGGGAGTGATCTTAGCTTGTCACCTTTTCATGTATTCACTGAAAGATGGATCAGCGCAGTCTCAATAGGCAATGATTGATGCCAGAATGAGGCCCTAGGAGGCTCGTCTGCACGGTTCCTTCATGCTAGACAAACAAGACAACTTGCAAAACACTACGTAGTTTTATGGTACATGACATTGTTGTGAGATTGGGTCTTATAACGACACCTCTATGCAGTTTCTAAGTGCAGTGCAGCTTGGACAGTTGAGAGGATATACTATGCAGTTTCTGGATGCATGGCACTTCTGCGGGATGGGTTTCGGGAGGAAATATTTGTGAAGTTTTAGGTTTCAAGGCAGACTGACCAGCTGAGGGACAATACTGCGCAATTTTTGATGACAATGGGTTCTGACTGGGAAGGTCATTGGAGGAAACCACTGTGTAGTTTTGGATGCCAAGGGAGGCTAGGGTCTCTGTATACTACACAGTTCTAACAGGCAAGGGAAAAATATTGAGGGTTGCAAAAGCAAAGTGCATAGTTTTTGGAAGTTGGATGAGGCTAGGTTGCTCGAGAAATTGGCTAAGTATGAGATTAAGGAACATATGTAAAAGGTGATAGGACTCGACTATGATCACACGCAAATACTTAGTGATACAATGTAATTCATCCAGAATTTATAAAACATAGTCTTCTTGGTGCAACAACCTTCGCGACAAGAGTGTGTGAGGTGAGTGTGAAACATGTCTATGTAATGAAAACAGCTCATACGCATAAGATTTCCCTTGAAGCAAAACAACATTCCCTTTGCATGACAAACAACAATCCCTATGCCAAAGATGACACATGTTGCATAAATAGGAGAACATGAACAACTCTTAAGATCAAGGAGGGGAGCTTGAGATCATCATCTTACCAACAAGTGACCAAGGAATGATTGATCACAGGATCCAAGGTGGGCTTCGAAATTTGCATGCGAGCCAAAATTTTTGGAGGGTGGTTGTAGCCGCTACAACAGAGCCCTATTCTACAAATTTATTTTTCAGACTTTGGGTATCAACCATTTATGTATCATCCTCTAAAGCTACAAATTTTTTTTTGGATCCCGAGTTTTCTCTAGCTTTTGGAGCTTCTTGTTGGCCAGTGTTTTGTCTTCTAATTGTCACTTTTTCAAATCTCTGAGCTCTTTTTTCTTTATTATTCTTGATGAGTTCCCTTCTAGTTTAATGGACAATCCCATAATAAGTATCCATACCTAGGGAACCTCCTACATCTAAAAGGAACATGCTCATAATCCAACAACTATTTATGCAAATATCTATAGAAGTGGGAAGGAGCTTTGATATGTTCATACAAACAAAGATCCAAGCATATGAGGTATATCTATGTATTTTTTTGCCTCAATTTTTTTTTAAAATGTCTATATTATATTTTCAATTCCATCCAATGCCTCCTCGTTCCAAAATTGTTGCATTAGGAAAAAGAGCCATATACGCTGGTGTAACTAAGAAGTCTTATTTTTTGTGGTTATATCTTTCTTTCCAAAATTGCATATTCTAAATCCAAGTGATTAGAGACCTTTCTATGGGCCACATAGCTAGAAATTTATGAATCAAAGCTTGGTATTTCATATATTGAACTTCAAACTTCATATCTTTCACTACTTTGGCTCAACATCGCCCATGATTTTAATTTTGCCAATTAATCTCTATCAAAGATTTTTTGTTACTGGTTATATTAGATTTTGTTGAGCCTTGTGTCCATGGTGGCAAGTGACAAGGTGCTCTGGTTGTTGTGCCATGCACTAAGCTATTTCTAATCACGATAATTTTTTAGGAGAGGGGCATCCCCGTCCTGAAGATATACCATCCCATAAGAGAAGACTTAAGAGGGACGAAAGAAAAACCCTTACAAGAACGAAATAGAAAGCTATATCAAAAACTAATAAATTATAAAATTTATAATAATTGTATATTTTATTCTATATTTAAATTAATTTCAAACTTCCATAATAAATTAGAATATTTAAAATACATATTCAACTAGCACAATATGATATAAAACATTATGATTCAAAAGAACTTATAAATTGAATGATGAATCATGAAAAATAATTTACTAAACATGTTATTTAATAATAATTTAATATTAAAATAAATTATCAATTATATTGATTATTTGATTATTTAATTATAGAAAATGTATCATTTATATTTTATTATTATTTAAAGGAAATAATTTATTTGAATATAATTTATTAATAGTTTTGATAAAGATAGTTCTTATCATCTGTCTTCAAAATTTCAAATATTCTATTTTTTTTCCCATTTTTATTGAAAATGGATAAAAATAATATAATATTAAATATCATATTATACTAAATATCAAATAAAATAAAATTATATTTAATTTTAATATTTTTTTTTTTACTTTTTCTATGTATATATTTTTTAAGATAAATTTATAATTTAGCAATTATTATCGGATTCTATAAATATTAATAAAATTATATTTTCTTTTATTGTATTTTTGAATATATAAATAAATTCAACATTTAAAAAATTCAATTTACAACTCTAATTATTTTTAATTAAATTAAAAATAAAATAAAAATCATAATATAAACTTAATAAAAACAAAAAAAATTATATTTTATAATATCTAAAATATAAATCATAATATAAATTTAATAAAAACAAAAATTTGCATATTTTACAATAATTAAAAGAATTTTACATCCGGTAAATTTTATAAAACATTTAAATTATATAAACTAAATAGTTTAAATTTCCACTTTTAAGAATTTCGATTCCAATTTTAATAGTTTCTAATCCAATTTAATTGAAAAAACAAAAATATGATGAAACTTGGTGTAGTAGTAATATTTTCTACTTGTGCTTTTCTTGCCTCACTTATCTTTTTATAACATTTCGAGATCATTGGTCTGATCCGATATATTCCTACTTTAATTATATAATAGGAAATATTTTTGGAACCTTTGAGATCTGAATGGAATTGTTTTCCTAATTTTTAATAGTCGCGTGCTGTGAACAGCATTTCGTTTTTTTCCAATTAAAGAAATTACGTCGGAGTAGCTCACAAACCGATATAGTCTACCTCCTTATTTAACCATTGAGTCACATCCACGAAACAGCTGGCAGCAACTCATTACAGATAATTAGATGCTACCTCTTTGTGGCTTGTCCGGGAAAGCGCTAATCAGCGGTATTTAATGTCTCGGGATATGCACGCCGCGCAATAACAGGCGAAAGTCAAATTTTGACATTAATTAATATTTTAGCTTTCGCGTGTTATGGAACTAAGCTGAGTGCATGTCCCAAACATTAAATACCCTGAAAATGACTGATTAGCTCTTTCCGCTTGTCCGTACCTCACAGACACGATGCGTCGTTCTCTGCGGACTGATTCGTAATAAGAAAAACATGTGGGAGTTGTCAGAACTATGGAGAACATTGGATAAAAGTTTGAATAATAAATTAAACGTTTGAACCATTATCTGGATCAATAAATTGAACAAACAATACCCTGACAGATCTACGCTGTATATGATAGTATTCAAATAATTCTACAAACAATGAATGAGATGAAGCATTTCAGGGGAAATCTTTTGATCTTTGTTTCTTGCACCATTAAGTATAATATGGGTGTATAAGTTAAACCAAAAATACCTTCATCAATCTGCGCTGCAGTGCATATGATCTTATTGAAATATTTATGCAAACAAGTAATGAACTAAAGCTAATGCAATAATGTTTGGATATTTGTTTCTAACACCAATAATCATTATATGCATCATGAAATAAACCAAACAAAAAATGTTCCTTCACTATACTACTCTGAGTATGTTCCTATTAAACAAAATTTGCAGACATCTAAAGAGTTCAAGCCTTTGGGTGAGTGTTTGGATCTTTGTCTCTTCCTCTGTGAACCATTGGTTGGGTGAATAAATTAAAGAAAATATCGTGCCCTTTTTACGCTAAATAAGCTCTTATTCAAATAAGTGTGCCGCAAACTGTTAGTTTAGAGCAAACAACGTATTAATAGGACAATAGCAGAGAATAATCAGACGGACAGAAAAATGGAGAAAGAAAAGAATAACACAAATATATTATTAATGGAGAATGAAATCCTTCACCTTACAAGGAGGATTTGGTCCTTGGCTTGCACGTTTTAGCTAGAGAAATTACAAATTTATAAAGGTTGAAGGAGGATCTATCTAGAATCTTGCATGTGTGGTGCTGTGATAAGTGCCAACATTAGGTGCGCCGGTTTGGCTTGACACTTAACATTCTCCCACTTGAAGCCAAATAAGAGTCATCATTCAAGTCACACCGAGAGTCCTACCATGCCTCTACATAACTCATGTCTATTTCTTGGTAGAATCTTAGTGAGCATATCAGGGTTCCTATCTCTATGGATCTTTTCCAAGGATAATTGTCCTTCTTCCAACACATGCCAGATCCAATGGTACCTTAAGTCAATGTGCTTGGTTTTTTAGTCAAATGTTTTTGTTTTTCGCGAAGTGAATGACACTCTGACTATCACAATATAACACATACTTTTCTTGCTTTATTCCTATCTCTCCTAGGAATCACTACATCCACAACATCTCTTTACAAGCTTTTGTTATAGCTGTGTACTCTAGTTCTATTGTAGAGAGAGCTATTATTCTTTGTATCCTTGACATCCAAGACACTGTTGCACTTGAAAATGTATACAAATAATCTATGGTGGACTTTCTAGTGTCTATATCTCCAGCCATATCTGCATCTGTAAATCCTTCAATCACAATGTCATTATGACCAAAACATAAACAATAATGACTAGTACCCTTGAGATACCTCAAAATCAATTTTATTGTTTTCCAATGTTGTTTGATTGGTTTGGCAATGAACATGCTTACTACTCCCACTAAATATGCAATGTCTGGTAGTGTGCATACCACGACATACATCAAGATGTCGACTACTGAAGCATAAGGCATTCCGCTCATCTCTTCCTTCTCCTTGTCATCACTAGGACATAATTTAGTACTCATCTTGAAGTGGGCTACAAGGGGTGTACCAATTGGCTTGGCATCCTTCATTTTAAACCTGTCAAACACCTTCTTGATATATTTTTCTTGTGACAACCACAACCTTTTGTTTTTCCTATCACACATAATCCGCATGCCCAATATATGTTGTGCTGGTCCCAAATCCTTCATTGCAAATTTGCTACCCAAATCTTTCTTCAATCTATTGATCTTACTCTTATCATGCCCAACAATCAACATGTCATTCACATATAACAATAATATGATATACTTTCCTTGAACATACCTCATAAATATATCTCCAACTACAACCTTGGATGGTGGTATCCCTAAAGAAGTTTGGACTGGTAAGAAGTTGAATTATTCTAACATGAAAATATTTGGATGTGAAGCATTTGTACATATTCCCAAAGAAAATAGAACTAAGCTAGATGTTAAATCTATGAAATGTATTTTTTTGGGATATGCGGATGAAGAATTTGGTAATCGTCTATGGGATCCAGTCAAACATAAAATTATTAGAAGAAGGGATGTTATATTTAATGAGTTAGAAATGTTTAAGAGGATTGTAGGTGAGCTGGAGATCAAGAAAGTTATTGGCAGGTTTGAAGAGCACCATGAAAAAATCCCACCAATGCAAGAAAATGAACAACAAATTCAAGAGTAGGAAGAACATTCAATGGAAAATGATGAACACCAAGAAGAAGGAACCTTGCAGGAACCTTTACAGTAGATTCAACCTAATAATGCATCACCACAGTCGGTTCGCAAATCTTTTAGGGCTCATAAGCCTTCACAAAGGTATCCTCCTTCAAACTATATTTTGTTGACTAATGAAGGTGAGCCTAATTGTTTTCAAGAAGCTTGTAAAGTTGAGCACAATAAAGAATGGAAGAAAGAAATGGAAGAAGAAATGAACTCTTTGCTGGAAAATAAAACATGGGAATTGGTAAACCTCCCAAAAGGTAGAAAGCCTCTACAAAACGAATGGGTTTACAAGATTACACATGAAGGCGATGAAAATAATGAGAGATATAAAGCAAGGTTGGTGGTGAAAGGATTTGACAAAAAAGGCGTAGATCCAGTGGAGTGTTGACAAATAAAAGTGTCTACGTAAATCTAGTGGAGTGTTGACAGATAGGAATGTTTGCAACACTGTGTCCACTAAAGAGAGTGGTGCTATGTGAAACCAGCACCAAAATATGAAAGCCCCCTTATCAAGTTTTTTTTATGTACTGTTGTAAGGCCTAACTAAGACTGAAACCAGTAGGTACTTTAAAATTTAGGTCGTCATGATTAAGGGGAGTTTTGTTAGAATAATCACGCCACCCAACGCATGTACCCATGGCAGCTAGTCGGTGGCAAGCGGTGAAGTCGGTAGGAGTAGTTGAAGAAATAATTACAGTTGTTGTAGTTTCTATGGTAGCGAGGATGTATAAATTTTCATGTTTTCAATGCAATGATGAAGCTCACTTCGGTGAGTCTTCCCAGTTCCATCAGAAAAAACAAAGGAGTTAGTATTGTATTCAAAAAAATTTGCGGCAAACAACAAAGGAGTTAGGCCTCATGAAGGAATATTTTGACCCTTTCTCTTATACCGGAGCCCATGGTCATATTACTATTATTGTTTTGTTGTTTGCCTTATAACATCGTTGCATTGAGAATAAAAATAATACATCTATAACCTAGCCCATAGATATTTCTCTTCTGGTTAGGTGATACATTAAATTTAAGATTAAAAATAAATTATTTTCGTCATCTCTAACCATTCATAAGTTTATCTTTAAAAATTCAACCATCAAATAAATTAATAACATTAATAACTATCACAGATAATAATAAATTAATTATTGAACAGTTTTAGCAGTGCATTATATTAGATATCATTTTTTGGAATTCAACTGCTTTAATTTAGTCATTCATCTATGACCATTTCCATGAGAGATAGTCCTAACTAAACAATTTTCCATGATTTTTAAATAATTCACTTAACACTCATTACATCGAGTAATGCTCACTTAACATGAAATTAAAAATCCTCCTAAACTCTACATATTTACCTTCCCTCCCTCAAATCGAAAACTTATGCACTTCCCTCCAATCGGCTATACCCCATCCTTTTGCGCCCACTTATAAACATAAATTTTCCTTCCATAGACACCATGACATTCGTCGCGTGGTTGGCTCATAGGAGGAAGAACTTCCCACTTATCCTCCACATCATAAGCTTCTGCAGATGCCAAAGGATTGCCATTCCTGTCCTGCCCACAGCAAAATAGATACGTCCTGTGGAGGAACAAACGGAAAAGGCAAAGAAGTAGCGCATATTGGTAATATCACCTCCGCGGCTCTGTCAGACAGAAACAAAATCATAAATATAAATACTACTCATTTTTCTCTGGTTGGATCGATGCACTCTGCCTATGAAAACAAGTTTTTATTCACACGAACACAGTCGTAGCCGATTGGAATTCCACCACCTTGGGGATCTTCAATATCTGCTACACATTTTAAGGTGTTTCTCACAAGGTCATATACAAAATTATAAGAATGAGAAATTACACATTGTATTTTTCATTCTGAAGAACTTTGCATGTGAATAAATTAGATTTCTTTACAAATGTTAAATATCTAGATCATTATTTAAGATAGATCTATTGACATTACATAATGTGCTTATTAAACTGGTTTTTTTATTATTAATATATTTTAAAATTAAACTGGTTTTTTTATTATTAATATATTTTAAAATATATGTCAATATTAAAATATTTTACTCATAATTCACATTAGATATTTTATTATATATAACATTAAATAAGAATAACATTTTTTTATTGTAGTCCATATTACTTTTCTATTTAAAAAATATTATATTTTTATTTAAAAAAATAAACATACTTATACACCACATTCACATTCACAGTGGTCATAAAATAAGCCTTTGGTGAATCATTATTTGGAAGAATAAATTTTAAAATGGAATACCGTGTGACTCCTACAATATAGAATACACCGATTGTGCAAAGTTGAAAATGATGGTATTAATTTAAATTTTAAAACAACGAATATGTTCAAGCATTTGGAGTAATGTTTGAATCCTTGTTTCGGTTATTAACAAACGTTAAATTAAACAAAATTAACCCCGACTCTTCTACGCTTAATAGGTCGGAAATCTATTAATTCTACCATCAACGAATGAGTTCAAGACTTTGGAGAATCTTTTGGCTCTAGTTCTTTGTTGGAAAATTACTCTTAACCACCGCATTAAACAATCAGCAACAACCATTCTCCAGAATAAATAAGCAGATTAGGAAAGCAATTTTTTGTTGCAATGGAAGATTTACTCTTAACCACCGCATTAAACAACTAGCAACAACCATTCTCCAGAATAAATAAGCAGATTAGGCGAGCAATATTTTGTTGCAAAGAGTAAATCCTCCATCCCTACATCAGCAATTTTTTGTTGCATTTAACTCATAGTAAATAGCCAGGTTACTATGCATTTAACTCATAACTCATAGTAAGTATCCAGGTTACTTTGGAGCAATAACTTTTTCAATTTCTAGTCTTTACACATGAATGTATGTTTTGAATATTATGCAAAAGAGTTTTGTTGTCCATTAACACTTATGCATTTTAACTGAATCTAAATATCCATGTGAAGTTGATGAATGTTAACTCCAAGCTTGTAATGTGGAGCAATACCTTTTTCAATTTCTAGTCTCGTCATATTATTACTACATGAATGTATGTTTTGAATATTATTGTGGACTAGTGAAAAAAAAAAATTATGGGTCAGTGAGTTACTACATAAATAAAAGAGTAGTTAAATGTGTAAAAGTTTACATTTTTCACTTGAGATGAAGTTTTTAGGTTTGTGATTGTTTTTGCATCTCATAAAATCTTAATACAAAATATTTTGGTTGCATGCTAAAGCAGAGAGATTTTTTCAGTTCTACTGTGAATTTATGGGTCTTACTTTCTGCCTCAAACAAAAAGTGGTATCAGAGCAGGTTCAAGAAGTACATTTGGGAAAATATTTTCATTGCAAGGAATTTTGGTGTCAAAGGTTCGTTTGAAAACAAATTTACCAAAATAGATTTGCAAGAAAGAAGTTTCTTCTCTAATAGTTAAAGATGGCAACAACATCAAGCACAAGCTTGACTAACTCACAAATATATCAGTTTAATGCAAAATTATGACTATTGGGTTCTTACAATGAGGGTTCTATTTTCTTCTCAAGATATTTGGGACTTGGTGGAGAATGGATGCACCACCATACAATGCTTTGGCACAAGTAGAAAATACCATCATACAATGCTTTGACACAAGTAGAAAATGATTTGTTGAAAAACAATAGAAATAAGGATTTAAAATACCTCTTCTACATCTTTCAAGTTGTGCATGAGAGCATATTTCCAAGGATTGCAGTAGCAACAAAGTACAAGCAAGCATGCGATATTCTCTAGACATCCTATCTAGGCATGGAAAAAGTGAAGACAACTAAACTAAAAATGTTAAGAATATATTTTGACACCATATGCATGAATGTTTATAAGAATATAAAATCCTTTTTCACACAAGTTATTGGATTAGATACTCAGATCATGTCTCATGGTGAGAGACTTAAGAAAGGAGGATAGTTGAGAAAATTTTAAAGAGTTTTTCATCCAGATTTGATGTTGCTATTGTAACCATAGAAGAGGCAAATGATCTTTCATAATTTTTAGTGGATGAGATTCATGCATCATTGATTTATCATAAACATAAGTGGAATATAACATCAAATACTTCATTGGAGCATGTCTTCAGGACACAAGTTTCCATTGGTCAAAGTAGAGGCAGAGGAAGATCAAATTCTAAAGGAAGAGGAAGAAATCCATAGAGAGTTGGAAGAGGAAGCCCTTTAAGCTCAAGTAGAAAAGGCACCAATCAATATCCAAATCTCAAGCTCGATGTCATTATTGTAAGAAGTATGGACATTAAGCAAATGAATGTACGAAGAAGCAACATGATCTTAGTAACAAACCAAATTCAAATTTCACATAAGAAAATTAAAACCAAGACAACATGTTTTTATTATGCAATGTAGCACGAGATAAACAAAAAGATGTATGCTTTCTAGATTCAACTTGTAGCAACCACATGATAGGAAACATAGAAATGTTTTCCGAACTAGGTGAAAGTTTGAACTCTTAAGTGATATTAGGGACCGATAATAAAATGTCAGTGATGGGAAAAGGAAGAGTCAACATCCTAACAAAGAAGGGGGAGAAGAAATATATTTTAGACATATATTTTGTCGCTGGTTTGAAGCACCATTTGATAAGCATAGGACAACTCATGCAAAAGGCTACAAAGTCTTCTTTAAAAGTGGAGAGTGCACAATCTTGGATAAATTTCCAAGCAAGTAGTTGGTTACAAAAGTGAAAATGACAAGAAACATGATGTAAGCCCTCAATATAAAACCATATTAGAGGGAAGAAGGTGCACAAGAACAATTGTCAATGGATTCACAAGATGAAAGAAAGGTAGTTGTTGTTACAAAAACAAATTTTCATGTAGAGGTCAAGGATGAAAATTGACTATGGCTTTCGTCATCTTAATTTTGGACGCTTAAATTTGTTGCATAGGAAGGCCATGATTAAGGGATTTCCACTCATAGAAAAACATATAACATATGTGAAGGATGCATCTTGGGAAAACAACATAGAGAATCATTTCTAGCAAGAAAGTAAGTGCAAAGACACCCTTGGAGATTTTCCATTGGCATTTATGTGGACCAATGCACACCATATGAATTGGTGGTAGCTATTATTCCTTGACGGTTACAAATGGTTATAAAAGGAAGATATGGATCTACTTCTTGAGACAAAACATTGAAGTGTTTGAGTGCTTCCGTCAATACAAAGCTTTTGTTGAAAAGCAAAATGGACACTACATCAAAGTTTTGACTATTGACAGAGGTGGAAAATACATCTCAAATAACTTCCTACATTTTTTTAAGGAGATAATTGATTCATTTGAGAGATTATTTGGGGATAATGAATATTTGTGATTGTGATTAAGAGAGAATGTTGAAAAATTTCTTCCAACCACCGCATTAAACAAGTGACAACAACCATTTTCCGAAATACACAAGCACATCAAGCAAGTAGTTTGTTTTTTTGTTACAATGAGCAGATTTTTTTTTTATTTTTTTTCCAGTTAAAAAGATGTTGAGTGAATGTGTTGCAAAAACAAGAATACAAAATCCTCCATCACTCATGCGTTAAGTAAAGGTAAATATCCGTGTAAAATTAGCGAAAAATTAAGAAATTAGATTCTTGTGCTGGCCCACCCTACCTTTTTTAATTTCTACCCTTCTCCTATTGAATATTAGGAATATTATGAAAAAATAAAAAATAAAATGTTGTTACAAGTATGTCTAAAGTATAAAAACGATGAGAAAATCACGGAGCAAATTGTGGTGCGCTGGTGAAAACAAAACTAAAAAAAGAAATAGTCATTTTCCAGTTCTACCACGCAATATTCTGTTTAATCTGTTACTGTGTTGTCACTCTGCATAAATTTCTGGGATTTTACTTTCTGCATCAAAACAAAGATTCTTCCACCGGGAACCCAATTTTGTGGGTGAACAAATTAAACGGATAGTACGACACTTTTCCTCCCTTATAACGAATGTGTCCAAAACTTAGGAAGGAAGAACGTTCGAATATTTGCTTCTCCAGCCAAGAACCATTATCCGAGTCTAAAATAATTGAAAACAAATACCATGGCTGCTTTGGCCGAAGAATCTACAAACTACGAATCAGATCAAGCATTTGGGGAATATCCAAACTTGACAACTCTGGGCTGCACATAATTGGATTCAAATATGTTTGCAAACAAGTAATGAGCTAAAACCATTTACAAGCAACAAATAATGTGTGCGTAATTAACGAAACAAAAAAATACCTTCATTTTTGTACTCTCAATATGCTCGTATTGAAATAAATTTGCAAACGGGAATGAGTTCAGGCTTTTGGGTGAACGTTTTGATGTTTGTTTCTTGCTCCGAGAACCACTGCGTAGTAGGTGAAGAAAGTAGAGAAATTATCATACCCGCTTTACGCTTAAGAAATCAAGCTTTTGGAGGAACCTTTCGACCTTTACTTCATTGGTTGCGTTGAGAGTATAAAAATGCATCTACAGCCTAGCCTTCTATTTGGCTGATAAATAAAATTGAAAAGATTAAAAATAAATTATTTCCTAATAAGTCATAATTATAACCTTTAATAAATTCATCATAGAAACTGTAACCATCAAAATAAATCGTTAATGATAATAAATTAAATAAAATTTAAAAATAAATCTCTTTAAAATAATAATTACAAAATTTAAATATTCACTCACGGAGAATATAATAGAGGGTTCACTGCTAAGTTTAGGGTGTACTATTAAGCCAGTCTATGATGTAAAGGTCACCAGTTTGAAACTTCGTGGTAAAAAATCGAGCCATGTTAAGGGCTAGTGTGCCCCAAGCAGAGTGTGATCCTCGTGTCATTTTCATGGCTTAGATGACACTCAGATCCTCGTGTCATTTTCATGGCTTAGATGCCCTGAGTGTCGTGATTTCTCAAGGCACAAGTCAGACCTAATGTAATCTCTCGAGAACTTAGACAACTTGACAACAAGAAATAAAATATTAAATGTTCAAATAGATTAAAAGAAAATTGAAATTCACATATGAATCAAATTTCACCATGTGTCATTCTTTTCATTATCCCAAAAGGGTTGGATCCAATGGTGTAATGTGAGATGTCCTCTTTTAAAGAGAGTAATTTTCATCTAGCTAAAGTGGTTGAGGGAAATGTGTGGTTGTATGTATATAGATCTATTATATTAAAAATGATCTCATAACCTATCCATACATAAATGGATCAAAGCTTAGCCCCATGTATTTTGAGTAGCCTAAAGTGGTTAATGGATCCAATGGTAAAAGGTGGATGTCCTTCTCTAAGGAGAGCTATTTCGATCTAGCTCAAGTGGTTGGGAAAAATGTCAATTTCTTCCTCGCATGTGTTATTTCAATCTAGCTCAGGTGGTTGGGTGAAATATCATTATCCTCCTCACAGCTCAGGTGGTTGGGTGAAATATCATTATCCTCCTCACATGTGTTCAATTATGCCATGTGAGATGTTGAACTCATAATGAGTATATTCTCATAATGGTTCCAAACCTTTTTGTATCTATAAAAGTCTCTCATAATCAAAACATACATATTCCTGATACAGAATATAAAGATATTTCTTAAAATTGGTATTAAATTTACTTAATTGACATTGAAAAAATTCTTTTATTATTAAAAAATATGCCATCTCCAAATCAAATCAAGAATTTCATCAATTACATATCTCTTTATATCTCTTTAGTATTGGGGAATAGAAAACACCTATTAACAAAAAAAAAATCATTTTTAACTTTTAATTACTTATACTCTCCATAAATTTAAGTTTAACAAAATCATAAAAAGACACACATCAACATCAAAAATACAATCAAGATCATTAGAGGGGAAGAAATAATAAGTGAGCCTAAAAAAATCAACGATAATAGTCTCCTTCACAACATTTCGTAGTTAGAATGATTTCCAGTTGCAATGCCTAAAGAATCGCATTCGTATTATTCAACTGTAACAAAAATTCATTGTAATTTTCTTTCAAGGCCCCATATTGATTAAACAATCTGTTGTTATCAGCTTGAAGAGGGGCATCTTCTTCACAAAGCATTTCCACTACGGCATTTAAATATGCAACTTTTTCTTATTCACTGAGCATATTTATCTTTCATCTTACAAATTCGAGATAATATTTTCTAAACGAGAGAGATTTTTTCTCGTCCAAGTCATCAATAAGGTCGACCTTAGTTTGAAATTCTTCTGTAATATTTTGGAGAAACATTCTCATTTGCATCCTAAAACTATCAACCTTTTTATTTTCTTATCCATGATAGTCTAAAATTAATTATTGTGCGTTTCTTTCTCTAACGGAAAGAGAGAAATGAATGATTGTAAATGAAGGACCCTCTTATCAAGTTCATTAATTTCTTTTTTGTCAAAAACATCCTGCAATCTTTTACACATTATGATTAATTGTTCACAACATAAAATCAATTATATATTTCCACTAACTTACACAATGCAGACTGACTAATAAATAGTGACATGGCCAAATTATTTTTGCAGAAGTATAATTCATGCCATATGAAAAAGGAAGGGCCAAACTAGGTATGCAAGGAAATTCTTTACCGAATATACAAATCAAATCTTCAAGGTTTTAAATAGAAGAAACTTTCCCAAGGTTTTAAATAGAAGAAACTTTCCCTTTTACACATTAAATTGAATTTTAATGGTATATTAGGTTGTAGAGAGGGGTCCATAGAGTATGTCATCCATGAAAATTGTTCCAAGGGAACTAAATAATTAGCCTCACTTTGAGTAGTCACCAACAACTTTTACATTTTCTGCAAAACAACAGGTTTTGGTGTATTGTAACAGTAAAAATGCATTGCGGGAAGAGATCAAGTTATTGAAGCTAAAATTGATGCTATAATTACTCCACAATGTTTGTAGTAACCCAAAGAAGTTATAGTTTTGGCTTGTAGGCATATGCAACAAAACTCTCAAATGGAACATTGAACTGCAGGAATTTTTCCTATATCTCATCCCCAAATCCAATCCCCAAATCCAAACCTAAAGACAATTCCAAACAAAAGCATCTTGTTTAAAAGGTAGGGCTCACCATGCTTCCGGTGCGCTCTTAACAAACTATAGAAAACCCTTCCCTTGGTGGACAACAAAACATGTGCAGTTAGAAATATCAAATAATCTCTATAAAAAAATAAAATTAAAAACTTGTCAAAATAACGCCATACTTTTCAAATGGCCCTTTCAGCATCCATAAGTTAGCTTGAAACAACAGCCATTCATAATCAATCGATATAAATAAGTAAAAACAAGGTGGTCAATATCGAAATTCTTTTGAGAACAATTAAGTTTCAGCCAAAACTATTTCTATCACAAAAGCATCGCTCAATTCGCTAAACGCATTACTACTACGTGGAGGTGGGTTTTAAAACATTTTTTTTAAAAGTAAATTGCCTTCATTTTAGAAAATAAGGAATTTTCAGATTGTCTTAAATATTATATTCAAGTAAGTGTCTCAAATTATTGTCTTAAAAAATTGTCTCTAGAAAGACAATATAGAACACAAGTATTATTGTCTCTGAAAAGACAATTCATTTTTGTCTCTCAAAGGACCATAGCTACGATTAAACACATATTGTCTCTATAAAGATAATATATCTTTAAACCTAGTTATTGTCTCTGTAAAGACAATAAAATTTTCTCTTTAGAAACAAAATATAGAATATGAATTTCTAAATATAAAATATGAATATTATTGTTTCTTCAGTGATTAATTCATGTTAAGGCAATTGAATCACACCACCAAACTCGTGATGGAAAGTTAAGTGCTCTTCCATTGAATGTGACACACTTTAAATAAATGTGTCATCTCAATTAGGAAAAAAATAAAAATCAACGAACCACCTTAGAGTAATAAATAAAAAACCTCTCAAATGGTCTTCTATTTGGATACCATCTCACTTGATTGTATATCTTGCTTCTTTTCCAACAACTCTTTTACACACGTAGATATAGATGCTGTGGGTTCTATGAACATACCCAACTCAAATATAAAAATTCACATTACAAACATTTATTAATATATATAATCTCATTAAAGATACATAAATACGAAAGAATAAAGAATTATCTTTGATTTCCCTGTACACAGCATGCCAAAAGTATCATTCGTTTGACCTTCTATTTGTTTACAATTTTACTCCATTTAATTGTCTCATTAATTACAAAGAAAAAGGACCTTAAATCCCAAAATAGATGCTCCTACCAAAGATAGTGTACACAATATCTTAATAATTACAGTAATACCTATCATCCTGAGGCAAGTAAAACCCGTTATACCCACAATATGCATATAAAAATGCATAATCGCATTCGTCCAAAGACTTTCTATGACATGTTCGGTCAAACCTTCATAAGCTAAGGTTTAAGGACCCTTCTTTTAATCTCATGTGAATACATTTCATTAGACTTTCTATAGTCTAACCCTTCATCAATCTTTCTATCGGGACTTTATAACTCAACCCTTCATCCTTTTCTCGAAACCTTTCAACTCAATAGGATATACTTTCGGAACTCCCGACTTGCGATATGCGATGATCCTTTTCCACCGTTGATTTCGTCCATCAGATCAACGGTTGTCGCAATATCGCATCACCCCATCATGTGCCTTCATCGCCTTTCACATGCGACATGCGACAACACAACCGGACTTCAAATAACATAAAATCTGTGCCTCTAACCTCCTCAGGTCCTCTTCCAATTTCTTTATCACGATCTTTCTCCATCGTCGATCTTGCCTTCAATCCAACGGCTGCACTTTTTCCTGATCAACAAACTAACCCCACGCTTTATAACCGTTGATCAAGATATGCTTGATCCGACGGTCCACAACGATATCAGGTGGATCAATTACACGAATTTTAATACCTTTACGGAGCCGATGAGAATTATAAGCACTCGATCTATATAAGTTCGAGTCTACCCTTGCAGTTAACGTTCAATCTCTTTACAGCCCAATATCTGTTAGATGACGAGGCCTTTAAATCCTATGATCTGCGGCCCTTCAACTAGCACACGGGTTATCAACTCACTTAATCCCACAGTTGACTGTGACGTGAGCATTGACTTTTGCGATCGATGGCCAGGATCAATTGTGGGACTTCAACGGCGATCAAGCTTCCGTACACTCTCTACCCCCACTACTCTTTACTTTGGGTTTATGTCGTTTCTTCAATGTCCTCCTGTGGACTTGAATTTCTTCAAGGTTCTGTTCCTTCAATGTTCTGGAACAACTTTCTCCTTAACTTAACTCCACTCGCGCCTTTATGCTCCTCCGCTTCACTGTAACACTAAAGGCTTCTTCCTATACCATCGATGTGTACAAAGTCATAACACAAGCTCTATGGTTCTCTCCTCGAACCTCTTGCTAACTAACAATTCTACCCAACACTTCTTTTGCTGGAATTGTTATCTCTAAGACAACTCTACCCACAATCGCAACTGTGGAGCTACCTCAACAACTTCTACCCAACCGTAGTTGGAAGTTGTTATGTTACACTTCTCTATATTTCACCTTTGATTCTAGATCTGCACCTGTAACCCATGTTACACAGAATAACTCAAGATCATATACTTGTTGAGGGCCCTGAGGTCGAGTCAACAACAAGGGGGATACCCACCCGGTCTAGAACCTGGTTGGCGGCTCCTTGCCCTTTTGGAGTAGCGGGTCCGACTGGGGATGACGGGACCAGCTTCCCGATGCATGGGATGTGTATGTGTGTGTGTGTGGAATTTTGGTTAGGTTATTTCTAAGAAACGTTCTAAAACTACTGTAAATCTATCTTGCAAACTTGAATCTAAATTACTATAATCAAATGAAAAACAACACACAGAATTTACATTAACCCGGGATGTTTCTTTTGTTATGCGATCTAGAAAGATTTCTAACATCAGTTGGTAATAAAGATCATTCAACTGATATCAGAATATAAATCAATAAAGATAAACCATTCTGCATAAGAAGTTAGCCAGCCTCCTTTCTCTATACAATGTGAATTTCCGGAGGTCGTCCGGGGACAACCTCGATCGTGCTTCCTGCAAAACTTCTTTGAGCGAGTTTTTTCCTTGAAAAAGATCGTCAAACGGATCTTTCTGTCCAGAGAAAACACTTATCCTGATGCTAGTTGTAAATTCCTGGGCGACTTTATTTGGGTCGAATGGCCTTGGTGGGAGTTTAAATAGTTGGAGACACGTCACATTCTCCACCTCACCAAAAGCGTGCCCTACATCGAATAAAGAGAAGACCCCACACGTGACTGGGAATTGAGGCCAAATGGCCTTCTTTTTGTTCTTTAGGTCCTTAGTTAAACCACCTTCAGAACAAGTTTGATAAGCGATTTCTCGAGCCAACAATTTATCTGGGATATATAAGGGTAGGACATGCGGGGGTACTGTGCTTCCAAAAACTCGGATATAGGTAAACCATTCTTCTCCAAACCATTTTGCGATGGAGATGATATCAATATGTGCCTCGGGAGAGCATCTTGGGGGATCTTTATCGTATATTATCTTGTGTATGGGTAATATAAGTCCATGGCAAATCTGGTAAAAATGGGGGGCGAACTGGGAATCCCACAGAATTTTATGATAGACATGAATAGGCAATGGGTCCTGGGTAGTCCATTGCCAACCCATGGTAGGGAATTTTGATACGAGACAGACAGAATCCATTATGTAGGCAGACAAATAAAAAGGCGGATAGACTCTTTGGGAGTGGGATCTTTTAGAACGGTAGTGGAGGACTGCCATGTACAGAGTGTCAGAAAGGATTTTGGCCCAATCGACTATCTCAGAGCTAGTCGCGGCATCAATCAGCGGTAGCCATTCAGGTGAAAATTTATTGATATCTAGCTTGCCGAATATTCTACAGAGCATGGCTGCAGCAAAGCAATATGGAGAAGTAAGAGAACCAGTGCTATACATACCGTTCTTATCTTTCTTTAATGGCTCATCTCTTCTTGACCACTCCTTAGTTGTGTCTGATAGGTCCAGATTTTCTGCTGCGAACTTCTCAACAAATTCTGCATTGTAGGTCGCTTGCGGCTCGGGTAGATGATACATGAGCTTCAGGTCTTGAGCTGAAAACGATCCTACGGGCCCATGTCCCTGGACCTTGAACTGTCTATGGTGCAACTCCGCATCATCTAGTATCCATTTGATCATGTCCGTGTATGGCAGGATCTTTGGCCTCGCTGCTATCCTATGGAGGAAAGAACATGCTAGATCTTCCAGGGATGCCTCTGAAGAACGTGATGCACCTGCGACAACAGCAGTTACCTTGATTATTCTTGGATTTTCTTCCTCCAATATCTTATACATGCCTTCCCAAGTTGAGATGCCTGCATCTTTATTGCATGCAGTATCTGTGTAGAGGGGCGCCATCTCTTTGGTCTTTTCCCTTGTCTCTGAGCTCTGAGCTTTATTCTTCTTCCCCATCTCGCTTAGCGTTTCTGTTCGGTTTTGCCTTCGCACTTTGCTCCTGCAGGTTACGAACGAAAATGGAAAGATTGATCAGAAGGGTGATGGGAGAGTTTTAAATGCAAGAGATAGATTAGATACGCCACCTTACGTGAAACAAATCCGCATTAAGGCACGCATCTTTATGCCACTTAATAACTGACAACTAATTCATTACTAACATTGAATGCGCATAATTCCCAAGTCAGGTAATGGTAAGTGGATTTTTCTTTGGGTGGCGTGCCCGAAAGAGTCGTACCGAGGTGCTTTTATGACTTGCCAACTCATCCTCGCATGTTGCGCGATCGCAAAGGTTAGTGATCGCAACATCGCAGATCCCTATATCGCAGATCGCAATGATTCAAATGTTTGCCAACGTGCCCAGCCTCATTTCTGCGATATGTGATCGCGCGATTGCAACATCGCAGATCGGCGGACTTTGAAGCTTTTCTTTATGGACGCTAGTGTATTGCGATGCGATGTCGTTCATTAATACCGAGGCGGTGCGCATATTGGTTTTTAGGGGTGAAACGAAGGCATCTCTTAGGATTTGTTTTTTTATGAACACAGGTCTAGGCTTAAGTCATCTAAGGACCTTTTTCTACGTTTTATGCTTGTAATTTCAGAAGAAGTCTTTGTTTTTTTTTTTTTTTTGGAAATTAACTAAGGGTCCCCTATTCAATCTATCATTATGACTGATATTAGGCTGAATTAGGGGGGGTTGTTGCTGGCCACAACAATTGGCGATTCACTTGGGAGAACCAGTTATCTCTGCTCTTTTTCTATTGATGTTTTCGGATTTTTCTTTTAAAAATTTTCTCAGGAAATTCGAACTTTATTATAAAAAGATAATCACAAACAATACTTCAAAGCATCAATGATGTTTTGTTTTATCCCCATCTTATTTCAATTACTTGCATTCCCAGGTTGTTTTCCGAGTTTAGATCAGTTACTACTTGGCCATGTTAAGACATAGAAATAAAGAGTTCTCTTATGTATCAACCCTATTTTAAGAATGCCCTTTTGTCGAAGGTAGAGCCACTGCTACCAGCAGGCGTCCATAGCCTCGACAGGGTTACCTATTATCCAAGAATGATCCTTTATCCAGCTTCGGGTTTTTTAACAACTTTTTCAAAAGAAATATACCTTTGCTGATCCTTTTTTTTTTTTTTTTAAATAATCTCTAAAGAACAATGTCTTGGTTTGGTGGCCAAATTATGACACAGTCACTCACTCGATTTATACTTTTGCTGAACAAGCTGGCTCGTGATGAGACCCCTTGTCTTTTGATCGCAACAATCTTGAGTCGTTGCCCTGTTTTGGTAGACAGTTTTGGCAAAGTCAGCAAGTTATAACATCTGTGATCATGATAAGTCGGCTCGTGATGAGACCTCTTATTCTTCGAGATATAGCATCTTTCTGGGTCATCTCTCTGAACGTTGCATTTTCCTTTAGCAGGGAGGAAGTCAAATTCTCTTTCCTTAAGAAAGTTCTGGACGACAAATGATAGGGTTGCTTTTGATAATGGTTGCTTTTATAGAGAATATTTATTCTAATACTGATACCTTTCATTGTGCTGATCTAAAAACGAATTCCTCGCCGAGATAACTTTCTTTAAAAAATTTCTGGGTTTGAACTTTAACATCATCTCTGGGTTAAAGATCTATTGATAATAAAGGTCAGACTCCCAGAAAATTCTCTGTTCATAAGAGCTGAAATTCCAAAATCTTTAACAGAGACAAGGTTTCTTCAGTAACCGTCAAATACTGTTTAGCCGGCACAAACTTTATTTTGGATGGGCAATTGTTATCTAGGGTCATGTAGAGAATACAACTGACTTTGCCTAACTTTATTGAAAGCAAACTAATACCCTATCTAAATTACCACTACTCCTACTCTAATTAAAAATAGGAAATAACTAAGAAAAATGATATTTCCAATGGAACCAACGATTCATTATTATTCCTAGCCGTATGGGTCTCCCAAGCATCAGTAAAAAGAATTGAATTCCCCTTGGATAGAAATTGTTGGCTAGGAAATAGGAACTGATAAACTTAGTTGGAATCTTGTCTGATTTCGTCTTCTAATGATAGGTTTTTTCCAACTGAGTAACTATTGGATCACAAAAATTGGGATGAATCTCTTTCATAAATCAGTGATCTTTCAATAGAAAGGATAACAAGCCGATTTGTGAAATAGGTTGTTTAATCTCGATGGCTTGTAACCCGTTGATTGTTGACTTTGAGTTTTTAGCGATTTCGTTTGAGATGAGAGTTTTTATATATAAATCGCCAGAATCTAATCTATCAAAGTTCTGCAAATTTAAAAATAAGTCTGATTTTGTACAAAATGAAAGTGAGTGAAAAATAAATGATTGGGTATCTATATATACAGTGGTGTCGCACGTCTGGGAGTTACTTGAAACTCTGTGTTTTTCACAAGAACTGGCCGGGTTCTGTGAATCAGGAATTGAATCATGATTGTGATCAGGGATGGAGATCTCCTCTGGATATGAATCGTAGATAGGAGTATCGTCTCGGATAGTAAAATTATTCAAATGAGATTTTGCTTTGAGATGAGGGTTAGACGGAACAGTTTCTGATCTAAGATGTTTCTTATAATCTGACCCTAGTTGAGTTACTTGCGACAATTTAATATCATCATAATTATCAAAGCAATTATCACGAAAGACTTTACAATTTTCCCTAGGTTCCTCTTTTTCATTATGTGTTTTTAGACAAGGGAGATGAGGCAGCTCTTGCTTGATATGAGTCGTAGACTGTGATATAGTGGTCTCTTTATTTCGGAAACCCATTTATGTCTCGTTTGAATAACCCTCTGTTGGAATAGACTTGATACTATGAGGGAGAAGATCGTCATTACTAAAAACATCGGGGTAAAGAGAAAAATGTAGATCTGGAACAATGTATTTAAAATTATCAAATAAACCTCGTTCATCAGATTCACAATAAGCATCGAGCTTTAGATCATACCTTTTTGCGTCGATACTTTTTGAAAGAGAAACAGTAGGTGGATCTAACCTTGGCACCAGGAGTTGTTGATTTGAAATGATGTTGTCTGACTTTATATTAAAGTCAACTTCTGATGTCAGGGCACCTTCCCTTTCAGTACTTTCGCCTGCGTTTTCTGATGTTAGAGCATGCAAAACTCCTAGACTAAATTCTGTCTGATCAGGTACAGGAGGTAGGAAACACTCATCATAATCCGAAGGTTCTTCATCTGTGAGTTCATCTTCAAGATCATATTGTAGACATTTAAGATGAAATCGTATATTGAAATCCCTTACGGGCTCGTCTTGTTTCCGCAGATGGTCGATTTCATCGTATACCTGGTCATATTCATAGCAATCAAATTCCAAGATGAAAGCTCTAACGAATTGGTCCCAGCTGTGGATTGATGCAACTGGGAGGTTTCTGCACCATCTTCTAGCTTCTGCTGTGAATGTAAGAGTGAAAATCCTGCATAAAACGCCTTCGTCAATTTTTTGAATATCAGCACTCAAAACTGTTTGAATAAAATGCAGGGCATGATGAAATGCAGAAGAATTATTCTCACCATTGAATTTTACCTGAGATAGTAGTCTTACCACATCTGGTGGAGTGTTGGAAGAAGTAGGAACATGGATGCAACTCCAAATTGGAATTCTGTGAGCAGGCATCCTTTTCCAGGATTTCTAGTTTAAAAACATTCCAACAGACAATATGCTCAGGCCCTCCTTCTAGCGCCAGAAATGTTGAGGGCCCTGAGGTCGGGTCAACAACAAGGGGGATACCCACCCGGTCCGGAACCTGGTTGGCGGCTCCTTGCCCGTTTGGAGTAGCGGGTCCGACTGGGGATGACAGGACCAGCTTCCCGATGCATGGGATGTGTATGTGTGTGTGTGTGGAATTTTGGTTAGGTTATTTCTAAGAAACGTTCTAAAACTACTGTAAATCTATCTTGCAAACTTGAATCTAAATTACTATAATCAAATGAAAAACAACACACAGAATTTACATTAACCCGGGATGTTTCTTTTGTTATGCGATCTAGAAATATTTCTAACATCAGCTGGTAATAAAGATCATTCAACTGATATCAGAATATAAATCAATAAAGATAAACCATTCTGCATAAGAAGTTAGCCAGCCTCCTTTCTCTATACAATGTGAATTTCCGGAGGTCGTCCGGGGACAGCCTCGATTGTGCTTCCTGCAAAACTTCTTTGAGCGAGTTTTTTCCCTGAAAAAGATCGTCAAACGGATCTTTCTGTCCAGAGAAAACACTTATCCTGACGCTAGTTGTAAATTCCTGGGCGACTTTATTTGGGTCGAATGGCCTTGGTGGGAGTTTAAATAGTTGGAGACATGTCACATTCTCCACCTCACCAAAAGCGTGCCCTACATCGAATAAAGAGAAGACCCCACACGTGACTGGGAATTGAGGCCAAATGGCCTTCTTTTTGTTCTTTAGGTCCTTAGTTAAACCACCTTCAGAACAAGTCTGATAAGCGATTTCTCGAGCCAACAATTTATCTGGGATATATAAGGGTAGGACATGCGGGGGTACTGTGCTTCCAAAAACTCGGATATAGGTAAACCATTCTTCTCCAAACCATTTTGCGATGGAGATGATATCAATCTGTGCCTCGGGAGAGCATCTTGGGAGATCTTTATCGTATATTATCTTCTGTATGGGTAATATAAGTCCATGGCAAATCTGGTAAAAATGGGGGGCGAACTGGGAATCCCACAGAATTTTATGATAGACATGAATAGGCAATGGGTCCTGGGTAGTCCATTGCCAACCCATGGTAGGGAATTTTGATACGAGATAGACAGAATCCATTATGTAGGCAGACAAATAAAAAGGCGGATAGATTCTTTGGGAGTGGGATCTTTTAGAACGGTAGTGGAGGACTGCCATGTACAGAGTGTCAGAAAGGATTTTGGCCTAATCGACTATCTCAGAGCTAGTCGCGGCATCAATCAGCGGTAGCCATTCAGGTGAAAATTTATTGATATCTGGCTTGCCGAATATTCTACAGAGCATGGCTGTAGCAAAGCAATATGGAGAAGTAAGAGAACCAGTGCTATACATACCATTCTTATCTTTCTTTAATGGTTCATCTCTTCTTGACCACTCCTTAGTTGTGTCTGATAGGTCCGGATTTTCTGCTGCGAACTTCTCAACAAATTCTGCGTTGTAGGTCGCTTGCAGCTCGGGTAGATGATACATGAGCTTCAGGTCTTGAGCTGCAAACGATCCTACGGGCCCATGTCCCTGGACCTTGAACTGTCTATGGTGCAACTCCGCATCATCTAGTATCCATTTGATCATGTCCGTGTATGGCAAGATCTTTGGCCTCACTGCTATCCTATGGAGGAAAGAACATGCTAGATCTTCCAGGGATGCCTCTGAAGAATGTGATGCACCTGCGACAGCAGCAGTTACCTTGATTATTCTCGGATTTTCTTCCTCCAATATCTTATACATGCCTTCCCAAGTTGAGATGCCTGCATCTTTATTGCATGTAGTATCTGTGTAGAGGGGCGCAATCTCTTTGGTCTTTTCCCTTGTCTCTGAGCTCTGAGCTTTGTTCTTCTTCCCCATCTCGCTTAGCGTTTCTATTTGGTTTTGCCTTCACACTTTGCTCCTGCAGGTTACGAACGAAAATGGAAAGATTGATCAGAAGGGTGATGGGAGACTTTTAAATGCAAGAGATAGATTAGATACGCCACCTTACGTGAAACAAATCCGCATTAAGGCACGCGTCTTTATGCCACTTAATAACTAACAACTAATTCATTACTAACATTGAATGCGCATAATTCCCAAGTCAGGTAATGGTAAGTGGATTTTTCTTTGGGTGGCGTGCCCGAAAGAGTCGTACCGAGGTGCTTTTATGACTTGCCAACTCATCCTCGCATGTCGCGCAATCGCAAAGGTTAGTGATCACAACATCGCAGATCGCCATATCGCAGATCACAATGATTCAAATGTTTGCCAATGTGCCCAGCCTCATTTCTGCGATATGCGATCGCGTGATCGCAACATCGCAGATCAGCGGACTTTGAAGCTTTTCTTTATGGACGCTAGTGTATTGCGATGCGATGTCGTTCATTAATACCGAGGCGGTGCGTATATTGGTTTTTAGGGGTGAAACGAAGGCATCTCTTAGGATTTGTTTTTTTATGAACACAGGTCTAGGCTTAAGCCATCTAAGGACCTTTTTCTACGTTTTATGCTTGTAATTTCAAAAGAAGTCTTTGTTTTTTTTTTTTTTTTTTGGAAATTAACTAAGGGTCCCCTATTCAATCTATCATTATGACTGATATTAGGCTGAATTAGGGGGGGTTGTTGCTGGCCACAACAATACCATATACATCTCAATTACTTAATACACACACATGAACTCAGAATCAAGTTGTTTGTATTATTAAACAAGTATTTACACAAGAACTTTTTCCTTGGCTTGATCTTCTATATCAGTGGTCTTTGCTCCTCTCTTTCCCGTAGGCTTACAGTCTGACTGACTGACTCCTCTAAATACTCTCTAACTACTCCTCTATTTACTCTCTAACTACTAAATTTTTATGCCTTTTAGGCTTACATTTATGCAAAAGGTTCTATTGAACTAATTCTGGTTCAGATCCTTAATTTGTTGAACTAAATGTTAAATATCCTATAAGTCTACTTTTGACTCCTACTTATCCCTACGAATCCTCTCTAGCTCCTCGAATCATGAAACCACTTTCTAGTCCAAGACTTACAATTGATTTCTAACTCTCTCATCATCATTAATCACCCATGTTCTCCTACATTCGAGAGAATTTACAAATATCCTCACAATATCTAATTAATTTCTACTATAACCACTCAAAAAATTAATAATTACATACATAGGAATCCAAATTCTTTGAAAATTCAAGACCTCCTATGTCTACTAGAATACAATGATGTTTCTGAGCCAATGCTCCTGCATCAAACTCCCAAGGTTAAAATAATCATGATCTCCTGATCATGTGCTTTTTTCTTTTGTCTCCCTAGATCCCCTACTTTGTTCTATAATTTTCCTTTGGTTGTTGATGTTGTTTGTTGTTGTTCTCTAGGTTTCCACACTTTATCTTGCTTTTCTCTACTAGCTATGCCTTCATAGTCTCCTATTGTCTTTCTCTTTCTGCTGCTCCTTGGTCTTCTTACTACTATTTTCTTCTAAGGCACCTTCATCATCAATCTTATTATTCTTTCAATCTCTATGTCCAATTTATCCTTTTACTAATAATTACTTTGCCAATTGTTGTTGTACTCTGTCCACTCACCTTCAAACTGTTGTTTGCTGTCTTTTCTTTGAAGTTGTTGGATCCTTACTACCGCCCTTTCATCCTTACACTCTTCTTGCTGTCAAAACAACCTCTATTCAATATCTGTAAATTTACTTTGAAAAAGTAAATCGTCCTCCAATTTCCTTTGTAGTTGATTCCCCTCAAATACATCACTATGTTGTTCATCAGTTCCAACATATTTTCCTTCTTCTTCCTTGACAACCCTTAGTAATTGTCCTTCACTTTCCTGACTGATTCTAACAATCAATTTAACTTCTTCAAGAATAGTATCTTCATGATTTTTTTTCCTCATCAACATGTCTGTCCTGACAACTTCCAATTTTTCTTCAGTTCTAAAACTAACTCCTCAATTTGAAATATGTCTGACTCATTTTCAACAAATCCTATAACCATAAAAACAATTATCATAATTAAAAATACAAGGCCTCATTACCTTCTTCTTTGGCAACATCTCATTATGTTGCTCTGAGTTTTTCTTCAATTTGTTAGGTCCCCATAATACTAGTGATGCCCCCATTAATATTGTAGTTATATCCCTTATTAATATTGTTGTGCCCATATTGACCCCATATTGTTATTACTGTGCCCCATAGAATCCCTCTATTGTTATTTTTGTGCCCTTATATTATTATTGTTAGGTCGGCTTGGTTATATTGTGACCTCTTAAACTCCTATATATAGAAATGAGGTTTTGTCATTTGAATCATCCATTAATTGTTCATTTATGTAATGTAAAGGAGGTTGCCCGCTCGAAGAGGTTGAATTCTAAGGCGTTGATCTATCTTTTCTATCTTTTTGTGAGTTGGTTTCATAACATTTGGTATCAGAGTTTTGGATTCTAGGGTTTCACTGCTCCAAATAGGTCATCGTGGCATTTTCACTATAACTTTTTTCTACGATGTTTCAAAAGTGAAAAAAAAACCCATTTGAGAAGAAATCGCACTAAACCTTAGATCTGAATTTCAGAGCTTTTTGCGCTATATTTGCGGAGATATGATCTGAGGAAGTTGGTCTTTTTGCAGACTCCTGAATTACGTTCCAAACAGGTGACTTGGGGAAAATCGTCATAACTTTCTCTCTGAGCATAGGATTGAAATTTTGTAAGAAGGTACAGAAAGAGGATGGACTTTACTTTCTTGTATATATTTTTCAGAGCCAAAGGCCGAAACAGTGACACCTGGCACTTCATACAAGTTCGCTCTTTTGGAAAGGTCTATAATCAGGTCATCTTGGGAGATTGTGCATAACTCTTCCTTGGAGAATCCAATTTGGATCAGACTGGTGGCATTGGAAATAGGACGCAGAGGGCTACTACAAATCACAATTTCAGAATTGGATGATTCGAAATTGCAGAGATACATCAGATTCAATATCAAGCTCCTACAAAGTGAAAAAACGTCTGTAGTTTTTTTTTTTTCATTTTTGCATAAACTTGGTTTGAAAAATTAGTTTGAAGGAATTCAAAGGGAATAGTAAAGCATTATTATTGGTAATTGATGCCTCAAGGAAAGAAAATGCAAACAACTAGTAAGCAACCAGAAAGCTCTAGCATGACTCATGAAAAAGAGGAAGAAATGCAACATGATATATCAAAATTACGAGACCAATTACAACAAGTGTCACTTGCACAAAAAGTAACAAAATCTAAGATGGATGGTTTAAAGAAAGATGTAGAAGCTAAGATGGAGGTTTTAAAGAAAGGTGTAGAAGTTAATATGGATTTCTTAAAGAAAGGCATAGAAGCTAAGATTGATGGCATGGAAGCTAAGATAAATGGCATGGACGCTAAAATAGATAGCATGGATGATAAGATGGAAGAATTGAAGATAAATATGAATAAGTTACTACAAGAAATGGTCATTAATGTTGAAAGGGTAGTAAAGGAAACTCATGATGAAAACAAAAGAAATGTTAATCATGATTCCATAGACTCTAATGTTGGATCGAAGACCCACCATATTCCAAAAATCGATATGAGGAAGTTTGATGGCAAGGATCCTGCAACATGGATATTACAGATGGAGCAATTTTTCGATCTCAATAATGTGAAAAACACACAAAAGGTACATATTGCAACTTTATATTTGGAACCAAATCAGTTTGTATGGTATCAATGGCTTTGTTCTCATAAACAAATTATCACTTGGGAAATTTTTACGGAAGAATTGACAGCACATTATGAGGATACAAAAAGAAACACTTTTTTTAGCCAATTGATAAGTCTCAAACAAAAGGGTTCAATAATGGATCACATTGAGGAGTTCCAAAAATTGAACATAAGGGTAAAAAATATTCCAGAGGAGCATAGGATTGATTTGTTCATAGGGACTTTAAAGGATAATATCTAACATGATGTTTGCCTTTGGGAACGTGATTCATTAGAAAAGGCATTCAGGTTAGCAAGGAAAATGGAAAGAAAAATTATGGAAACCAGGAAGCATACCACTCACAACTATAAATATGGAAGTGTTGTTTCTCCGAGCCTTCCACAATCTATAAAGTTGACACCACAACAATTGGAAGAAAAAAGAGAAAAAGGGCTTTGTTATAGTTGTGATAGCAAATACACTAAAGGTTATAAGTGTGCCGAGAAGAAACTATTCTACATAGATTGTGAAGAGGAAGAAGAAAATGAGCAAGAAAGGTCAAAAGAAGAGGATATACTCCAGGAACAAAGCCTAGATAAAGAAGAAATGAATCTGACCATATCTTGTAATGCATTGGCTGGAATTACCACTCCTCAAACCATCAAGATAGAAATTGTTAGGATATTCTGACACATAGGAAATAGTTAAGTTCAACTTGGTCTAGTATAGAGTTAGGTATAGAGTTAGGTAAAGTGTGTTTCTTTACCGTTGTACATTTTGTAACTTACAATCCGACGGTCATGATATGTAGTGATCCGACGGTTCACTCTCTCCTCGGTATTACCGACACTTGATCCGTGGCTTGACACCCGATTGGTCCATGAGTTCTATTTAAAGCGCATGGAGGGTCATTGTTCGGGTAATCCATGCATGAGAGAAGCTTATGTAAATTTTCATTCTTTTATTAATAAATTGCCTGTAGTAGCCATGTTGGCGCAAGTCGTGGACTGTTTCCCTCTTTGAGGGTTTTAACCACGTCAAAAATACTGGTGTATTGATCTGTGATCTGGTTGTGAGCGGTGTCCTTTTGGTGTTCTTTCTTAGGAAATTACCCTATAAATTCCTACATGGTATCAGGCTATTTGAGGGCCGCGTCCGTTGGTGATCCAAATCTGAAGCCGGTAGAACTGCATCCGACTGCCGTTTCCTAGATCTGCTGTTTCTGACTGCTTTCGGACCGAGAGGACTGCTCTGTTGTGTCCAGAGCATCTATTCCAGTGAGGAACCCCTTTCGTTTCACGCGAAAAGGTTTCCGGTAGCTCTAGCTGCATCATTTTTAAGATCTGGAGGTATACAGTCTTTATTTGCAGTTTACTGTTATTTTCTCTCTACTTATTTCGGTTTCAGTTTATTTAGCTTTTTTTTAACCAGATCTATACCTTTCATTTCTGCGTATGCTCTTTGCCCTGCGACTCTGTGCGATCTGGGCAAATCAGAAACAGAAAGGAAGGATTTTTCTCATGCGTATGCTCTTTTCCCTGCACCTTAGTGTGATCTCGGAAAATCAGAAACATTGAGAAAAATATTTAGTTTTTCGGCTAAAGCTAACTTTGAGCCGCAAGGTTCATTTTTAAAAATATTTAGTTTTTTGGCTAAAGCTAACTTCGAGCCATAAGGTTCGTTTTCTTTGCATGTCCGTGTTGGGTTTTGTGTTTTGTAGGGAAAAAGAACTTTCTCAAGGCAAGCATGGAAACCGAGGCCCCCCTCGCTCGCTCTCTCTCTCTCTCTCTCTCTCTCTCTCTAATTTTTTGTATAGATCAATTGGTTCAAAGCTATTTTAAGAGAGTAGAGGTCTTGGGTTCAAGTCTCCATTTTGTGGGGGCATATTTTTTCATTTCCGCACATTCGCGCACTTTGCCGGCAACTTCAACATTTTTTTTTCAAAAAGCCATAACTTCTTCATCCGGAAGCCTTTTTCAGAGCCGTTTTTTTTAAAACCGCCTAATTTTTCGAGATCTATCCATTGGAACACTTACTTTAAGCATCTTCAGCTTCAGTTTTTTTTTTTTTAAATGGAAAGTCCATGCCAAGTCATTCTTGACAGCACTAACTACTTCCAATGGATATCCTACATGGAAGATTTACTTAGAAGTAAAGGTCTCTACCGAATAGCCACAGGCCAAGAGAAGAAACCAAAAGATGAAGACAAGGCTGCAAAATGGGAAAATAGACAAGATCAAGCACGTGGTTTGATAGGGATGTCTATTTCTCCTGATCTTAGATTCCATATTGCAGAACTTGATACTCCTCATGAAGCATTGGAACAAATCACTAACGTTTTTGGGATTAAAAATGAAATTAGAGCCCATCAACTTGAAAATGAGTTGCTTACATTGGATCCTAATAATTTTTCTTGCATTGAAGATTTCTTGTCCAAATTCAAGACCCTTAGATATCTCTTGGAAGGTGTTAAGGTTAAGAAAGAAGATATTAACCTTATTTATTCCATCCTTACTAAGTTGGGACCAGCCTACTCTGTATTTGTTTCCACTTTCCATTCTACAAGGGAAGCTTTCATTTGTCAAGGAAAAGACTACAAGGCCCCTTCCTTTGACTCTTTTTGTGATTCCTTAATAAGAGAACAAGAAAAACTCTTACACCTTGGTCTTCTTAATCTTGGAAACTCTTCCAAGAAAGCGTTAGCCGCCCAGCAGCAACCAAATTCAAAGAATCCTAAGAAGTCCTATCCTAAAAAGAATGGTCCTAAACCAAACAAGGGTCCTAAGCAAACTCAGCCTCAAACTGAAAGATCATTTCAGCAAAATGATAAGACCAATAAAAACAAATGGAAGAAGACTGATAGACATTGTAACTTTTGTAATCGAGATGGCCACTTAGAATCTAAATGCTTTAAGAAGATGGAAGCCTTAGAAGCCGCAATGAAGAAACATAACATCCATGTGGAGCATACTTCAACTTCAACTTCAGGAATGGCACTTTCTGCATGTCATTGTCAATCATCTCAGTCTGGTTATGCATTAAATGTATCTTCTTCTTCTCATTCTCATGAGTGGCTCATTGATTCTGGAGCCTCTTATCACATGGCCAAAAACCAAGCCATGTTTTCTTCTTTAAATGATTGTAACACCAAAAGTATATATGTTGGTGATGATAGATCTCTTAATGTTGTAGGGACTGGAACTGTTCATCTAGACAATGGTCAGTTTAATGATGTATTATGTGTTCCAACCTTATCCTGCAACCTTCTATCTGTATATCAGATAACTCATTCAGGTGAAGGTAAAATTGTTGAATTTTCACCTCATGATGTTGTAATCAAGGATCTGAGAGATCCTAAACAGATTCTAGCTACTGATATTGCTGATGATTCCACAAGGTTGTATAAGTTTCACAACTTTGGGTCATCAAATCTTCCCTCAGTATTTGTTGCTCATAATGATGAAGTGAGCAAACTTTGGCATGAGCGATTTGGTCACTTAAACTATCGCTCCCTTCAGCATCTATGTAAAGAAAATATGGTGACAGGTCTTCCTATGGTATCTTGCATAGATGGTGTTTGTTCCGGATGTGTACTCGGAAAACATCATCGAGACAGTTTTGAAAAACGTGCCTCTTGGCACGCCTCAGCCCCTTTACAGCTTGTGCACAGTGATTTATGTGGTCCACTTCCTGTTGCTTCATTCTCTGGCTGCAAGTATTTCTTAACTTTCATTGATGATTTCTCCAGACGCACTTGGGTATACTTCTTAAAACTCAAGAGCGAAGTATTTAACACATTTTTGGCCTTCAAAGTCTTTGTTGAAAAACAATATGGACATCAAATTCTTAAGCTAAGAACTGATAATGGTGGAGAATATGTTAAAAACACATTTATCAACTTTTGCACCGAAAATGGAATTCAAATGCAACATACTGTTCCATACACTCCACAACAAAATGGTGTAGCTGAAAGGAAAAATCGCACCTTAAAGGAAATGGCTAATTGTATGCTGCAATCTAAAGGACTCAGTCTTAGTTTTTGGGCCGAAGCAATTAATTGTGCAAATTATATAATCAATCGCACTCCTACTAAGGTTCTAAAGAATATCACTCCAAAAGAAGCTTGGAGTTCCATTAAACCAGATGTAAGTCACTTTCGTGTTTTTAGAAGTGAAGCATGGGCCCATATTCCAGATGAAAAGCATAAATCTTTAGAACCTAAGAGTGAGAAATGTACTTTTGTTGGATATTCTGAAGATGTAAAAGGTTATAGACTTATTCCATTTAAGTCCAAAAATGTTATCATTAGAAGAGATGTAAAATTTGATGAAAATAAATCGGCCTGCGAGCCTAGTCCGGCGGATGTGCTACCTCTTCCTATCTCTTCTACTTTTGAAAACATTTCTTCTTCAGATGATGAAAGTGAGGATGATAATCCTCCCCCACCTTCTCAGGATCCTCAACTTCCAAGATGGGTCCGTGCTACTCGGGATGCAGCAGGTGATCTTGCCGGTGATCCTACAGATCAGCGACGTACACGTTCTCAGTTTGAAAGAGCCTCTTCTTTACTGGCTCAAGCTCCAGTAAATCATGATCCTGACACTTTTGCAGAAGCTTCAGGCCATCCACATTGGGAAGCAGCTATGAATGAAGAATATCATTCATTGTTGGTAAATGATACATGGGATCTTGTTCCTCTACCAAAGGGACGCAAACTTGTTAGATGTAAATGGGTTTACAGAACCAAGTATGGACCAGATGGGAAAGTTGATAAACATAAAGCTCGTCTTGTTGCTAAGGGCTTTTCACAGGTTGAAGGCATTGACTACACTGAAACCTTCTCCCCTGTTGCTAAAATGAACTCTATCCGCCTTGTTCTTTCCCTTGCTGCCTCTTTAAAATGGGAAGTCCATCAGATGGATGTTAAATCTGCCTTCTTGCATGGGGACTTGCATGAAGAAATCTATATGGAACAACCCATTGGCTTCATCCAAACAGACTCCAGCCTTTTATGTCAACTTAAGAAATCTCTTTATGGTCTCAAGCAAGCTCCTCGGGCTTGGTATGCCAAAATCGATAGTTTTCTTTTAGAATCTGGCTTTTCTAGGTGTTATTCTGACAATACTGTCTACACCAAGAAAGTGGGAAACTCTCTTATCATCCTTGTTCTTTATGTTGATGATCTTATTCTTACTGGTAGTGATCCCAACCTTATAAACCATGTGAAGTCCAGCCTTAAAAAGAAATTTGAAATGACAGACTTAGGACACTTACACTATTTTCTCGGTCTTCAAGTCTTGCAATCCAAGGAGGGTATTTCCCTTTCCCAGTCCAAGTATGCTTGTGATATTCTTCGTCATTTTCACATGGACGACTGTAAGCCATCCCCTTCTCCATTTCAGTCTGGAGTCAAACTTTCAGTCTCGTGTACTTCTCCTGAAGTTGATGCTACCTTATACCGTCAACTTGTAGGAAAACTCTTGTATTTAACTCATACTCATCCTGACCTTTCCTTTGTTGTTGGCCTTGTTGCTCGTTTTATGCAAAACCCCGGTGAAAGTCATTGGAAAGCAGCTAAAAGAATACTTCGTTATGTTCGAGGTACAATATAGTTTGGGATTCATTACAGTGCCAAAGCAGCTCCTCTATTAGTTGGTTTCACTGATTCTGATTGGGCTGGTGACCCTGATGATCGGAAGTCTACTGCCGGTTATGTCTTCACTCTTGGTTCAGGACCTATTACATGGGCTTGTAAGAAACAGGCTGCCATTTCTCTTTCGTCAGCAGAAGCAGAGTATCGTGGTGCCGTGGAAGCTAGTAAGGAAGCCTTGTGGCTTCGTCAGATCCTATCAGAGTTTGGCTTTGAGCAGCAGCATCCAACCACACTTTGGTGTGATAATCAAAGTGCCATTCAGCTATGCAAAGATCCAGTCCAGCATCAGCGCAACAAACACATTGAACTACACATGCACTTCATCAGAAAGCTCATTCATGACCATGTTCTTGAAGTGCAATATTGTTCAACAGATGATCAGGTTGCAGACATCTTCACAAAGGCTCTCACAGAGGCGAAGTTCACTAAACTTCGATATATGCTTGGAGTTCAGGAAGTTGTCACTAAGGGGGGATAGGCTCTAGTGCCTCCTTCCTTCTCCTATTGTGTCATATTTGTAAATCCTTCAATCCTATCCCAAGTTGTTCTTAAGGGGGGATGTTAGGATATTCCGACACATAGGAAATAGTTAAGTTCAACTTGGTCTAGTATAGAGTTAGGTATAGAGTTAGGTAAAGTGTGTTTCTTTACCGTTGTACATTTTGTAACTTACAATCCGACGGTCACGATATGTAGTGATCCGACGGTTCACTCTCTCCTCGGTATTACCGACACTTGATCCGTGGCTTGACACCCGATTGGTCCATGAGTTCTATTTAAAGCGCATGGAGGGTCATTGTTCGGGTAATCCGTGCATGAGAGAAGCTTATGTAAATTTTCATTCTTTGATTAATAAATTGCCTGTAGTAGCCACGTTGGCACAGGCCGTGGACTATTTCCCTCTTTGAGGGTTTTAACCACGTCAAATAGAAATACAAATCAAGAAGAAAAAGGTAATAATGTTCATTGATTCAGGAAGTACCCACAATTTTATTCATTGTAAGATAGCAAAAGAATTGAATTACTTCCTATACCCAGCACCAGAGTGTCAAGTGATGGTTGCAAATGGAGGAACGATAAATTGCTTTGGAAAGTGCCATAATATCAAGCTATCCATGGGAGAATATGTATTGAAAAGCCCCATGCTTTCCATTCCAATGGGAGGTGCTGTTGTTGTACGAGGAGTTCAATGGCTACAATCCTTGGGTACAATAGCTTTTAACTTTCAAGAGATTTTCATGAAATTTTATGCGGAAGGAAAGGAAGTTGAATTAAGGGGTATTGCAGGGACACTGGGAAAGATAATAAGTTCTAACGGTATGACAAAGCTTCTAAAAAAGGAACAACGAGGTGTAATTGCACAATTATGTTCACAAGATGTTTCCACATCGAATTCATCTATTGCTCCAGATCTCCAAAAAGCCTTGGACAATCATTCCAAGGTATTTGAGACTCCTAAAGCTCTCCCACCTATTCATGATCATGATCATGCTCTTCATTTGATTCCAGGAAGTGTTCCTCCAAACATCAGGCTGTACAGATATCCCTATTCCCAAAAGAGTGAAATTGAAGGTATGGTTGCAGAAATGTTTGAGGCTGGTATAATTCAACCTAGCCAAAGTTCTTTCTCTACTCCAGTAGTATTAGCGCACAAGAAGGATGGATCATGGCGCATGTGTCCGAATTATAGGGAGCTCAACAAGCTCACTATTAAAGATAAGTTTTCCATTCCTGTCATTAATGAATTATTGGATGAATTGCATGGATCAATTTACTTCACCAAGTTAGATCTTCCTTCAGGATATCATCAAATCAGAATAAAGACTCAAGACATTTCGAAAACAACATTTAGAACTTGTGAGGGTCACTATGAGGTTTTGATCATGCCTTTTGGCCTTACCAATGCACCTTCTACATTTCAAGGTTTGATGAATTCCATTTTCAAACCCTTCCTTAGAAAATTTGTGTTAGTATTTTTTGATGATATACTAATCTACAGCAAGTCTTGGAAGGATCATGTTGAACACGTTGACAGGGTGCTAGAACTATTGGAGGAGAAACAATTATATGCAAAAAGATCCAAATGTTTCTTTGGAATACAAGAGGTGGAATATCTAGGTCATATTGTATCTCATGAAGGAGTTAAGGTAGACCCTAGCAAAATTGAATCCATTAAGGAATGGGAAATCCCAACATCTATAAAGCATTTGTGAAGATTTCTTGGGTTGACAGGGTATTATCACAAGTTTGTTAAGAATTATGGGAAAATAGCAACACCTCTAACAACATTGTTGAAGAAATATGCATTTTCATGGACTCCAGAAGAAACAAAAGCCTTCGAAGATCTTAAAGAGGCAATGTGCCAAGCACCAGTCTTAGTTACACCAGACTTCACAAAAACCTTTATTTTGGAATGTGATGCTTCTAGAAATGGAATTGGTATTGTTTTAATGCAAGATGAAAGACCCATTTCTTTTGAAATTCATCCAATCAAGGGAAAGTATTTACACAAAGCTATTTATGAGAAGGAAATGTTGGCAATACTACATGCACTTAAGAAATGGTGACCCTACCTAATGGGAAGACACTTCAAGGTAAAAACGGATCATAATAGCCTTAAATACTTCTTAGAACAAATATTATCCTTTGAAGAACAACAAAAATGGGTCACAAGGATGTTGGGTTATGATTTTGAAATCATATACAAAAAAGGGAAGCAAAATGTTATGGTAGATGCACTCTTAAGAAAGGATGAGGATGTGGAAGCATTGTTGTGCACCATTTCTATTATCCAACCAAATTGAATAAACAAAGCAAGGGAGGAATGGAAGAATGATGAAGAAGTGTGGGAACTGATTCGAAAGTTACAACAAGATTCCAATACATCTGATACATTTAGCTGGAAAAATGATTCGTTATGGTACAAAGATCGCTTATACCTCTGTAAGAATTCCCAACTCAAACAAAGATTCTTATGGAATTGCATGCTTCTCCCTTGAGAGGGCACTCAGGATTTTTAGAAACTTACCACAGGGCTAAGAAGGAATTTTTTTGGGAAGGCCTTAAATCGGATATTCAAAAGTTTGTGGCAGAATGTTTGGTATGCCAGCAAAATAAAGCTAAAGCAATTAAGACACCATGTCTATTACAGCCTTTATCCATTCCAAGCCAATGTTTGGAGGAGGTTTCAATGGATTTTATCACATGTTTACCCAAGTTTGAGGGAAAGAGTGTCATCATGGTGGTAGTTGACAGACCTACCAAGTATGCACACTTTTGTGCATTATCACATCCATTTAAATCCAGTACAGTTTCTACGGCATTTATGGAAACAATTCAAAAGCTACATGGAAACCAAAAATTTATTGTAAGTGATAGAGATCCCATTTTTATAAGAAATTTTTGGACTGAATTATTTTCTTGTCTTGGTACTCAGTTAGCTCATAGCTCATCTTATCATCCTCAATCTCATGGGCAAACGGAGATTGTAAACAAATGTTTGGAAGGATATCTTCGTTGCTTTGTATCTGATAAAATGACACAATGGGTCAAATGGTTTCCTCTGGCGGAATGGTGGTATAACACTTCCTTTGATACTGCAACAAAAATGACCCCACTTATGGAACTTTATGGATATCAGCCACCATCCATCACATCATATTTAAGAGAAAATTCTAAGGTTCAAGTAGTGGAACATCACATCGAGCTTTAACAACAAGTTCTCCAACTCTTAAAGGATAACCTCTTGTTGGCACAGAATAGAATGAAACACCAGGCAGATCAACATCGTAGTGAAAGAAGTTTTGATGTAGGTGATTGGGTATTCCTACGACTACAACCATATAAACAAATGTCCCTCAAGCAAGCTAAGAACGATAGCAAATTGTCACCAAAGTATTATGGTCCATACAAGGTGTTGCAAAAGATTGGTACTATGGCATACAAATTGGAGCTTCCTACAGCTTCTCGAGTGCACCCAATTTTCCATGTTTCATGTTTAAAGAAGGTTATAGGCGACAAGCTCCCAGTTCAAACAATATTACCAGAACTTGACGAGGAAGGAAAAATTATATTGGAACCGGAAGCAGTCATAGAAACAAGAACTCAACAACTATGAAATATATCCATTTCAGAGTATCTCATCAAGTGGAAGAACTTATCTACTGAAGATTCCACAAGGGAGGATGATAATTTTATACAGAAGCATCCAAAACTACTCAAGTGTTGAGGACAGAGAAAGTCTCGAGAATTCGTTCGACAAAATCGTTCAAGAATTCATTCGAGAAAGTCGTTTGAGAATTCGTTCAGGAAAGTCATTCAGAAAATTCGTTCTGGCAAAACTCGGACGAGGTCATTCTGGCGACCCGAGCGAGGTCGTGTGGCGACCCGGGTGAGGTCGTTCGGGCGACCCAGGCGAGGTCGTTCGGGTGACCCAGGTGAGGTCGTTCGGGCGAACCGGGTGAAGTCATGTGGCGACCAGGGTGAAGTTGTGTGGCGACTCGGGTGAATGAGTTCGGATGGAAGAGTTGGGTGAATGGGTGAACGGGTGGACGTGCGGCCGGGCGAGGGCATGCCGTGCACGCTGAAACGAAAAATCGTGCGAACATGTGACCAAGTGAGGGCGCGTCGTGCACGACGAAACGGTGGAAACAATGAAGTGTTGAGATTGTGAATGGAGGTGTGACTCATGCAGAGGCACCCGTGTGTGGCGACTTAGTTACGACGAGGCACACCCAAGTTGGGAAAACAACATGATTGTGCAACGAGGTGAACGAAGGGTTGGTGAGTCGTGCGGCGACCATGTGGAGGCGTCGACAAGCTGGGCAACCGATTTTTCTGAAGTTAGAAAATTGGGTAAGTGTAAATTTCGGGTTTCCCAAGATTTAACTTGTACTTGTAAAAGAAGATTATATATTGTTTAGAAAATCTTCGGCAAAATCACATAACCAATCTTTTGTTGACGCGTTTCGAACCAACCAGTGTCGTTCATCGTCAGGACAAGTTGAAGAACCAATCCGGCTCAGCTTGTTTAAATAGAGTGTGCAGAGACTCCAACGGCTATATTGTCAACGGCTAATTTTGACCTAATAGTCCTAGTCAAACCACTAATATTCTTGTTATATCATTAAATTAATAAATTATATCTAGTATAATAATTCATATTTATTAAATAATCTATATATATTATTATTCCAATATTATTTAAATACAAACAAATAGTATTAAATTACCATTTAGTTACATTAGGTAATTGTATAATTATTTAATGATAATTATTTAAATCTAAGGTCCCTTTGTTTTTTAATAGATGAATATGCGAATAATATATCATTTTTTTATTTATTATTTAAATATAATGGCCCATTCGAAATCAATAAGTTATATATAATAATTAATATTAATTAAATAATCTGTATTTACTTAATAATTCCACCATTATTAAGACACAAACCAATAGTATTTAGTAAATAACATAGTTAAGGATTGTTAAAGTACAAGTTTATTAATAATTGAATATCTATAAAAAGAAACTAACCCAAACTAACTAATACTATTGGTATATCATATATTTATCAATAATATTTTCTTATTTATCATTTAAGTCTAATGTTCCAAAGGTAAAATTAGATCTCATCTCACAATTTTATAATAAATTTAATAAATAATATTCGTTAATTAATCACTATTTATTCGATACAAATTTATATTATTACTTATAAGGTTTAAAGAGGGCTTTTACTAATCAAATATATAAGAAATTAATTAACGAGAATTTCAATTCTAAAGGTATAGTATAAATAAATATGAATGCATAAATAATGAAATTATGGAAACAAAAATCTAATCTAATTATAATTAACCTTTTAATAATACAAAAACCCCATAATAATAGGACTAAACCGTACTAATACTATAGGATGCAGGGATTAACGGGGAGAAAACCGGGAAAAAAGGGGGGACCAACCGCCTACAACACATCTTAAGGAGAGGGAAGACGGAAACCCTAAGACCTAAAAAAAGGGGAATGAGGAGGCTAGGAAGACAAGGCTGGGACCCAACAACTGCTAATATATAAGATTATATATATTGATTCGGGCAGACTCATATTGCTGGGAGTTGCCCCTCCCTTTATACTGTTGTGAATTTCTCTTGTATAATATTGTTTATGTGAATGTTATGGGCTTTTATTTGTATAAAGGAACACATTAATAATAATTGGTTGTGAAACACAAACTAAGTAGGATAAGCGGAATGTTAGGGGTAGTCTACAATTGTAAGTATTGGTGAAAAGAAAATGATTGGTAGTGCCGCACCTCGCTATAAGAAGTTGGAAAACTACCGCAGGTGTAGGGGCGTGACATGTATGGTCTTGCATAAGATTGCACATTGGGGATGGGGTTGGACATGTGCAATCTAGTAAAAAAAATGTAAATTGGTTAAAAGAACTTAAACATTTTAAGTAAATATTAATGATTACAAAACAATTTTTCCAACTACATACAAATAAATAGAATTAAATTATTTAAAAAATAACTTAACTTAAGAGAACTAGACTTTTTTAACAAAACAATAGAAAATACCTCTCAATATAATTTCTCTATGAGTATATTCCTTTTTTATACATATTTGGTATATCCAAAAAGTTCTTATGCACTTCATCATTTTAAAACCTTATCTAAAAGCAATAAACTAAAAGTGTAAGTAAAAATTCTCATAGCCTTGAATTTTTCAAGGCATGAATTTTCTAACCAAATATCCCATACCAATTGACCATTTCAAAAACACATATGTTACGATAAATTAGGTTGCAAGTAACGCATAGCTTTCAAATGTCAAATAATTACATCACCATGACCTTGATCTTATTAACATAATTAATTTTTCATCTGCGTTACCTTGATTTTATTAACATAATTGATTTTTTAGTTAAATTCAACTAGTTGTTTCCTTCTTGGGAGTTCCTATGAAGGAATCGTAATTTCAGAACCTTCGGGAAAAAGGTATTAAAACCCAAAATAAGGAAATGATGGGCTTTAAATACATCTCTTGCTCGAGCTATAACGCCAGTGCTATAAACTCTGCAGAATTGCCAAAAGAATCATCCTTAATATTATGATTTGTAGTTAATGGAGAAAAGCTTGTTTTATTGATTGATAATGCTAATATTTATAATAATTAAGTACAGAACTTTTGGCCATTAAAACTTGCAAAAGGCTTCTTTCTCGGCATTTGTTCTAGTAAGAGGCATTTAGAATAGGAGAAGAATTCTTGACAAATATCACTCCCAAAACTCACAAAATCAAAGAAACTTAAATTGCAGCCAACAACAAGCTTACACGTCTGGTTCAGTAGTTCAAGCAGGGAGAGATTTGGATTGTTATAAGTTTCGTGCCCAACGTTAATTAAAATTTAAATATTTAATGGGGATTTTGAAATTTAAAGTCGATGGAAGTATGAACCCGCCCAAACCAACCATAGCAACTCAATTAGAAACAGCTTTGTGGCCTGAGAAACCACTTAAGGCCACCAAATCTAAGCTCATAAGTTGTATCTCACACCTCAATGATTGATGCAAAAACATGGTGCTCTAGTATTGGGACACATTACATAACTTGTTTCATCTAAAATAGTTCTGCAGACATCATCCCTTAGGGACTACCATTCTGCTCTTTGCAAATGCCTTCAACTCTATTCTTAATTATGTTAGTGTGTCTGAACAGTGATCTAAGTTAGTTAATCTATTAAATATCATCTCGGCCAAGTAAGTACAAACTCAATCAGTTAAACAAATTTGGTATTGAGCCAGCTGGTTCAGACACTGAAAGAACCGATTCAAAACCAAACCAATCTCTAATCCAATTTGGAGACCCGTTAGATCCCTTGACAATTGACTCGGCCAACTAAATCGAATCCAAGTCAATCAATTTTTGTCACGCTAATAAAGATGCACCCTAACCTCACCAAGACTCACAAACATTGTTTTCTGTTTTTTCCACCAAGGATGTGGCCACCCTAAGAGGAAGTTACCACCTATTTATTGTTTCCTCTTTCGCCATAATTCTTGAAATGTCATAATATGTTATCTCGATAATGTAGCTCAAATTGAAAAATACCTCTCGTCAATATGAGTATTGGTTTTTCCTTTCTCCCAATCCAGTAGCTTTCAAAACAACAACCTTCAACAGCTAATAAAGATGCACCCTAACCTCACCCATACTCACAAACATTGTTTTTGGTTTTTCCCACCAAGGATGTGGCCACCCGAAGAGAGGAAGTTACAACCTATTTATTGTTTTCTCTTATCGCCACAGTGCTTGAAATGTCATAATATGTTGTCTCTATAATGTAGCTCAAATTCAAAAATGCCTCTCGTCAATATATTTTCCCTTCTCCCAATCCAGTAGCTTTCAAAGCAACAACCTTCGACAACTGCATCTTTAAATATTTAAATAAATTTCCCAACTTAAACATTCCTAATCACATTTAAATTATATAAACTTAATCACTTAAATTTACAAATTAAATAATTTTCTAATAAATTTTCAGTGAAACACAAAAATATAAAAAGAATCCATAACAAAAAAATTACTTTTACCATGTAGTCTAGGAATTTTTTATACTTGCAGTTTTCTTATTTCACTTATATTTTTATCAATTCATAACATAAAACTTATAACATGGGGTGTAGGAATTTTTTATACTTGTATTTTTCTTATTTCAATTATATTTTTATCATTTTTTGAGATCTTCAGGCTGATCCGATTACGGCAATTAGCTGACAGCTGACCACCTGACCTCATGCGAAACTCCTCTTTGTGGTTTGTCTGTTCCTCGCAGGCACGATACATCGTCTCTGCAGAATTATATGTTTTTAGTTGAATTCTGTAATAAGAAAACATGTGGGAGTTGTTAGATCCATGGTGAATATAATTAAAATATAATTTTTTGAGTTCCATTCCTGTTTGGTTATATAATAAGAAGTCGTTTGGGAAGCTTTTAGATTCAAGTCGAATTTCATAGTCGTGTACTGCCAGTTACAGAGATTAGATGACCAGCTGACCTCATGCGAAACTCATTTTTGTGGTTTGTCTGTTCCTGGCAGATGCGATACATCATTCTCTGCAGACTGATACGTTTTTCAGTTTAATTCCGTAATTCGAAAACATGTGGGAGTTGTTAGATCCATGGTGATCACCTTGTCTAGCTTGTCCTTATCATCGAAGAGTTGTTAGATCCACACTGATAGTCGCGTCCTGGCAGGCACCTAATCATCACAATTGCGTCACCCCTGACCTCATGCGGAACTCTTCTTTGCCGTTGTCCTTTCCCTACAGAAACGATACGTCGTTTCCTGGCAAGCGAGGAAGGACTGGATCGGGTTCGATCCCGAGGAAGTAATATTTTTCCAATTGAATATTCCCGTAATATATCCTACTGATCTTTAAACGATCATTATGCCGATGAATAAATAAAATCGAAAGATAAGGTGACATTCAAATAATTCTGCAATCGACCAATGATTCACGGTTCTGCGGGAATGTTAGGTTTTTTGGTTACGGTGAACCATTATTTGGGTGAATAAATTTTAAAACAGAATAAATTACACCGACTGTTCCACGCCGAATATTATGGTATTCATTTAAGTCTGCAATCAACGAATATTTTCAAGACTTTGGAGGAATGTTTGAATCCTTGAATCCTTGCTTCGGATAAATTAAACAAAAACAACCCTGACACCTCTACGCCGAATATGCTGGTAATCTATTAATTCTACCAACAACGAATGAATTGAAGCCTTGAGGGGAATATTTTGGTCTTTGTTCCTTCGACAAGGAACCATTGGTCTTTGTTTCTTCCACAGGGAACCACTTTGTGGGTGAATAAATTAAACGGATAATACGACACTTCTCCTCAATGAGTATACACGTATTCAAATAATATCGCTAATAACGAATGTGTCCAAAGACTTGCGAAGAAACGTTTGAATCTTTGCTTCTCCCGCCAAGAACCATGATGAGGGTCAATAAAATTAAAAAAAAGGACAAAAATTCTGGCAGTTGTCGCTGAATAATCTGCAAACAACGAATCAGATCAAGCATCTGGGGGAATATTTTGATCTTTGTTTCTTCCACCATTAACTATTATGTGGGTTTGTAAGTTCATTCCGAAAAAAACCAAAAAACCTTGATTACTCTCTGCTGTGCTGCATATGATCGTAATCAAATATGTTTGCAAGAAAGTAATGAGCTAAAGCATTTCCTCCTACTAATAGGTTTTTAATTAAACTAGATTGTATCTATTTAATTCTTTAGTTATACATATTGACGGGATTCACGGGATCAAATTTTTAGAGTTTGTAAATTTCTTTTTTCAAATTTCACACTCAAAAAATGGATCCAGACAATTTGATTTCTCAATCTATTATAAATCCACAGTTAAATGAATCTAAATTAATTTAATTAATAAATCCAAAATTAAATGAATCTATTTTAGGGTGATAAATGACTTTAGCTCATTACTTGCTTGCAGACATATAGGATTACTTTTTTTTTGGTTTTTTTGGGAATGAACTTACAAACCCACATAATAGTTAATGGCTGAAGAAACAAAGTTCAAAATATTCCCCCATATGGTTGATCTTATTCGTTGTTAGCAGAATATTTAGCGAGAAGCCAGGATTTTTTTTTTTTTTAATTTATTGACCTGGATAATGTTTCTCGGCCGGAAAAGCAAAGATTCGAATGTTCTTCCTAAGTTCTCGACATGTTTGTTATTATTGATATTTATTAAGAAGAGTTTCGGCATAAATTACATGTAGAAAAGTTTTGTCGACGTGTTTTCAACCAACTAGTGTGGTTCATGGTCAGGACAATTTGAGGAGTCAGTCCTGGATGCCAATTATATAGGGAGCACAGATCATCCAAATGGTTAGGGTGACTAGGTTGACCATCAACAACTATCTAAAACGACTAAATTAAAAATAATATTAAAATACTAATAAATCAAAGTTAATATATTAATTATTCTATTTTATCATATTAATATATCTTTCTTGGGTTAATAAATTACTTAATTTAACTCATTTATAACTTATTTGATCATACCACTCTGGATAAGTAAAAGGGGGGTTTTTATAGAATGTTAAATTATTTTATTATATTTATATACTAAATTACCTAATTCTAATTTATTTAATCAATTGTATCATGAATAAAGGGGGTTTATTTATTTATTTTTGTTTTTTTGGAACAAATTATTTATGAGTATGGGTTAAAATTGATTTATATTGTTATTTTTATTTTTATTTGTATTTTACTTATATGGTAAAGATAGAAACTTAGTAACAAACAGGCATAATAATATTAAAAAAAAAATTGATAATGAAATAGTAATAAAAATTAAAATGACCGTTAATTTCTTATTTAAAACAAGTAGAACAAGAACATGACAAAAGTAAAAGACTAAATAAAAAGAGAACCCTAGGAGGAGGGAAAAGACAACTCTAAAGAGAAGGAACAGGGGAATAAAGGGAAACCTTGATGAGACTAAGAAGAAAGGGAAGGGATCCAGCTACGACTGATCTTCCAGCCATCATCTCTATTGAGATTGTTAGGCCTTTTTTCAATTTCAATCGCTTCCCTGAATTTACAGTGATGGAACTGCGCAACCTTGGTAATAACCTTGGCCTCCTCAATGCAAACATGATGCTTGGTATTTTCCGCATGCTCTGCTAATGCTGAAGACTTGGTTCTCCCATGTCTTAGGTCAGTTGCATGTTCATTTATTCTTTGATGGATGGAGCGCCCAGTTTCCCTTATATAGGGTGTCCCACAAGAACACGGGATCAAGTAGACACCCTTCATGTCCTTAGGGTCAATGAGATCTTTCACCGAACGGAGGGATTTACGAATGGTGTTGAGGGGCCTAAATTTTGAGGGAATATTATACTTCTTAAGGATCCGAGCAATCTTGTCTATGGTTCCCTGGACATAGGGAAGATGGACACCTAGCAGGAGTTCTTTAGGTTATTTTCTACTAACAGAATTTTTAGAGGCTCTAAGGAAAGCCTTCTGACCTTGGCGCCTACTATAGCCATTCTCCATAAAGACATTAAGGAGATGGGATTTTTCCTTATCGAAGCTCTTATTATCATAAATCCTAAGGGCACGAGTGGCGAGGGTGTTGATAACCCCCAATTTTTGAGTAGGGAAATGATGGGAATTGGCATGAAGATACTGCTCAATATGCGTTTTCTTCCGGAACACTTAGTGGGAGAGGGAACCGTCCTTATTCTTAGAAATAAGAATATCCAAGAAGGGGAGGCAACCATTGACTTCTTTTTCCATGGTGAACTTAATGGCAGAGGATTGACAGTTGAGGTGATTGAAGAAGAGATCCAACTCTTCTTAGCCATAGGACCAGATGACATTAGTGTCATCAACATACCTTTTCCAAAGCTTTGGTAGGAGACGGGCCGAGGCTAAAGCTTTGGCTTCAAAATATTCCATAAAAATATTTGCAACAATAGGGGAAAGGGGTGATCCCATGGCAACACCACAGGTTTGTTCAAAGAACTCACCCTTGAAATAGAAAAAAGTGGAAGTGAGACAAATCTCAACCAGCTGAGCGGTATCGGGATCTGTTAGGTGATAGATCACTTCCAAGGCCTCCTTTATAGGGATACAAGTGTAAAGGGAGACTACTTCAAAGCTGAAAAGGATGTTTTTAGGGTCAAGCTTAATATCCTTAAGCTCATTAATGAAGGAAGCAGAGTTTTTCACAAAGGACTCTGTATGGCCAACTAGGGGCTTAAGCTTAAGGGCAAGGAACTTGGCTAGAAGGTAGGTCGGACCACCAATGGTGTTGACAATAGACCTCAGGGGGGGCCCTTCTTTGTGAATCTTTGGCAACCCATAGATCCTAGGAGTAATGGGACTAATCTCAATGAGTTTATGGCAAAGGGAATTCACAGAGCCACTACCTTAGAAATCTTCTTAAGAGGGTTCTTGGGCAACTCTTTATAACTGCCACTATTGTGAAGATGCTCTAACATCTTCTTGCGGTAATCATCCCTGTTAAGGATGACCGCAACTCCCCCTTTGTCAGCCTTCAGAACGACGATATCTTTGTTCTAGTTTAAGGTTTTAAGGGCAATGAATTCCTCATTACTGAGGTTCTTCTGGAGGAGCTTAGCCTTTCTAAGGATGACAACACTCAAATCTCTATGTCGCTGGATCTTTCTGCCTCCCCCATCATTGTTGTTGCTAGCCTATGTAATTGTTTACCTATGCAGCGTGGCATTCTGTTGTCGCCAGTTCCTTCTGCCTCCCGCAGTGTTGATGCTACCAGCCGGAGATTCTGTAAGAGCTCACCGCTGCGTGGTAAGTGCCATTCGCATATGTTTTGTTTTAATATTTCACGTAATTATAATAATAACAATAATTTTGTATCTAATATTAATAATAATAATAATAATACAAATAATAATAATAATAATAATAATAATAATGATGATGGTAAGTTATGTAATTATAATAATAATATTAATATTAATAATTTGTGTGTTATTAATAACGAGGATAATATTAATAATAATAATAATATTGATAATGAATCTATTAACAATAACATTAACATTAGTAATGACAATGATATTAATTTATCGCCGGAGAATAATAACTATTTTAACAAAAACAATGAGGTCTTGAACTTAGACGAGAATATTCTTCCCCCTCCCTCTCAGAACAATAGAGTTTTTAACTTGTCTAGTTTCTCTTTTTCCCCATCTGTTTTTAGATTTTTTGGCAAAGGTTTAAACTTTACCCTAGCCCCTAGAAAAATCCCGGTGGATGATATTATTTACGACATGGAATACGGGATTAAAGATCTTCCAGATAATATCAAGGACACTATTAGGTAGGATTTTGCTCTCTTCCTTAGAAAGGCTAAGCCCCCCTAAATAACCTCAGTAATGAGGAATTCATTGCCCTTAAAACCTTAAACCAGGACAAAGACATCGTCGTTCTGAAGGCTGACAAAGGGGGAGCTGCGGTCACCCTTAACAGGGATGATTACCGCAAGAAGATGTTAGATCATCTTCAGAATAGTGGCAGTTATAAAATTCTGCCCAAGAACCATCTTAAGAAGATTTCTAAGGCGGTGGCTCTTGCCATCAAATCCAGTAGCTCTGTGAATTCCCTTTGCCATAAACTCATTAAGAGTAGTCCCATTACTCCCAGGATCTATGGGTTGCCAAAGATTCACAAAGAAGGGGGCCCCTTGAGGCGTATTCTCAACACCATTGGTTGTCCGACCTACCTTCTAGCCAAGTTCCCTGCCCTTAAGCTTAAGCCCCTAGTTGGCCATATAGAGTCCTTCGTGAAAGACTTTGCTTCCTTCATTAATGAGCTTAAGGATATTAAGCATGACCTTGAAAACATACTCGTCATCTTTGATGTGGTATCCCTTTACACTTCTATCCCTATAAAGGAGGCCTTGGAAGTGATCTATCGCCTAACAAATCCCGATACCGCCCAACTGGTTGAGATTTGTCTCACTTCCACTTGTTTCTGTTTCAAGGGTGAGTTCTTTGAACAGACCTGTGGTGTTGCCATGGGCTCACCCCTTTCCCCTATTGTTGCGAATCTTTTTATGGAAAATTTCGAAGCCAGAGCTTTAGCCTCGGCCCGTCTCCTACCCAAGCTTTGGAAAAGGTATGTTGATGACACTAATGTCATCTAGTCCCATGGCCAAGAGGAGTTGGATCTCTTCTTCAATCACCTTAACTGTCAATCCTTTGCCATTAAGTTCACCATGGAAAAAGAAGTCAATGGGCCTCCCCTTCTTGGATATTCTTATTTCTAAGAATAAGGACGGTTCCCTCTCCCACTCAGTGTTCCAGAAGAAAACACATACTGAGCAGTATCTTCATGTCGATTCCCATCTTTTCCCCACTCAAAAATTGGGGGTTCTCAACACCCTCGCTACTCGTTCCCTTAGGATTTCTGATAATAAGAGCTTCGATAAGGAAAATCCCATCTCCTTAATGTCTTTGTGAAGAACGGATATAGTAGGCATCTATGTCAAAAGGCTTTCCTTAAAGCCTCTAAAAATTCTGTTAGTAGAAAAGAACCTAAAGAACACCTGATAGGTGTCCATCTTCCCTATGTCCAGGGAACCATGGGCAAGATTGCTCGGATCCTTAAGAAGTATAATATTTCCTCAAAATTTAGGCCCCTCAACACCATTCATAAATCCCTCCATTCGGTGAAAGATCCCATTGACCCTAAGGACATGAAGGGTGTCTACTTGATCCCCTGTTCTTGTGGGACACCCTATATCAGGGAAATTGGGCGCTCCATCCATCAAAGGATAAATGAACATGCAACTGACCTTAGACATGGGAGAACCAAGTCTTCAGCATTAGCAGAGCATGCGGAAAAGGCCAAGCAACATGTTTGTATTGTGGAGGCCAAGGTTATTACCAAGGTTGTGCAGTTCCATCACCGTAAATTCAGGGAATCGATTGAAATTGAAAAAAGGCCTAACAATATCAATAGAGATGATGACTGGAAGATCACTCGTTGCTGGATCCCTGCCCTTTCCTCTTAGTCTCATCAAGGTTTCCCCTTCTTCCCCAGTTCCTTCTCCTTAGAGTTGTCTTTTCCCTCCTCCTAGGGTTCCCTTTTTATTTAGTCGTTTACTTTTGTCCTATTCTTGTCCTACTTGTTTTAAATAAGAAATTGACGGTCATTTTAATTTTTATTACTATTTCCTTATCAAAAAATTTATTAATATTATCATTCCTATTTGTTACTAAGTTTATACCTTTACCATATAAGTAAAATAAAAATAAGAATATAAATCAATTTTAACCAATACTCATAAATAATTTGTTCCAAAAAAAATAATAATAATAATCAATAAACAAATAAATCCCCTTTAGTCATGATACAATTGATTAAATAAATTAGAATTAGATAATTTAGTATATAAATATAATAAAATAATTTAACATTCTATAAACTCCCCCCCCCACCCTTTTACTTATCTAGAGTGGTGTGATCAAATAAATTATAAATGAGTTAAATTAAGTAATTTATTAACCCAAGAAAGATATATTAATATGATAAAATAGAATAACTAATATATTACCTTTGACTTATTAATATTTTATTATTATTTATAATCTAGCCGTTTTAGATAGTCGTTGATGGTCAACCTAGTCAACCTAGATGTTTGGATGATCTGTTCTCCCTATATAATTGGCAGCCAGGATCTGACTCCTCAACTTGTCCTGACGATGAACCACACTAGTTGGTTCAAAACGCGTCGAAAAAGGTTTTATACATGTGATTTACGCCGAAGCTCTTCTTGATAAATGTTATGGATCACATAAGCCTCAATTCAACAATTATTGATATTATTTGAATACGTCTATACTCATTGAGGAGAAGTCTAGTATTAGCTATAAAATGGTTTTTGGTGGAAGAAATGAAGACCAAAAGATTTTCTAAAATGAAAGTTTGTCTTTTTAGAAATTTGAGATTTCTTGGGACATGATAGAGACGGATTTAGATGGATTCGCTGGTTCCAATTGAGGTCAACAATGTCATTTTTTTAGATTATCATTATTTTGTATATGTTTGAGATATGCTTTATACTTTGAAATTTACATTATGTTTTTTTTTGTTTAACATGTCTATATCATTCTCTTCTTTAATTTAGTCTATGTTGTTTTCTTTGAATGGTTTGTAAGTCTATGTTTATATGTTTTGAGTGGTTTGTGTGTTAATATGTTTGGATTTGGGTGGTAATGTTTGTGAAGGCTATAGTTATTGTTTTATATTTATATATGTGTATGTAATTGTCTATTAGTAATTAGTGGTGATGAAGAAGGGAGACAATTTTGTCAATAGTTTGCAGGCTTTTTAATAGTGCACATCTATTTCATTTAATTTTAGGTATCACAATTTTTGACAACTAATTAATTCTTAATAGCGTCCCTCCGTGTATTACTAAATATATCTTCAAGAGCATTTTTATTTTTTAATTTTCTAAGTTACCTTAGTCGCTTGAGATGATAAATATTTCTAATAACTTTAATGATGAAATATTTTTTTTGAATACCAAGTGACATTGTAATAGTGTTGAATAATAAAAATGTAGACAATTACAAATAGTCTTCATTGTGATTAATCTCAAACTATTTTTTTCTACTATTCTTATTGTCACCCTTGTAGGTTTTGCCAAGTTTTCATATATCGATTATATAAAAACGACAATCGTAAACCATTCAAATCTTTATCTCGAACTATTGTAGTAAACATCTTACCTTCTCTCTTTCTCTCCAATATTAATAGGTTGAATTACTATAACACAAAACTCAATGTACGTTGTTAATAATTTATGTGTGCTTACACTAAAATCAATCACACTATTAATCCAATCGCTGTAAAATTAATGTACCATCATACATCTAGTCACATCAAATAAAAACTCAACATTTACACTGAAATAAATACATCTAATACAAGCAATCAAATAGGATTAGAAAAAAAATCTACAATGAAATAAATGCATCTAATGCAAGCAATCAAATACGATTAGAAAACAACATCTTCACTAAAATTAATGCATCTAATGCAATCAATAAAACAGGATTAGAAATCAACATCTACATTGAACTCAATGCATCTAGTGCAAGCAATCAAATATAATTGGAAATCAACATCTATAGTGAAATCAATACATCTAGTGAAAGCAATCAAATGGAATTAGAAATCAACATGTACACTAAAATTAATGCATCTAGTGAAAGAAATCAAATAGAATTAGAAAAAAATGACACTGAAATCAATGCATCTAGTGCAAGCAATCAAATAGGATTAGAAATCAACATCTACACTAAAATCAATGCATCTATTGCAAGTAATCAAATAGGATTAGAAATCAACATCTACACTGAAATCAATGCATCTAGTGCAAACAACCAAATACTGTTAGAAATCATCATCTATATTAAAATCAATGCATATAATGCAAAAAATCAAATAGGATTATAAGTCACCATATACAATGAAATCAATGCATATAGTGCAAGCAAATAGGATTAAAAATAACCATCTACACTTAAATCAATGCATCTAGTGAAAGAAATCTTCTTCCCTTACCACCCCTTCATTCATATCTATATCGCCCTCCATCTCTCCTTTTTCTCTCTATCTTACCCCCAAACATATTCACACTCTCTCAATCTCTCCCTTGTCAATCCCTATCACTCTCTCTCTCCACTTTTCTCCCTCTATTTCATTCTTCTTCCCTCCCTCTCTCCCCTTCTAACTCCATCTCTTTGTCCCTCCCTCTCTCCTCCTCTCTCTCCCTCCCTCTCTCCTCTCTTGTCCTTCCTCGCTGTCCCTTTCTCTCCTACCTCCCTCTCTCTCTCTCTCTCTCCAACCCTGTCACTTTCTCCATCCCTCTCTCCTTCTCTCTCCCCCTCTCTTCCCCCCTCCATATTTGTGTATCCTTCTCTCTATCTTAGCCTTTGTTGAGAAATGGCAACAAGAAATTCTAGTTTAATTTGTCCTTGAATTAGACAGAGAATTAAAATCGAATTCTATTCTCATAGCAACTTGTAAAATAGTTAATTAAGTTTAATTAACTTAATTAGCTTAGGAATTTCGAGTTGGAAGTCTTTCTGTAGTCATGCATATGTTCTCCCTAAATTTTAGGGGTCCGGAATGAGTTTAAATTGAGTTGGAAATTAGATCACTCAATTTACTAAGTTAAGCTCAGTTAAATTAGTTCTAAATTGTTTTTGGAACTAATAAAGGAATGACAGTCAGTTGGTGCACTAGTACATCCAATAGTGCTACTCCAATTAACTAAATATTCCCTCATGAGAAACTCATGCATGTCAGTTCAGAGAAATACCCAGTTGAGACTAGAGTGCAGGGACAATGTACTATCAGGGTATTATTTACTGGATTGTAAATATCACACATGCATTAGAGATTGATCCTATGTTTATATTGCACAGTTTCGGAAGCATGAATTCCCTTTAAATATAGGTTATTCATCCTAGGTATTACGCAAGCTATTAGAGGCTTGGAGAGTTGCTGAATAAGCTAAGGATTTAGCATGAGCTAGCTTGTGAGCTGAGAGAATTGAGCATACTTATGCAAAAATTTTCTAGTGAGAACAAGCTTTATATCTTCACTCATATTTCTGATATATGTAATACAGATAGCGAGGTTTCGAGCAATGGATTTCCCGGATACATCTTTTATTATGTGCCATTGATTTATCTTGTTCTTGTTCTAGTTGTTTTCATCGATCTATTGGCTTCCGCTGGTTGAAAGTAAAAGTAGATTTTTGTCTTGTGATTTAATACATTGCATGAGCTTGTGAATCTACAAGATTTTCTATATGATATCGAAGCACAGAAAAATATACTAGAGGTGATTTCCAAGTTTTGAGTTTTGGGTTACACGTGAAATTCAAATTTACAATAAATACTTTGGGATCATCATATGGCGTTCTACGGTTTGCGGCTCGAGTATGCCTTGGAAGGCAGCTCAATTTTTATAGCCTGGAGGGATAGAATGGAGGCTATGGTAGAGGATAATATCTTAAATAAACTCATTGATCAAGAAATTCCTAAGCCAGCAACATCGGATGCACATAATTTGGTCGAATGGAAGAAGTGTGTGGTGAAGACAAGGTAGATAATCCTTTAGGGAGTTTGAGACCACATTGTCTCGAGTCTCCATGGCAAGGAAACTTCGTATGCTATGTGGAAATAATTGCAAGACTTGTATTATAAGAGAAGTGACCAAAGGAAATTGACACTAAAGGACAAACTTCAAAAAATCAAAATGGAGAAAGGCGACATGATTCCAAAATACTTGACAAAGTTTACTCAGTGTCGTGGTGAACTTGGAAGTGTTGCAATCATGGTTTTCGAGGATGATATGGTGAATCTTGCTCTTCTAGGACTCCCAAAGAGTTGGCATAGTTATTAGGACTCTGTCAATGATCAGGAGAATCTACTAGATTGGGAATGACTGTGATCAAATTTGATGCAGGAGGAGATCAGGAGGAACACCAGGGATGTCTCTTCACCAAAGACTGATGATGAAGAGAAATGTGCCTCAACAATTAAGATGAAGAAATGGAAATGGAAAGCTTCCCATTCCAAATTGGATTCTTATAATGGAGGTAAGAAGAAAGACATGACGAAAGTTAAGTTCTTTCATTATCATGAGTTGGGCCATTTTGCTACAAATTGTCCACTAAAGAAGTCCAAGAAGAAATCTTCTGGAGGAGTGACGGGTGAGGCTTTGGCGTCTCAATTCGAATTTGAATTTTCTCTCATTGCATGCATGGTGTCATCAACAATGGGAAGTGTATGGTACTTAGACAATGGAGCTTCGTTCCACATGACTAGCAATAAAGATTTATTCAGTGACTTAGAGGAGAAAGATCTATAGATGCATATTGCGATGGGTGACGACGAGAAGTATAGTGTTACTAGATTGGGCACAATTACTTTTTAGAGGGAGCATGGGGCTCTACTAACCTTGAATAATGTTATGTATGTGCTCGGGTAGAAGAAGAACTTGGTATCTGTTTCCATTCTTGAGGATAGAGGCTATGACATGATCTTCTCGAAAGGAAAGGTGTTCCTTCGACACATAGCCATGGGTCAAGTAAAGAAGGTAGGGATTCGAGAAAAGAATCTCTATAAGTTGGAGGTAGAGGAGTGTGTTTCTTTGAGCACAAAAGAAGAAAGGGTGTAGAGTCGATATGCTGGCAAGTTGTGGCACAGGTGATTAGGCCACTTGCATCATGGGGCTTTGGAGATACCGCAGCAGATCTGTACCGATCTTCCCAAAGGTACACTTGAGCAAGTTGATACATGTAAGGGGTGTAATTTGGGAAAATACACCAAGTCTTCCTTTCATGATAAAGACATTCGAGCAGAGTCTATCCTAGAGTGAGTCCATTCAAATGTGTCTCGACCATTCTCGACAATGTCCAGGTCCAAACACAGGTATTATGTTATATTTGTTGATGACTTTTCTTGAAAATGCTGCTGGATATTTTTCATGCAAAAAAAGGATCAAACCTTCATGAAATTTTGTGAGCTTAAATAATTGGTGGAGAAAGAGTCAAGCAAGAAGGGTAAATCTCTACATAGTGATAATGGTGGTGAGTATGTCTCAAACGAGTTTAAGAACTTCTATGCAGCGGAAGGTATTAAACGAGAGTTGATGACACCCCATAACCCTCAGCAGAATGGGGTGGCCGAGAGGAAGAATAGAAGCATAGTAGGGGAAGCGAGGGCGATATTGCATAATCAGGGCCTACCACTACACTTGCGAGCTAAGGCATGCAACACAATGGTTTATGTTAAGAACCGTAGCCCACGTTAGATACTTGAGATGAAGACACCAGAGGAGGTTTATTCCAGTAAGAGGCCAGATGTTGTTCACTTCAGGATTTTTGGGTCATCGGTATATTGCCATGTGATCAAAGATGCATGAATGAAGCTTGAGTTGACAATAGAGTTGGTGATATTTGTGGGTTACAATGATACACCTCACAACTATTGGCTGTAATTGTCGACCAACAGGATGGAAGTGGTTCAGAGGGATGTCATATTCGATGAGGAGAAGGCCATGTGAGTTTCCCTTGAGAGGGAGTTTGAGCTACATGCGGATGAGGAGCTTTTATCTCCTAAGGTTGAGGAGCCTCATATCGATGTGGAGCAGCCACATGTAGAGAATCAGGAAGTGGAGACATCCACTCAAGAAGAGTCTTCCAGAGAGGGAAGAAAGCACACTAGAGAGCCTAACAGATTGTTGGATGATGCACGGGATAATGTGGGAGCACCCACTTCTCAACAAGGGCAAAGGAGGTCACCTGAGAGGTACACTAGATACATGGCTCTTATGGGCGAATGTGTTGTGACAGAGCCATCTTCCTTTAAGAAAGCAGTGCAGCAACCGTTTTGGGTTGATGCCATGGTGGAGGAGTATGACTCCATACTTCATAACAATGTTTGGGATGTGGTCCCAAGACCGGAGGACAAGTTAGTTGTGAGCTCTTGTTAGCTTTACAAGGTAAATCAAGCTTTACATGGTAGTGTGGAGAAGCATAAGGCTAGATTTGTGGCTCGTGGCTTTTCACAGGTAGAGGGGATTGACTATGATGAGACATTTGCTCATGTTGCAAAGTACTCATCAATCAGATCTATATTGGCATTATCAACACAGATGGCTTGGAAGATACATTAGATGTATGTAAAGACAACCTTCCTTAATCGCATGATTGAGAAAGAGGTGTACATAGAGCATCCTGAAGGTTTTGAAACCTTTGACCATCAGTCGCATGTGTGCTGGCTCAACAGAGTGTTGTATGGGCTAACACAAGCACCTCGTGCTTGGTACACCAGGATAGATATCTACTTCTCTGGGTTGGGATTCATGAAGAGTGAAGCGGATGTGAACCTGTACCACATAGTGGTGGAAGGTAAATTGTTGATCATTGCACTTTTTGTTGATGATCTTATACTCACTGGTGATCATCAGTTGATCAATTCTTGCAAGGAGGACCTTGCAAGAGAGTTTGAAATGGACATAGGGATCATGCATTACCTTCTTGGAATGGAGGTATGGTAGGATGATGGGGGGTTGCTTGTGTCTCAAGGAAAGTATGGAAATGAGATACTCAGTAGATTCTGCATGCAGAGCAGCAAACCCATGGAGACTTCTCTAGCAGGTAACTGGAGGAAGAAGGATGCTACTTCAGGGGAAGTAGTGGAAGCCACTATTTATAGGCAGCTTGTGGGTTCACTCTTGTACTTGGTGAAAACACGACTGGATATGTGATATGCATTTAACCATTTTAGTCAAGCAATGGTTAGGCCTACCAAGCTGTATTGGAAGGCGGAAAAACATGTGTTAAGATACCTCAGGGGTGCTACTCAGTATGGATTATGGTACAGACGGAAAGAGGGAGTGAAGCTTCAAGGCTTCAACGATGCTGATTGGATAGGGAGTCCATCTGACAAGAGGATCACATTAGGAGGGATCTTCGGTTTTGGGTCAACGACAATTCCTTGGTACAACAAGAAACAGAGTTTGGTTGCACTTAGTTTGGTAGAGGTAGAGTACATGGATGCGAGTCAGCCAATATATGAGGCCATCTGGATGAGGAAGATCCTGGTTAGTTTGTTTGGTCAGTAGATGGATCCAAATTTGATTTACTATGATAATCAAAGTTGTATCAAACTCTATGAAAATCTAGTTTTTCATGATCGGTCCAAGCATATTGATATCTGATATCATCATCTCATAGATTATGTATTGAGGTGGATTATGTTGTTAGAGTACATTCCCATGGAGGACGAAGATACTGACTGATCCAGGTGGATGTTGGTGGCCACCCACCAACCCATTTGGACCCCCACAACTGTCTCTTTCAGTCTTTTCAGTTTCCTTAATTGTAGCACAACTTACTATTTTTAGCAGTTTTTCGGGTCCTGAACTTCCGGAGCCGTTTTGAGGCCCTAAACGACGTTTTTTTGGGAATTTGGGGGCAACATGGGTCTATAGACCGATGTTGCCCTTCCCAAAGTGGTAGTGCTCGGATAGATCTTTCTAACGAGCTATGGTACGCGTCAAACGGAGATCGTATGCCAAAGTTACGACCCCGGGAAATTGATGTACCAATTTACCCAAACGGGGCCCACAATTTGGCGTTTCATCTTCTAGGGTTAGGTTTCGGGATGTGAAGGGTTTTCCATTGTTTCTCAACAATAAATAGGCCTTCGAGCCTCATTGTAACACAGTTCGGAACAGTTCAGAGGCATGTAGCCGCACATCTCTTCTCAGAGATAGCTACCATCGCCCTAGCTGGTTTATTTCCATTTCTGGTTGTATTCAGTATTTTCCATTAATGAAATGAATCATTATTTCCGCTGCATCTATGTGTTTATGGTTATTGCATCTCTGTATTTATGGTTATCTCTGTAATCTATTGCGTTCCTGTCTAAATCCGGATCAGTGGTATCAGAGCGGTCCGTTTTTTCTCTGTTTTTCTTTGCATGTCCCCAACGAGGTCGGGATATAAGGAGTTAGGGCTTGAACTGGTCGAACCTTTGCAAGACCAGCCTCGCACATCCCGACGGCCTCCCATGGCGGATGAGAAGAAAGACGAGGGGGCAGGAGATCCTATCAAAATCTTGCTCGAAGAAGCGCTCGAGCGGCAAAGGAACGCGATGATGGATAGCTTTGCGCAGATCCTTCAGCGGCTACCCAGAAGTGACGCATCGGCTTCCAGCAGCAACTCTGGAAACGCCACACCGTTCAAGGTACAAGTTAATTTTGAAATCCCCATATTCGAGGGTCAAATAGACGCAGATGCCGTAGATAAATGGTTAAATCTGCTAGATGGGTATTTTTCTGTTCATGAATTTTCAAGTCGGGAAAAGATCGTTTTCGCTCTTCTCAAAGCAGCCCCCCACGTCAAGGACTGGTGGGAAACCTACTGCGAGCAGAAGGATGAAAGTACAGGCTCACTATTTTCAGCCGCACCCACTTGGAATGACTTTCGGGATGCCATCAAGGAGCAGTACTACCCTGTCGGAAGCTATGAGGACAAATACATCAAATGGACCACATTGCGGCAGGGACGAGACCAAGATGTGCCGGAGTTCACAAACATTTTTCATACCCTTCGCACACAGTTGGGTATCAAAGATTCTGAGCTGCATCTGGTACTCAAATACCGCGGCTGCCTGCACAGATACATCCAGGAAGAGATGGTGTTCTTGAACATCTCCTCGCTCGGCACGGCGTACCGATATGCTGTCAAAATCGAGCAAAAGTTCAAACAGAAGAAGCGAGACTTTGGATCTGCAAATCCGAAGCCCAAAGGACAAAGCCAAGGCGGGGTGACCCAATACAACCCGTCGAAGCCGCAAGAAAAGAACAACACCATGAAGCCGAAGAAAGACACAGGGAAGTGGTGTGAGTTCCACAAGAGTCCCACTCATAACACAAGTGAGTGTCGGACCAAGCAGTCACTGGTGGCCGAGTTGAAGGCTTCCGAATCAGATGCATGTTCCGATCCTGAGCCAGAACCCGACAAGGGGAATGGTAAAGGGAGGCAGATCATTGATGCGGATCCCAGTGCCACTGTTGCCACCGCCAAGATCCAGAAAGATGAGCCCGAAAATCCAGAGGAAGGGGAGCGTCTTTTCCACTCACAGATGTGGGTGAAGGGTTCGCCGCTGCAATTCATTGTCGACAGTGGCAGCCAAAAGAACCTGGTTTCAGCAGAGGTCGTGAAGCGGTTGGGCCTACCAACTACACCACACCCACAGCCGTACAGTATCGGGTGGCTTCATGAAGGACGAGATCTCAAAGTTCGCCAGCAGTGCCGCCTTCCATACAGCATCAAACCATTCACAGACGAGGTATTGTGTGATGTTACACCTCTGGATGTTTGTGATGTACTATTAGGCCAGCCATACTTGTGGAGGCGACATGCTGTGTATGAGTCAAGGCCTCGCGTTGTCATTATTTCTTTGGGTGATTCAGTATACAGGATACCAGAGGTAGCTCCACCTACTGCCACATCTTTGATCACTGCTAAGAAAGGCAGCAAGCTCATATCACAGACCAGGAAATTCATTTGTCTGGTTCACTCCCAAAGTAAGGGGAAGATCGTTGCTACATCCATGACCCCTGCAAAGGGTTCCTCCATGCAGCAGCAGCAGCAAAAGGATACGGTCATGACAGAACACAGGAACAACTTCTCCTCACCCACAGGGGTACCACATAAGTTTCAGGTGGGCAACAAAGTCTGGTTGCATCGACAGAAAGAACGCCTTACCAGAACCCATCAGAAGCTCAGACCACACCGACATGGTCCTTATAGCAGTACCAAGGCTATGGGGAACAATGCTTTGGAGCACATAATTCCTCCATTCCTTCGCCTGCACCAAATGTTCAATGTGGACCATCGTCGACCATGCTTCCCACCATCACTGGACACATCAGAGATTGCAGGACAAGTTCAGCAGATGGAGGAACTCAACGCAATGGGGACCATTGCTTCCTAAGGGGGGAGGAATGATCCAGGTGGATGTTGGTGGCCACCCACCAACCCATTTGGACCCCCACAACTGTCTCTTTCAGTCTTTTCAGTTTCCTTAATTGTAGCACAACTTACTATTTTTAGCAGTTTTTCGGGTCCTGAACTTCCGGAGCCGTTTTGAGGCCCTAAACGACGTTTTTTTGGGAATTTGGGGGCAACATGGGTCTATAGACCGATGTTGCCCTTCCCAAAGTGGTAGTGCTCGGATAGATCTTTCTAACGAGCTATGGTACGCGTCAAACGGAGATCGTATGCCAAAGTTACGACCCCGGGAAATTGATGTACCAATTTACCCAAACGGGGCCCACAATTTGGCGTTTCATCTTCTAGGGTTAGGTTTCGGGATGTGAAGGGTTTTCCATTGTTTCTCAACAATAAATAGGCCTTCGAGCCTCATTGTAACACAGTTCGGAACAGTTCAGAGGCATGTAGCCGCACATCTCTTCTCAGAGATAGCTACCATCGCCCTAGCTGGTTTATTTCCATTTCTGGTTGTATTCAGTATTTTCCATTAATGAAATGAATCATTATTTCCGCTGCATCTATGTGTTTATGGTTATTGCATCTCTGTATTTATGGTTATCTCTGTAATCTATTGCGTTCCTGTCTAAATCCGGATCACTGACATTTTGACAAAGGCATTGTCAAGATGAAAATTCGAGTTTCACGGAGATAGGATCAGGTTAGTCGATAATCCCTTTGTTGTTGAGAGGGAGTTTTTAGAAATGGCAACAAGAAATTCGAGTTTAATTTGTCCTTGAATTAACCTAAAAATTAAAATTGAATTCTATTCTCAGAACAACTTGTAAATAGTTAATTAAGTTTAATTAACTTAGTTAGATTATGAATTTCGATTTGATAGTATTTCTATAGTCATGTACATGTTATCCCTAAATTTTAGGGGTCTAGTATGAGTTTAAATTGAGTTGGAAATTAGATCACTCAGTGTTGGGTGAACATATTATTGTTTAATTCTGTTGTAGTACTTGCCCAACTATTTAATTTGTCAATCCGAGGTTCGTAGACTTACAAGGCACATGAACTATATATGCAGTACCGAAGTGGAACTAATTTAATCTAAATTACTGAAATCAAATTAATCTAGGAAGGCATTGAAACACTAACTAGGAAAGCAGGAAATTGCATAAGGGAAAAAAACAATTACAACATGTGAAGAATTGAATGAAAAACAACATATGTGAGCTCACAATCTTTCCATTATTAATTATTATCAAAATTAAGAGAGAGCACTCTCTTATATACATGAGGAAGATAACCATTTCATAATTACATATCCAATATTCTCTCAAGCGCTCTCAACTAATTTCCCATTATTACAAGATATGATCCCTTTGAATCCTCCACAAATCTCTCAAGAATTTTCAACTACTTTCCCATTATTACAAAATATGATCCCTTTGAATCCTCCACAAATCTTTCACATATCTTGGATAAGATATGCTAACCAAATCCTCCATGATTTTCTCCTTAGAAATAGGCTTGCATACTTATCTCCTTAATATGGTGGAGGAGATATGGATAAGATATGCCAACCAACATGATTTTCTCCTTAGGAATAGGCTTGCATAAGTATCTCCTTAATATGGCGGAGGAGATATTAATTCTTCACATATTTCCTACACATCACAAAACTCACATATTCTTGAAATATATATAAAAATATGTATATTTTCTAGTATTTAATCATAAATTCACTTGTAATACAAAAATGAATAAAATGGAAAATAAGAAGGTGAAACCCAAATGTTTTTATGAAAATGATATGATAAAAGGTTAATGGGATGATGAAATGTAAGGAATAGTGAAGAAAAAGGTGGATGAAAATATGCCATTTCTGAGTCCCAACATCCTCCCCAACCGAACTTGTTGCATGTCCTCATGCAACCATGCATGGGTCCCTTTAAGAACGTTTGGCATCTTGAACTTTGGCTTTTACATGATGATGTCTTTTAATAATGAATGTTTCTAGGATATGTGAAAGACATGAGTAACAACTTACATTTTCTTATGGTTGGTTCTTGTGTGACCACCATGAATAGAAAGAATGTTGGTTCTTGTGTTAACAACATTCATTTCGTTTTCTGTTCTCTTTTCTTCAATAATAATGTAAACACTCACTGGAAATCATAATGTGCATAAGAAAGCCCTTTTGTAATATTAATTAAGCATGCCAATATTGCGTATGAAGCAAAGTGCAACAAAGTATCATTGGAAAATAAATGTTGGTGAATGGTAAATGAGAAAAATGGAGTGATAGTGGTGAAGAAATGGAATCATGGTAGTGAATATCTAGTGAATATAGTTCTCTGCGCCCCCCCCCCCCCCCCCCCCCCCAACTGAATTGGTTGCATGTCCTCATGCAACTTGACATGGTTCATGAAAGGAAATGTAGCATGGTGAGGGAATTTTCCAAAATATTCAAGTCAGCATATAAGGAATTGCATGATTAAAGATTAAAAATCAACATACCTCTACTTACCCAAGAATGATGAAGTATGCAATAGGAATGTAGCTATTGTTGTTGCTAGATCAGGAAAATGTGACTGATGTTGTTGTAACTGGATCCTGGGAAATGAAGGAATCTGAACTGCTGATGCTGAATCATGGAAAAGATAAATGCTGAAAGTGGAACTGTGGTACTCTCATAGATCAGAATTCATGTTGTTGTAACTGCTGAGGTAGTCGTGAAAAAGTGTATACTCTTCACCTGCTACTAAACTTCTTGGTACAATTCTAATCATGTAAAAGAATGTGTTGATGTCGAGCATGAAAATAAATCATTGGATTACCAGCCATTGATGCATGCCATTAACCAATGCGAGGCAACTCACCATTGATGTCAATGAGTGCCAAGGTACTCGAGTACATCTTGCGAAATGCGAATAAAGGGGTTGACGTCGAGCCATTTGCAAGATCTAAGGATCAAGGGACATTGATGTATTCCCATGATCGTCAGCGAGAGAACTTGCCATTAAGGCATGCAAGCCTCTAGGTACTCAAAAGGAACTCTAGTCTATTTCCCAGATAAGGTGCTAATGTCGATGGGGCAAGACTTGTTGAAAGGTGGGCCTTAAGGAATCCCACATCAGTCAACGCGAGTTTGTACAAAAATATTTGGTAGGAATATAAATGGAAAGAACTCACGGACAAGCAGTGTGGATCAGCATGGCGAGGAAAACAAGGCAGTGTAATCATGGAAAGGGAATGAGTTTTATTCAAAAGGAAAACTAGAAGGCAAAAATAAACTAAAAAGGATAAAGGAATGTATGTGATTCAGAAAAATAGGCGTGCATGAAGTCATGAAAGATAAGGTAATGGAAGATGGGCTGAAACATAAGGATGGTCTAGGCGTTTGCAAGGAAATAGGTGAGTAGTCATGACGCAAAAGGATTTTTTTGTAGTGGAAAATGTCATGATATGTGCAGTGAAGAATTAGTTCCTTCAAGCGTCCAATGATGTGATTTCGAAAAATCACTTTTGCATTATATTGTCTTCACTCTGAAAAACTTAGCACCATTCCTGCATAAAAATTGTCACCTTCGTGTGCCATCTCCATCGATCATTCCTCATTTAATGATCAAAATATTCATCCCTTCATAGCATTCGAGGTACAAATGTACATTCCTGATTATCCATTAACATTTCTCCATTGACAGAATTGCAGGAACTGGGCTTCAATTCGTCCCCTTTGCCACTTAACATCATGTGAATGATCTTCTGTTTGAGCTTTGTCGTCTCCTTATCTATCTTTGACTTGCGCTCATCTTCGATGACTTTATCGCAAGCATTGGATATCAGAGCATCAGTGTCGAGACATGGAGGGCATTATTGCAAAAAAAATGCGTATTATAGTTGAACAGAATGAAGCTCAGATGCGTTGGATCCTTAATACGCTGGTCGACCCAGAACATTGCCAGGGGGATCATAGTTGCATATCATGAAAACGCCCCCATTGTTGCAGACGACCCTTGCGCATATGATTTTCACGGAGCTCCTCCACACTATCTGACTGTAGTTCCCACATTTCCCAAATATCGCCTGAGGGCACAGACTCTGTCCATAATTGAAAAAGCTTTTTTCCTTGATCCATGTAGTGTCTGCATCACCTGGCTGCCAGTTAGTACCACTTGATCCCCTGAAGATATTTTCGCCATAAGGGTTGTTCGAGTGCTTCAAAGCGCAGTCACCTTTCCTCTGATTTGGATAATTCTGTGTGTAGTTGGTGAGTGTTTCATCCCACACAACGGGAGGAATCGGCAGATTAACTTGAACATCAGCTCTCACCAGGTTTTGGGGTCCAATGAATGCGGCAATTAAGGCCAGATCAATCGTAACAGATACATAAGCCACTCCAGATACTATAGAGATAACACATTAAAAAAAGGGAGTATAGATGCACACTGGAGAAAAACAGTCGACTTCATGGTTTCAAAATCTATGATCCTTTCAATCCTTTCAATGAATGGATTGAAAGCCAAACAGTTATCCTCAACTTGGTGGATTAAGTGTGAGGGCCTGATTAGAATGATTCCCACCGTATAGATGTCATTATCAATATCGAATACAAAACGTTGAATCCCTCCAGGCAGCGCTGGCTACGGCGTCAACTAAAGTGGTGATGCATCATCTGCGTTAACGGTAAAGGGAATCTGGACGCAAAATTATGTATCAAATCTGTGCATGTAGAGAAATCGGGAGTTACTTGCTGAAATCTGGCTAAACTGCCGCCTCCATTCTTGGATTAATAACTGCAAAATCAAATTGTTATCTCCTCCTATGGGCATTTTGTAATTATCGATGACAAAAATAGTAATTCGAGCATGTTGATCGAGCAATTTAGCTGCAGTTTGGATAAAGCTGCAAAGAAAATCAACCCAAGAAAATCAATGTTTATTTATTTATTTTAGCATTACCGGGCGTGCCAAGGTCGTCGGAATTGTGTTGGTGAATCTGCAGTCTCAGGCCTGCAATATGCAATGCCCTTTTCTTTTTTTTCTTTTTTCTTTTTTTTCGGCAATGCGTTTAATATTTTTTATGTTTTATTTTTTTGTTTTTGTGAGTACGCTGGTTGGTTGTTTTATTTTTATTTTTATTTTTATTTTTATATTTTTTTTAATTTTTTGTTTTTTAATTTTTATTTTTTTCTTTTAATGAATTTTTTTTTATTAAAGTTTAAAAAAAATTGAAATTAACCCTATCTTTACAAAAACAAAATGGTTAGTTTTTAATTTTTTTTTTTTTTTTTAATCAATAAAAAACTAAAGTTTAGAAACAAACTAAACTTTCTCTCAATTTTTTTTTAACAAATGGACATAATGATTTGCATATTGCAAAACATTTATTTATTCTTGAAATTAGTCTAAATCATCCCTATCTTTTGATCCTCGCGATTGCACTAAGCGCGGAGGAGAGCATATTTATTCTAGGTAAAAGCAAAGCTAAAAACTCAAAATGAAATCCTACCTACTCTATACTAATTAGAAAAAAATTAGTTACGTGTAATTAAACTTCCAATGAAGCCATTCACCTAGCAATAACAACAATATATCCAGAAGCAATTTTTTAAATGATGGATGAAAATATTCGAAAGTGAATGAGTCTAGTTGCTGTAACTGCAAATCAACTAAAAAATAAAAGATGAATCTAATCTAGTACTTACCTGGAACCATTGTTCGATAAAGCTTTGATAAGCACAGTTTCTCTCACTTAGATCATGTTGTAACTCCTGTTCTTCTTCTCTGGTTTGTTGTTCTTCTTCCTCGATCTCTTGTTCGAATGATTTTTCACCATCAGAAATGCAGGATTCTTCAGATGTTGAATCTTTTTTTGTTTCTTGGGGAGTAGTTGAACCTTTAATTCTTGTCAAGATCTCCTCTTCCAAGGAAGAGGAGATTCCGACTTCTGCAAGGTTCTGAGTGAGTAGTTCCAAGCTGAAACTCATTGTTAAACCATGTTGAAAAGGGAATTCTTACATACTAAAAACAGAGTGCTAATAATTTTCTGAGTTTTTAATCCTTTTACAAGGTTTTAGTTCACAAAAACTCTTCCAAATCAGCACACTAAAAATTGAAAAAAACAACAACCACAGAGATAATCTTGAATTCAATACTCAATTAAACCCTCTTACAAGGACTGCTCATTAATTTAGTAATTGAATTCTTCAATTACAACCATGAACCATGAATTCATCAAACACTCTTCACAATTGCGAAAATCAAACACACTTGCAGAAATTGAAATTCACACTTGCATGAAAAATCAAACTAAACTTCAATCCATCGTGCCTCCCCGGCAATGGCGCCAAAATGTTGGGTGAAAATATTATCGTTTAATTATGTTGTATTACTTGCCCAACTATTTAATTTGTCAATCCGAGGTTCGTAGACTTACGAGGCACATGCACTATATATGCAGGACCGAAGTGGAACTAATTTAATCTAAATTACTGAAATCAAATTAATCTAGGAAGGCATTGAAACACTAAATAGGAAAGCAGGAAATTGCATAAGGGAAAAACAATTACAACATGTGAAGAATTGAATGACAAACAACATATGTGAGCTCACAATATTTCCATTATTCATTATTATCAAAATGAAGAGAGAGCACTCTCTTATATACATGAGGAAAATAACCATTTCATAATTACATATCCAATATTCTCTCAAGCACTCTCAACTAATTTCCCACTATTACAAGATATGATCCCTTTGAATCCTCCACAAATCTCTCAAGCATTTTCAACTACTTTCCCATTATTACAAAAGATGATCCCTTTGAATCCTCCACAAATCTCTCACATATCTTGGATAAGATATGCTAACCAAATCCTCCATGATTTTCTCCTTACGAATAGGCTTGCATAATTATCTCCTTAATATGGTGGACGAGATATGGATAAGATATGCCAACCAACATGATTTTCTCCTTAGGAATAGGCTTGCATAATTATCTCCTTAATATGGTGGAGGACATATTAATTCTTCACATATTTCGTACACATCACAAAACTCACATATTCTTGAGATATATATAAAAATATGTATATTTTCTAATATTTAATCATAAATTCACTTGTAATACAAAAATGAATAAAATGGAAAATAAGAAGGTGAAACCCAAATGTATTTATGAAAATGATATGATAAAAGGTTAATGGGATGATGAAATGTAAGGAATAGTGAAGAAAAAGGTGGATGAAAATATGCCATTTCTGAGTCCCAACACTCAGTTTATTGAGTTAAGTTCAGTGAAATTAGTTCTAACTTGTTTTTGGAACTAATAGAGGACTAACAGTGAGTTGGTGCACTAATGTATCCACTAGTGCTACTCCAGTTAACTAAAGATTCCCTCATAAGAAACTCATGCATGTTAGCTCAGAGAAAGACCCATTTGAGACTAGAGTCCAGAGACAGTATATTATCAATGGTATTATTTACTGGAGTGTAAATATCATGCATGCATTAGAGATTGATCCTATGTTTGTATTGTGCAGTTTTGGAAGCATGAATTCTCTTTAAATTCAAGTTATTCATCCTAGGAATTACACAAGATATTAGAGGCTTAGAGAGATGATGAATAGGCTAAGGATTTAGCTTGAGCTAGTTTGTGCACTGAGAGAGTTGAAAATAATTGTGTAGAATTTTTCTAATGAGAACAAGATTTGTATCTTCACTCATATTTCTAATATATGTAATACAGATAGCGGAGTTTTGAGTAGTGTCTTTACCCATATACATCTTGTGTTATGTGCCATTGATTTGTCTTCTTCTTGTTCTTATTGTTAACCCATAATGTTAACAATCTATTTTTATCTACTTGAAGAGGGGAAACTTATTCACAAAGCATTTCCACTGAGGTTTTTAATATGAAACTTTTTCTATTCACTAAGAATATTTCTCTTCCATCTTGAAAATTCAATATAACATTTTCTAAATGGGAGAGATTCTCATTTTTCTCGTCCAAAGAATAATGAAGGTTGACCTTAGTCTCAAATTCTTCTTTGATATTGTGGAAATGCATTCTCATTTGTATCCAAAAACTATCAAACTATTTTATTTTCTTAGCCATAGTTGTCTAAAATTAATTCTTTTGTGTTTCTATATAAATGTGATGTATACACAGTTGGGGATTGATGCCTCTCATATGAGAATATCTCAAGAAAAAGTCTATTTATATTTTTGGAGGATTTGAATTAATTTTTTACGTTGCAGTTTTTCCAGATTAGCATTAATGTTCAAATTCTTACCAGGCTCAATTGCGATGGGAACACTATTATGGAATGTAGTTGTCGATATAGGTTCATTATTTATAACCTCTAGTGGATCTCCCTGGGCTTCATTATCAAGCATAGTTTTTAACATTTGACATGTTGGATTCCCAATAGTAGAAGGTTGTTTAATACAACCATTAATTACATCATCCTCAGTTCTCCTTTCAAAAGTAAGAGCTTCATCCATATTAAGGGGAGAATGCAAATTTTCTTCCTGATATTTGGGAGTAAACGATTGATAGTAGTTGACTGATAGGTTGGCTCTAGCGGGCAGATATAAGATAATATTTGTAACGACAGTCCCTTTTTCAATTGTCATGTTTCTAGTTGGACAACCTATATATGTGTTTGCAGTTGCCAACTGTGGTCTGCCCAATATCAGAGGATGTCCATTCAACCTATTTCTAGGATTAATAACTATAAAGTCCAATAGATACTCCCAGGAATCTACTGAAATGATAATATCATCCAAAGTTTCTTCTAGTTTTACTACTAACCAGTGAGCTAATTCCAACATAATGCAGGTTGGTTTTAATGTTGTGATTCCAATCCCACAAGTTTCTATAGTCAAAAATGTTTATTGTGTCTCCTAAGTCCACTAATGTGTTTGGGAAGTTGTGAAGCTAAATTTCAATAGTAACTACTAGGTTTCCAGGGTCATCATATTTAATAGGTATTTTCTTCCCCAAGATGAGATCAGAAAGTGTCCTAACGACATGGACTATAGGAGAGTCTTTTTGTTTTCTCCCAGCCTTCTTGACACACAGTTCTTTAATGGTTCTAGCATAGATTGGGACATCCCAGATAGCCTAGAGAAGATGAATTTTAACACAAAAAACTAGTTCCCCTATGAGATCAAAACCATAATATACCGGTGGTTTGATCACAGTAAGTCTCTCGGGTAATGGAGGAGCAACATTTGTAGTTATAATAGGCTCTTGTTGTGTGGTTTTCTTGTCAGGTGCCTCTGTTTCAGTGAAAATTATGGTGGAAAAGGGATGTTCCTCCAAAGGCTGAAATAGGATTTTCATTGTCTTCCTGCCCTTGGTTTCATATACTATATTCTAGAAAGATAGTCCATACAGATCTCAATCGCAGCTCATTACATGCAAAAGAGGTAGAACCACAACGTGAGTTTTCAAAGATCTCAAAATATTGGATGAGCCTATTATTCAAATTAGGATTTAGTTGAGCAGGTAATTGAAGACGCAATGGAGGTGGAACATTTGGGGCTAACTGGAGTGGAGATTTTATTGGTGGTTGTGATTGAGGCAATGTTCTGACAGATTGATTAATTGGTCTCGCAGGATGCTCCCAGTTCTTAGACCACGTTGGTCCCTGAGTAGGTAAATTTGTCCAATGCGCGGGATATGAAATTTTATTTGAATGGATTCTGCCATGAAGATGTAGGATATCTTTGATATGGCCATAAGTGTCCAGCAAATGGCTAGTTTATCCAGGGCAAGCTTGAGTATGGTTGAGATTGCCAGGTGGTATTTAAAGGTTGTTGATCTTGCCACATTGATCTAGGAATCTATTTTTGAGCATACTGTCCAGAATAAAATAGAGAAGGGTCATGCATCATAACTAGAGGGCGGGTCTGCCACTATCGTCACTGTATCATAAGGTATGTGGGCTCTAGATCTTCCTCAGCCTCTTTGAATACAACCTTCAATCCAAGGAATGAAGGAAAACATTTAGTTGAGTGATCTTTAGCACAAATAGCACATATTTTAATTGTGTCCAACAGAAATTTTTTGTGACTCTACTTCTTCTCAAAACAGGGATAGAAAAAAGGAAGGGATTATTCTCCATTAACCTGCTTTTTCTTCACCTGCAAGATATCCAACTATGTACTTATGTACTCAAAATGTGAGTTTTAAAATATTCTAAAGGATTACCAATTTTTGCTTGTGTAACTCCTTCACCTGTAGTTATGATAGATCTGCTTAGAGGATCTCGAATTCCATATTTGGTTTGTGTACTACCTTGTGAGCACCTAATACACAGTTTTATGATATCATCATATTCCTCTTTGGAAATGTCACCATGTCCCATTAAATTAACTGTTTATATCCATTCATCTTTAATGACCCTAATCAAACCAGTTTTCAATATATCTTTGGGTATAGTAGTGTATGGTGATCTTTGCAAATTATATTAAAATCTTTCAAGATATTCTTCCAAAGTTTCATCATCTTTTGATATCATTTTAAATATTTCTTGTTTTAAATCCCTAGATGAGGAATAGTCCTGATACTTAGTAAGGAAGGCCTCTTTCATTTGGCCCCATGAGGTTATAGTACCACCCCCTAATCCCATGAACCAATGTAATGTTACTCCATTTAAGGTAGAAGGAAATAGTTTTAATTTTTTAGGGTCATTAGTATAATCATAACCCTGACATAGAACATCAAACTCAAACAAAAATTCACCAGGATCCTCAGAACCCATTCCATAGAAATTTGGAATATTCTATAACAGGATAGCCTTAATTGGTGCATTATCATCTGGATCAACAATAGGATACTCTATGGTTGAAGTTTGTGTTCCTGCTATTGTGTTTTCCATTTGGTTAAAGATCTACCAGTAATCTTCTATAATCTCATGATCAAGAGCTATTATCCAGAAAATAATATGTTGGCGAGGTTCCAGACTTTGACCAAGTGTCACAACACTATTCATATCAAGAACTTTAGATTCTCACCTTACAACAGGTGTTGTAGGAAATTTCACCTCAGAAAGTTGTGGGTATGGCTCACTCCTCTCACCTTCCCCTTCTTTAAAATTGCAAGAATTCCCCTCAGTTTTACTAGAAGGATTGAGATGCCTAACAGTTGTATCTGGAAATATTTTCTCATATCCTATAGTTGTATCACGAATCTCAATGTTAGATACAATAGATGACCCTGCTACTCCAGGGGAAATAGTAGAACCATTCCCAAATACTGTTCGGGGACCTACCAATGCTTGAGAGTCTGATTTGCAAATGATTTCATCTATAAAGGTCATTCTTCCAAGGCCAACTTTTCCTTGGGTTTTAGTGGTCTTTTGGGTAGATTTTTGATCTATAGCTACCTGGTTTGTAGTCCTATGCTTCTTCCTAGTCATACACAATAGAAAAAATCTAAATGTATCAACTGAGGGTAGGCACTGGCACAAGATTTTTACTTAGTGCATGTGTGGGTTCTTACCTTTGGTCTTTAATACCCAATCCTTCAGATATATAGATAACACTTATTTGACAACCTTCCTAGTAACGAAACCAAAATGTTGGGCCATTTTGTTGTTCCTAAAGGACCAACTTAATTCTACACATTGAATCATCAACCCGGAGTTTCATCTATTTATTTCGAGATTATCAACATAGTTTGTGCAAGAGACAGTGTTAATGTCACCTAACTTGATGGTCCTAATGGAAAATAAATGCATATGAATGAAAAGAAAAACTCACACTTACTAAAAGAAACAACTCATACTTGACTTCGAGACTTCAATATTAAACAATCAATACTACTAAAGGAATCATATCACTAAGTCTTCTGCCAAAAACAGTAAACAATCCAACTGAATACAAAGTTATTTCCTAAGGAATTACATCTACAAGAAAGGAACAACAATTATAGTTAGAAATGGATTCACAAGAAATGATATCAATTTAACAATTCTACATTAATAAAAAAGAAACAATAAGGAAAGATAACACTCTAAAGAATAAATTGCAACAAATATGACTCTTTGATATTCAACTATAGCTGCTGCAAAAACTGACACCTTGACAACAAATCTGATTAACAACAAGTATATCTAAAGAACTAAATAATTGATTAACAAGAATTGAAATCGAAATGAAAACTTAATAATACAAGAAAGGATAGCTAAAATTCAACTACCTCATGGCTAACTCAATGCAATAAGTTAAAGTTGAACCATAAATGTATCCATTAAATTATAACAAGAAAATTACAAGAAATGTCTATAGAGTTTTATAATATAGATCAAAAAAATTATATCTCGCGGTCTCTTGTTTTTTACTAAGGTTCAATCCCTCATTCTTATATTACAAAATGAACCTATTTCAAATAGATAGCAATCCTCAGAATCTAAAGATTCTCGAGATTCCCTATTCAAATTACAAAAATATCCATTGTTTCTTGACATATCGGGGTTGGTTTCTCCAACTGATTCATCTAAGATAGATGTAAATCTTATTTAGCTAGCTATATTTAACCTGAATAGTCCCACATAACTTGTTCTTCCTTAACTCTTCCCGGGAACACCATCAGGTTTTAGATATCCATGTTCAAATAACAATTCAAATCGTAAGTAAACCATGCCTTTCGTGGTTTAAACCAATTCAAAAGAGATAAAATAATGAAAGGCCATTGACTCCTTTCTAGAATCTATATTGTGCAAGTTATCACATTCTGCACATAAAATGTCTTAGAAAAAATCATAAAAATAAGAAATAAGATAAGAAAATTGTATGAATTACGAAGCCCAACAAGAACAATGGCCTTTAAATAGATCTCATGCTTGAGCTATAACAACAGTGGTATAGACTCTGTAGAATTTCCAAAAGAATCATCCTTAATATAATGGTTTGTAGTTAATGGATAAAAACTTGTTTTATTGATTGATAATGCCAATGTTTGTAAAACAAAGTACACAATTTTGGTCCATTACAACTTTCAAAAGGCTTCCTAACACTTGTTCTCGGCATTTGTTCTAGTAAGTGGCATTTAGCATAGTAGTATAATTCTTGAGAAATATCACTCCCAAATATCACAATATCAAAGAATCTTAAATTGTAGCCAACAACAAGCTTGTACACCTGGTTCAGTACTTCAAATAGGGAGAAATTTGGATTGTTATAAGTTTTGTGCCAACGTTAATTCAAACTTAAATAGCTAAGCATTTTTCATTCATCTAAGTCATTAAAATCATATTGGTCTTTCATTTCAAGTCCATTTGAGAATACCCTTTACTAATTCATATTTCAAGCCTAATTTTCAAAGCATTTTTTCCTTCTTTAAGAAAATTAGAAGAGGGCATCCTATTGAATGGAAGTTACCACACATTACAATAGACCCTTACAAATTCCATCTTCTAGCAGTCCAACTTGAGATGGTCTGATGAGATGGAAAAGTGAACATAAAATAAGAAATTAGTGCTTGTAGAGATAAATTTTTTGGGTTCTCTACAAGTTGTCACATATCTAATTAATTACAAGTTCACCCTCAACCTACTTGAAACTTGTGTTTTATTTTAAGGAAGATTGGAGGCAAGTTTCAACTTGTCCTCCTTGCTTATAAAATTATAAATTCCTTAATGTATTACATGGTTAATGGGGATTTTGAAATTTGAAGTCAATGGAGGTATGAACCAGCACAAGCCAACCATAGCAACTCAATGAGAAGTAGCTTTATGGCGAGAGAAACACTTAAGGCCACCAATCTCTAAGCTCATAGGTTGTATTCTCAGACCTCAATGATTTATGAAAAAACATGGTGGTTCCCTACTATTGGGACACCTTACATGACTTGCTTCATCAAAAATAGTTTTGAAGACAACATCCCTTAAGGACTACCATTCTACTTTTTCCAAATGCCTTCAACTCTATTCTCAATTATGTTAGTGTATTTGAATAGTGATACAAGTTAGTCAATTTTTTTAAATATATTAGACAAGTCATTAAGGTGTAAAATCAATATCATCTTGACCAAGTAGGTACAAACTCAATCAATTAAACAAATTTGGTATTGAGCCAGCTAGATTAGACACTAAACGAATTGATTCAAAACCAAACCAACCTCTAATGTAATTTGGAGACCATTTAGATCCCTTGACAATTGACTCGGTTAACTAAATTGAATCCAAGTCAATCAATTTTTGTCACACTAATAAAGATGCACCCTAACCTCACCAAGACTCACGAATGTTGTTGTTTTTTCCACCAAGGATGTGGCCACCCAAAGGGAAAGTTACCACAGATTTACTGTTTTTTCTTATGACCATAATGCTTGGAATTTCATAATGTGTTATCTTGATAATCTAGCTCAAATAGAGAAGTACCTCTCGTCAATATAAGTATTGGCTTTCCTCTCTCCAAATCTGCTAGCTTTCAACGCAACAACCTTCAACAACTATATTTTTAAATATTTAAATAAATTTCCCAAATTAAACATTCCTAAAAACATTTAAGTTATATAAACTTAATCACTTACATTTACAAATATAATAATTTCTAATAAAGTTTTAGTGAAACAAAAGAATATAATAAACAACCCATAACATAAACATTACTTTTACCATAGATTTTAGGAATTTTTTATATTGGTATTTTTCTTATTTCATTAATATTTTTATCAATTCATAACATAAACTTATACCATGGGGTGTAGGAATTGTTTATACTTATATTTTTCTTATTTCCCAAGTGTCAATCTAGAAGTTATTGTTTCCTATGTATGAGTTGTAGTTATGATCTAGATGTGTGGAAGTCAGAGATTTATGTCCGATATATGTGTAACTATTGTGATTAATAAAGATATTAAAGTGTGTTTTGGTGTTGTGTGTAATCGCTCTTTGATCTCTCTCTATTTTCTAACATGGTATCAGAGTTGGTTCAACATTGACTCTCTCACGAGAGGGGCTGAGATCATACAATTTTAACCATGATACTCCTTTATACATAGATTAGTTTAATCGAGTGTTTGATCTATTTGTTGTATGAATATTTGATCTGTGTTTGGATTGTGGATAGTTTCATGCAAAGGAGAATTGTGAAGATTTAGTGTTGGTGCTATTGTGCGAAGTTCCGTTGTGGACAAATATTTGTAAAAGAAGAGAAGATCTGTTTGTGAAGACGTTGGATTATCATAGATTTGGTTTGATCTAGTGTGGATCTACAATTGTGAGCAATGTCCACATGTTTCAAATGGCAGTTCTCAAGATTATTAAATGGTGCAAGATGTACAGTTGCAGCGTGCAGGTGGAATGTTAGCATTCTCATTCTATATCTAAAATAATAAAAGATTGTGGTATTTTTTATCTAGAGATCGAGATCCAAAAGGTGCAAATCTAATGGAAAATACCAATATGCAAAGTTATTATTATTATATTTGATCTTATTTGCACAGATCAATAAAGCACGGTCATTGATTTTGTCTTTGTACGTTTTTGTGGTTGGTGTTTTTTCTTTTATTGGTTATAAAAAGGGTTGGTGGTTCTTAAAATGAAAGCCCTAGTGTCTAGAACATCAATTCATGTGTGTCTTTATTGGTTATAAAAAGGGTTGGTGGTTCTTAAATTGGAATCCTTGGTGTTTAAAACATCAATTCTTGTGTATTAGTAAGGTCAAGTTGTTTGATCAACTTTTCAACACATTCAGTATCCAAACCTCCATCCTAGCCACTTACATATAGCCAAAAGCAAAATATCCGACAAATTTTGGTTGGTCCATAGGATGGTTCATTACTTGACGATTCTTATTGCGGAAGCCTTGATGAACATATGTGTCAACATTATTGATCTTGCAAAGTTCATGAACAATGGTTAAAAGCTGTTAAGTTTTAAATGGAGGTCAAGTGATAGCTCGAAGATGTGGTGGTGAAAGAGCGGTTTTTTGCGAGATTCCAGAGTGCATGTAATTATTGATGAAGACAAATGAGACAAAGATTATGCTTGTTGTTGTAATGTGTTTTCAATGTTTTCCATGTAATCATTAAGGTAGGGTATTGGAAGTAATTCTTCCATGTGTTGTCATTGAAAGTTCCCAAGTGTGTAGAAATTAGTGTTTCCTATATATGAGTTGTATTTATGATCTAGATATGTGGAATTTAGAGATTTATGTTCTAAATATGTGTAGTTGTTGTGATCAATAAAAATAAATATACTAAAATGTGTTTTGGAATTGTATGTAATGACTCTTCGATCTCTCTATTTTCTAACCCATCAATATAAGTATTAACTTTTCCTCTCTTCAAATCAAGTAGAATTTCAAAGCAACAACCTTCAGCGAATGCATTTTTAAATATTTAAATTTAAATTATAAAATCTTAATCACTTACATTTACAAAAAAAATTAGTGAAACGCAAGATTATAATTCACGACCCTTAACATAAAATTTACTTTTACCATATTTCACTTGTATTTTTATACATTAATAACATAAAACTTATACCATGGGGTGTAGTAACTTTTTATACTTGTAGTTTTCTTATTTCACTTATGTTTTTATATTTAAGCGCTCATTACGCCGATGAATAAATTAAATCGAAAGACAAGCTTACATTCAAATAATTCTGCAATCAACCTGATTCAAGGTTCGGGAGGAATCTTAGGTTTTTGTTTCTTCCACCCAACCATCTCGTGAACCATTATTTGTGTGAACAAATTTTATAAATGAATACCGTGACTCATCTACGTTGAATATTCACGTATTCAAATAACAATGTAAACAATTATGTGCGTAAAAAAAATAATTAAACATAGAATATGAGGTATTCCTTTGAGTATGGAAACAACGAATGGGTTCAAGCCCGTGGAGGAAGGTTTGAACCTTGTCTCGGTCATTAAGAATATGGCTATATCGCTGAACTCGGATAAATTTATTTTAAGTACGGATTTAATATGAGTTGAGAAAAATTAATGTATAATTATTTTATTGGTTAAATTGTGTTTTTAAATGCTATAAAAATCACATGGTTTAAATTTGTAAGTCCAAAAAAATTTTGTTGAATTTTGACAACAACATCATATATTTAAACATATAAAAATGTAAAATACTAAACCATTTCAAATGTTTTAACCACATATATATATATATATATATATATAAACAAAATATAAAATATTTTAAATAATGTGTGATTGAACTATTTTATCACTATTAAAATGATTTCGTCATTATTAATATATTTTTAAGTATACACTAATATTAATTTATATTAAAATATTTTATTTATAACCCATGTAAGATATTTTATTATATACAACATTAAAATATTTTAATTTAACATTTCTTTCTATATATACATATATGAAGTTGATATCTAGAAATTAATTAACATACATCTTCAAATAGTTTATTTAAGATAGGTGTTTAAAATATTTTTGAAAATTATAAAGTTTAAGCATTTTTTTACTTCTAATTACTTTACACCAAATTATATCATGTCATTTGGACAAGTAATTAAACATTGATAACATTATTTATTTATTTTTCTTATTATAGTTAGACATTTTTTTTCAAGTTAGAGAATATTTTATTTTTATTTTAAAAGTAACACTTAAGAGATACGTGTCAACTCCAAATTGAACAAACATACTTATACATCACCTTTATAATAGACTGTAAAATAAACTTCTAGACTTAATAAATTAAACAAAAACAACCCTGCCTTTTAGAGTGGTAATCTATTAATTCTACCCACAACTAATGAGTTCAAGGCTTTAGGGGAATCTTTTGCTCTTTATTTCTTCCACCAAGAACCATTTAGTGGGTGAATAAATTAAACGGATAATGCGACACTTTTCCTCAATGTCGCTAATAACGAATGTGTCCAAAGACTTGCAAAGAAACGTTTGAATCTTTGCTTCTCCCGCCAAGAACCAAAAATAAAATCAAAATCCTTGCAGTTCTCGCTGATTAATCTGCAAACAACGAATCAGATCAAACATCTGGGGGATTATTTTGATATTTGGTTATTCAACCATTAAATGTACGAGGGTGTGTAAGTTAATCGCGCCACAAAAAAATAAAAACTTGCCACTTTGTGATGTATATGATCGTATATATGTTATACCGGTATATTTACAACTTTTGAGTAAATTGTTTTAATTTGAGATTAAAAAGAAAATTGAAGTGTTTTTAAAAATTTATAAATTGATTTAAATATTTTTCAATTTAATGTCTCAAATTATTGTTTTAAAAAAATATTTTTATAAAAACAGTATAGAAGACAAATATTATTATTTTTTAAGACAACTCATTTTTGTTTGATAAAAATTATAGTTATAATTAAAAACATATTATTGTCTCTCTAGAAACCATAAAAATATTTTGTTTAATAATATATATAAAATGTAAAACTTTTTGTTTTTTCAATAATATTCAAATTAAGGTAGTAATCTTGCATTGAACTAACAACCTTTAAACAACTATATTATTAAGAAATGTTCTCTATAATAGAATAGAAAAGTACTTCCTATGAATATGGCAATACCATCTCCCTATTGGCTTTTCTTCTCTCCAAATTAGGGATCTTTCAAAGCAGCATCGCAATACCATCCTAGTATGGCTATCGCAATACCATCCTAGTATGGCTATCTTTATGTGGATTGTTGATTCCCCGAATATCAGGGAATTGGACAAATAAGTGCGATTAATTTTTTGACCGCCCCTATATCCGTCCAATTCCAAAATATTGAAAAAACCAACAATCGACTTAAACTCAAAGTCCCAGTCTGGCCTTTTCTTCTCTCCAAATCGAAGATCTTCCCCAGCATCAACCTTCAACAACTGCATATTTAAATATTTAAATAAATTTCCCAACTTAAACATTGCAAACACATTTAAATTATATGAACTTAATCACTTACATTAACAAATTTAATAATTTCTATGAAACACACTAATATAATAAATTATCCATAACATAAAACTAACCTTTTACCATGGGGTGTAGTAATTTTTTATGCTTGTACTTTTCTCATTTCACTTATATTTGATCATTTTTTGAGATCTTCGGGCTGATCCCATACATTCCTGCTTGGTTATATAATAAGAAATCGCTTGGGAAGCTTTTAGATCCAAGTCGTGTACTGCCAGCACCCAGCTCCAGAGATTAGCTGACCAGCTGACCTCATGCGAAACTCATTTTTGTGGTTTGCCTGTTCCATCCAAGACGAATTCCATGGTCGTGTACTGCCAGCACCCAACTACAGAGATTAGCTGACCAGCTGACCTCATGCGAAACTCATTGTTGTGGTTTGTCTGTTCCTGGCAGGCACGATACATCATTCTGTGCAGACCGATACGTTTTTCAGTTTAATTCCATAATCCGAAAACATGTGGGAGTTGTTAGATCTATGGTGATCACCTTGGCTAGCTTGCCCTAATCATCGCAGAGTTGTTAGATCCACACTGAATTTCGCGGTTAAATTCCCGGTAGTCGCGTCCTGGCAGGCATCTAATCATCACAATTACCTGACCGCTGACCTCATGCGGAAATCTTCTTTGCCGTTGTCCTTTCCCTACAGAAACGATACGTCGTGCCCTGGCGAGAGAGAGAGGACTGGATCGGGAGGAAATAATATTTATCCAATTGAATATTCCCATAACATGTCCCACTCATCTTTAAACGCTCATTATGCTAATGAATAAATTAAATCGAAAGATAAGCTTACATTCAAATATTTGGAAAATCCTATTTCCACCACTGTAGGATCATTAATGCGTGGTTACATGTGCCGGAGATAGTCAGAGATGACTAGATAATAAAAATAAAAAACGGCGTGTTACCCCTGGGCGTGTTATAAACGTCTATCTCCGACGCATGTAGTAGCGCATTAATGATCCTATAGTGGTAGAAATAAGATTTTTCCAAATATTTCCTCAATCAACCAATGATTCAAGCTTCTCGAGGAATCTTGAGTTTTTTGTTTCTTCCGCCAAGAACCATACTGTGAACCATTATTTGGATGAATAAATTTAAAAACTGAATACCGTGACTCCTTCAACATAAAATACACCGACTGTTCTATGCCGAATATGATGGTATTCATATCAGTCTGCAAACAACGAGTGCTCAAGTCTTTGGGGGAATGTTCGAATCCTTGTTTCCGCCACTAAGAACCGTTATGTGGGTGAATAAATTAAACAACAACAACCCTGACTCTTCTACGCTGAATATGGTGGTAATCTATTAATGTACAAACAACTAATGAATTCAAGCCTTCAGGGAATCTTCTGCTCTTCGTTTCTTCTACCAGGAACCATTTTGTGGGTGAATAAATTAAATGGATAATACGACACTTTTCCTCCATGAGTATAGACGGATTCAAATAATTTCGCTAATAACGAATATGTCCAAGACTTGTGAAGAACGTTTCAATCTTTGCTTCTCCCGCCAAGGGTCAATAAATTAAACAAAAGGGACCCTAACTGCTCTCGCAGAATAATCTGCAAACAACGAATCAGATCAAGCATTTGGGGGACTCTTTTTTAACTATTATGTTGACGACTGTGTAAACAAGTAATGCGCTAAAACACTCTACCACCAAGACCCATTGTACTCTGAATATGTTTCTATTGAAATAAATCTGCAAACAACAAATCAGTTCAGGCTTTTGGGTGAACGTTTTGATCTTTGTTTCTTGCTCCGAGAATCATTCCGTAGGCGAAGAAATTAAAGAAACTATCATACCCTCTTTACACTGAATTTTACGGCAAACAACAAAGGAGTTCAGTCTTTTGGACAGATCTCTCGACCTTTGTTTCTCTGTACCAGAACCCATGGTCATATGACTGTTATTGGTTTTTTGTTTGCAATATATCATGCTATCATTGAGAGTATAAAAATGCATCCACAGCCTAGTGTTCTATTTAGCTGATAAACTAAAGATTAAAAATAAATTATTTCCTAATAAATAACCATTAATAAATTCATTTTAGAAAGTCTAACCATCAAAATAAATTAATAATACTAACGATTTAATAATAATAATAATAAATTAATATAATAAAAATGTATAATAAATTAAATAAACTATCACTGAAATTAATAACTAAAAGAAATATTCAAATAGATAAAACGAAAAAATTTGAAATTCACATATAGATTAAATTTCGCCCATGTCATTTTTCTCATTAGCACATAAAAGAGTGGGATCCAACTCATTAGCACATAAAAGAGTTGAGTCCAACCGTGTAAAGTGAGATATGTTTTTTTTAAAGGAAAGTTATTTTGATCTAATTTAAGTGGGTTGCAATATTATTATCTTTTTCACTTATATCCAATTTTATATTCAATTCTATTATATGACCGGTAGAATAAATTCTTACCATAATTTCAAACCTTATTATATGGAATTCCCTACGTAATCAAAACATATATATTTCCAATATGCAATATAAATATATTTATTAAAGTTGGTATTGTAATATTTTAAGTATTGAAATATTTTTATTAATTAATATTGAAAAACAAAATATTATTAAAAATATGGTATTTCAAAATCAAATTAATAATTTTATATATCCCCTTTCCAATAAATATTGAAAAATAGAAAATACCTTTTAATAAACAAAATAACATTTTTAACTTTCATTTACTTATACTCTACATTAAAAGTGTGTAATGAAAAAAGCATATCAATATCAAAGATACAATCAAAGATCATTACGAAGTAGGTGAGCCTAGAAAAAAGCATATCAACATCAAAGATACAATCAAAGATCATAACAGTCTCTCGCAATATTTTGTAGTTGAATGATTTCTAGTTCAAGGTTCTATGTGCACTATTGCAATCCCTAAATAATCTCATTCTTATTATTCAAATGTAACAAAAATTCATTGTAATCTTCTTTCTCAAGCCCCTATTTTTATCTACGGGAAGAGGGGCAGATTTTGTAGTTGAATGATTTCTAGTTCAAGGTTCTATGTGCACTATTGCAATCCCTAAATAATCTCATTCTTATTATTCAAATGTAACAAAAATTCATTGTAATTTTCTTTCTCAAGCCCCTATTTTTATCTGCGGGAAGAGGGGCAGTTTTTTCACAAAGCATTTCGACTAAGATTTTTAATATGCAAATTTTCCAATTCACTAAACATCTTTCACTTCCATCTTGCAAATTCCAGATAACATTTTCTAGATCCGAGAGATTCTTAATTTTCTCTTCCAAATCATTATGAAGGTTGACCTGAGTCTCAAACTCTTCTACGATATTTTCGAAAGACATTCCCATTTGCATCCCAAGACTATCCACCTATTTTATTTTTTTAACCATAATATTCAATTGTCATTTGTATCCCAAGACTATCCACCTATTTTATTTTCTTAGCCATAATATTATAAACTTGATTGTGATGTGTTGCGTTCTCTATTTGAATTAGAAAAATGAATGATTGAAAATAAAGACCCTGTTATGAAGTTGATCAGTTTCCAACTTATCAAAAACATCCTGCAATAATTTTACATATAGAGATAAATTTTTCACCACATAAAATCTATTATGTGTTTCCAATAACTTACACGACAATATGAAAAGAAAAGAAAAAAGCCAAATTAGGTATGCAAGGCAATGCTTTACCGAATATACAAATCAAACCTTCAAGGCTTTAAATCGAACAAATTTTCCCTTTTACACATTAAATTATATTTTAATGGCATATTAGGTTGTAGAGAGAGGGGTCCATGGACTATGCCATCCATGAAGATTACTTCAAGGGAACTAAAATAATTAGCCTCACTTTGAGCAGCCTCCAACTTTCACATTGTCTGAATAACAACAGGTTCTAGAGGATTGTAACAGTAAAAATGCATTGCGGGAAGTGTTCCTTGAAGCTTTTGAATTTAAAATTGATGCTACAATAACTCCGCAATCCTTGCTGGTAACCGAAAGAAGTTATTGTTTAAGCTTGTAGACCTGCGCAACGCAACTTTCAAATGGAGCTTTGAAATGTCGGGGCTATTCCTAAATCTCATCCCCAAATCCCAAAGACAATTCCTAAAACAAATTATATTGTTTAAAGGGACGGGCTCACCATGCTTCCGGTGCGCGCAAACCCTTCCCTTGGCGGACAACAAAACATGTGCAGTCAGAAATATCAAATAAACTTCAAGAAAAAGAGAAACTTGCCAAAATAACGCAAGACTTTTCAAAGGGACCTCTGAGCATCCATAAGTTAGCTTGAAACAACAACCATTGATAATCAATTGATATAAAGCAGTAAAAGCAAGGTGGTCAATAGCCGTCTTATGACAGCAATTAAGCTGCCACCGAAAAGCTCTCTTTCCCAAAAACATCGTGCAGCTAGCTAAGGAATGGAGTAGTCTACCGAGGCAGTAGAATGGCCCCTTTTCCGGCACCGGCTGGAAAATTGTCCGGCTCCGGCTGCCGGAAATTTCTCCCTCTTCCGCCACCATCTCTCCGCCCGTTCTCCGCCACCCTCCCGGTCCGCCCTGACATTTCCCTGACATTCCTGCCTGACATTCCTGACATTCCTGAGCTGTAATTCCCTCGCGAAGTAATCCCCATTCCCTCCATTCGAATTCAACACCCGCGCCCATTCCCTCCATTCGAATTGTGGTTTCGCTGTGCTCTGATCCTCTGCGAACTCCTTCCGCACTGCAGCTCGGAGGCCCCTTACTCTGGTTTCGCTGTGCTCTGATCCTCTGCGAACTCCTTCCGCATCGCAGGTACCCTCCAAAACACAGTGGTTGGCGGTGGTGCTGTCGCTAGCAATCTCCTCCGTCTTCAGCGTTCCAAAACACTTATTGGAGGGCGAGCGGCGAGCCCCTTAGAAGCATCCTACGACTGCATACGTGCACTCATAATGAACCACATAATAGGATATTCCATTTTTTTTTGTTGATTTGTGCAGACAGGTGCGGAGGAAGAAGAGGATCGCAAGTTACCTGTTACCTCTTTTCTGCAGCTTGCCTTTCTAGGCCTTTATAAATTCGAAGCAACAAGAGGAATGGGGTACCGCAGTCCTGGTCCCATTGACCCCTCAGCCCAGCACCCGGCAAGATTTGATTCCTCGTGCGCACAGAGAGGTACAGAAACTTTTCCAGTCTATCATTCGCCTTTAAATTGGAGCACTCACTCTGGTAAAGTCTCGGTATTACAGATACCCGAGATTGAGGCGAACTGACCAAGGGGCGACCGCGTTATGATGAAAGATTACATGGAGAAAAAGGGGAAGGTGTCCGGGAGCAGGCCGAATGCAAGTAATGGATCACTGCATAGACATGCTCACATGAGCAGCTCTGGTGGAGCAGTTGGGGTTCATGGACTTCATGGCAATCCCAATCTCAGGCAACAAGATGATCATCATCAGGGGCGTAGCATCCGAAGATCTCGGAGCTTCTGTGGGCGCCCTTTTCAAACTGAAAAAGTTGGGGCAGCTTCATCTACATCATCAAAATTGAAAAAGAATGCAGGGACAATGATGAGAAGGCCAAAGACACATCCAGAGCTTCTCAATCGGGACGATCGCCCTGTTTTAATGAAAAACAAGAAGATGAATACTCCACTGGAGGCATTAAGCGCTAATAAGTTACTGGTTAGCGTCACGGTTGCGCAGAGCATTGGTCCTCTGCGTTTATTACTCTCTAAAGATGCAGCAGTGGAGGATGTGATTAAAGCAGCACTGGTTCTTTATGCCAAGGAAGGGCGTAAACCACTTCTCAGCAGTGATCCAACTTCCTTTGGCCTCCATTACTCACAGTTCAGCATCGACTGTAAGTATTTTGATTTGTTAGTACTTGAATTTGTTTGTTCTTGTTTTGTAAAACTGCATTAAATTTTTTTACAATATATTTTCAAGAAGTTTAAACTTTGATCCCCTGTATTTTCTAATCTTCAGAATTTAACTGCATTTAAGCCTGTGATACAAAATATTTTCAAGAACTTTAAACTTTGATCCCCTGTATTTTCTAATGTTCGGAATTTAACAGCATTTGAACCTGTGATACAAAATATTTTCTAATGTTCGGAATTTAACAGCGTCTGAACCTGTGATACAAAATATTTTCAAGAACTTTAAACTTTGATCCCCTGTATTTTCTAATGTTCGGAATTTAACTGCACTTAAACCTGTGATACACGATAATTTCAAGAACTTTAAACTTTGATCCCCTGTATTTTCTAATATTTGGAATTTTACTGCATTTAAACCTGTGATCAAGTGATGGCTAAACAGATTTAGGTAACCAGCAGATTATCATCCCATTCTGTTTGTTTGAACTAACTGAATATTTTTCGCCTCTTTTAACTCTGTATCTGAGTAATTGGACTTTAATTGCAGGTTTAAATCCAACTGATAAAATTAAGGACCTAGGTTCCCGCAATTTCTTCTTATGTTCGAAGGAGAAAGCAAAGGAGAACTGCATACTAAGTTTCCAGAGAGGAGAAACAGTTGTTTCAGAACGTTTGTGCTTATCTCCATCTTCATGTGGAAAAGATGTCTAGAATATTTCTAGAACAACACAACCGTGGTACAAGCAGCTGATTCAGAATTTCTTGATGGATTGGGATTTTCTGGTACAGAAACTGAACATTTGATATATACATTCGAAGAAGCTGGGTGATGTTTATGCGTCTGGCGCTCCATTGACTGTTGCGCGAAATAACACCTTTGTTCATACGGCAATGGCGGGAGTGGTGGACCAGATCTGCAGAATTTTACCCAGCCGTTCGGTTGTTGTTATCCTTACCAATATACTGGAAAATTTTCCCACCCTGTGAGAAGGAAATTTACTAATCAGACATACAAGGCAAATCTTGTAAATATTCATTGCTTTATTTTTCAGTGAAATATAATTCCTTCTAAAAATATTGATTAAAATAATATGCAGCGTGGAGAAATTGAAACTAAACCTGCCCGGCTTAATTATTTTATTTTAAGTTTTTTTTTTAATTGGAATTTAGTTATATTATTTTATTTTATTGTGTAATCCCACAAATTACGATTTTTATGATTTAAAATATATTTTGAAAAGTATGAATAATCAATATTTCAATAAAATGTGAATTATATAGATTTCAAATTTATTATTTTAACAAGTATATGTCAAATTTTAGATAAAAATGAAAAAGAAGTCTAGGTCAAATTTTAGAATATTTTAAAAAATATGAATAATCAATATTTCAATAAAATGTGAATTATATAGATTTTATAACTCAAATTTATCATTTTAACAAGTCTATTTCAAATTCTAGATAAAAATGAAAAACAAGTCTATGTCAAATTTTAGATAAAAATGAAAAAAATACGAAAACATAATAAATTAAAAACTATTCAATTTAAACTCACATTCTTAACCATTAAAAACTATTCAATTTAAACTCACATTCTTAACTCTGATTTAATAACTGGCTCAGTTTTAATTAACATAAATCGAAAAAAAATGATATTATTTTCCATGAGATATAACCAAAGTTCAAGATGAATAGGTTCCTGTTCATCCTTACAACTACATGACCTACGCCTATTTCTTGAAAATTTGTCTTGTCATCTCAACTATATGACCTACACCTATTTCTTGAAAATTTGTCTTGTCATCTCAAAGAATATTATCCTTGAGATGGTGGTTCTCCCTTCAAGATGCTTTGCTACTTTTGTCAATTTCTAGAACATTACTAAAATATAGTTATGTTCCCAATGGGTGGAACCTTGGTATAAGCATAGAATGCAAGTGAGAGAGGAGTTAATTAGAGTGATGGTTAAGCCTAGTTGTAGATTTTAACATTTTATTACAGTAGTAAATTTTTTGAGTGTACTTCATCTTAGAGTATTGAAACGTTCCTCTCGTTTCAAGTAGGCAACCTTCATCATAAGAGAATAAAAATAACTTGTAAAGTGGATAATCCACTTATAATATTTAGGGCATTTTGATACTTTAGCATGAATTATATTCCAAAAGATCTATTATTATTTTAGTTTTTTTTTTTAAATTCAATAGTTTAGAGATTAAATACTCAACAAGGTAGGATCATCTTAATTGTTAGGTAGGATCATCTTAATAAAGATAAGGGATTTGAGTATTTATAGTGTAAGGGAAGAATTTAGAATTTGTAATATAAATAAGGATTTATATAAAAAGTTGTACATTTATATTTGAAAAAATAATTATACAAATAAACTAGTGAGGTTGTAAGAAGTGATTGTGTGGGAATATTGTGAGTAGGAATAACAAATGACAATCTTAGAGCTTTAAAACCAAGGTATTGTCGATGTTTTAGGATTTTTAATAGTTGGAAATTGGGTTTGTTGAATTTTTTGATAAAAATGTCTTAAATGCTTTATGTTGGGTGTGCGTTATGTTCTTTCTACGACTAGTCCCACACACTACATGTTGTGCTGGGTACAACGGGGATATCATGGCAGGTGGTAGTGGGCATTGCCTTGAGATTTTTTTTCATGTGAACCCAATAATAGCACAGGGGATTCACTTAATGAACCTCTGACATATAACATGCGTTCGTGACATATTAAACAATACCTACATATTGGAAAATCCCTCTAAAAATCACATTATTTACCCCCCTACCAATATGAATGCAATACAACTTCCCAATTTAAAAATCCCCTACTTTCACTAGATATTGTAGGTATCTATTTTTTCATTAACTTTTTTTATACCCATTTATATTTTTTCATTAACTTTAAGCTCCCTTTTTCATATTTGTCAATATAAAAACCCTTTACCCCCTATCTATCCCCCAATATATTATGTCATTTTTCCCTCAATACATATCCCCCAATATGAACCCACGTGGCAAGCTATTGCCTGTGTTCCCTGCATCTGTGGGAGCTTGCCTTCAATTGTTGCTGTGGTGGTGAAGGTCTCATTGATCCAAGGCTCAATGCACACCTTCAAGACTGATTCTTTGAGCCATGTTGCGTCCACCTGTTCTTTCAGCGCTTTGGCATGTTGCACCTGAGGGAGCCTCTGAGTGAGGGCCACCATCTGCGCAGTTCCTTTCACGCTCTCATACTTCTACTGGAGTTCTCACGCCTCTGTTTCTAAGCGCTGGATGTTGGGGTCCTCTTGCAGGTTTGTGAGGACCTCAAATGACTCCTCCAACATTCTAGTGCAGTCTCTCACTGCACTTCTGATCTCGTTTAGTCCCACTGTAATAGCATTGCCACGCTATTCTTTTACCTCCGGAGGGGGGGATGATTGCGCCTTTAATCACAGCTCTACGATTTGAAGGTTCAGCTCCAACTAAAGTTTTTTCATTTCCTCCCATGACTCGCGCACCCCTGGTGCTATCCTGTGGATGTGCACCTCTGTTGGTGTGTTTGTTGGGATGGTCAACTCAAGGATGCTTTGACAAGCTTTGTCCAGTACCTGTACCAGTTGTCAATTTTTCGACACCACTTTGTCGCGCTGCAAGCTCAACTGTTCCATGTTGATTTTCTGCTCGCTTAGTACTTGCAGCACACGGCTCTCCCTAGCCCGTAGTTCTACAGTAATCGCATCCTGCAGAATGTATAATTTCTCCCACGGGAGTGTAGCCATGTTGATGTTGATACCCTTCAATGTGCTAATTGTAGGCTTGTCAGCCTCATTTGTTGTCCCCAGTGCCCCCTTCGGCAGCACTATGGTATTTGTCACCTGAGCACATAGCATCTGCCCTACTGCCGTTATCTCGACTGTGAGGCTGGTCAAAAGGGTACCAGCCTAAGGAGTGTGCACCTGCAATTCCTACAACTGCTCTCTGAAGGCCCCCAACTCAATCTGGTTCTCCTAAACAAAATTCTAGAGGACCTCGGAGGTGACATCGTGCACTGTCTCACCGATGTCATGCAAATCACCGTCAGTAAGGGTGATCAGGTCAATAGACAACTTCAATGCCTTGACCTTCTTGTGCCGCCCCATCCACTCAGTTGGGTGCTAGCACTTCAACTTTGTTGATGCGGTTTGTGGGTCCGCGCCTCCCTCCTATTCATTTGCTTCCTGCCCATGCGAAGGCGACTTTTGGTCCTCGTGGGCCTTTTCGGCTGCCTCCTGCGCTGCTGCTACTGTGCAGCCTTTTTCTGTTCAGCTGGTGTCTGTGTAGCGTCCCGCGCCTCCTGCACTTCTATTGCGGCTTCCTCCTTCCTTCTCTTCTCTGCCAACTGCGCCATGTGCAGTTTGGCCTCCGCCTTCTTCCTATGCGCTACAGATTTCTCTATTGCCGCAATGTCTGGAGCGCGCAACTCTGATGGCCATGTCTCTAGTACATTCAAGACTACATCGTCCATGGCTACAAAGGGTAGCTCTTTCCATTTCTTGGCTGGGTCCTTGCGTGCTATGATGTATATGTTGTGGAGGTCCACCTTAAACACTGAAAAAATTTGCAGGCTGTTGTTGACAGTGGGTGATAACCTCAGCTTGCGGTTGATCCCCATTTTGAGGTTCATCTCCATGAACACCCAAAATATCTTACTATCGCAGATCCGGTTTGCATCCTTTGTGGCCTAAAGCGAAGCGTACTTCGTGGCCTCCCACAGATCCTTGTCAATTGTGGGGAACTGACTATCCTCCGGCAATTCCCTTGCCACGAGCACTATGGATAGCAGAAGCCATGCATAGTGGAACGTTTTGCCTTGTTCTTGAGCTTCACGCTAGTTCTCCAAGAATTCCTTGCAGAGGAACTCGAACCAGTTAAATTGGACCCTCTCCGTGCACTGCTCATCAAGTGCTACCATTGCCATGGGTACCTTGTCTGCGTGGCACTTGTGCATAACCTTACCTACCAGTATTTGGGTCGCCACTCTTACTGCTTTGTCATTGATGATGGATATGGTGTAGCCCCTCTTCTTATTTTCCAGTTTATATTTCTTCTTCATGGCCTCCACAATGGCCAAGTCACTACATTTCCCCTTCGAGATATCTGTGGGGTCCTCTCCTTCGCATGGCAGCCAGGTGATGTGGTGAATCAAGTGTTCCGTGATGGGGATGGGCTCCTCCAGCCACAAATACCCACCATGCACCAGGCAGAGCAACTGCCTGATGACAAAAATTGTTATTAGGGCGCTGGTGGAAATGCGACACCCAAACCAAGTTTATTAACCCTGCCTTTCCACTCCACGCAACCATTTTCACGGCTCTAATTCGGTAACCCCTGTTGCAGTGTTATGCTTAGGCTTTATGAGTTGCGCGGTCTCTAGGTGAGGGAACTTCTCGTGGTCAGTGAGATCCCAATCTTCAAATTTTAAGCTAGGCACCTATCCCCGGTGCACACCCTAAAAAATGATGTTGTTTGGGAGGAGCAGGGTCTTGAGAGAGCTCTTGCTCTCGTCAAGATCCTTGGGAACTTTAGCCTTCCCCTTCCGTGGGGGGATATAGGTAGGTAGCTTTGTTGGAGGGTGTGCTAGCTCAGTTTCCTCCTCCATGCCTTCATCATCGTCTTCTTCGATGATAAGGTCCTCCAGGTCTTCCTTCTCCTCGTTGGTTTCTATGTTAATGGCTTTCCCCTTCTCCTCCATTGTCGGCCTAGTGCACAGCGGGTTTAGCAGGGACACACATACGGGAACCATCGCTTGTTTGTATTTCTTTGGTCTTGGCATGCATGGGGATTTAGGGATTTTTGCCACAATCTCGGCACCTTCAAGGCATCTCCCACAGTCAGGGCCTGCACGGCCTCTTCGGCCGTCATCTCTATGATTTCCATAACTTCCTCAGATGTTTCCATCGTGTCCGACCAAAAATCTATCACTCGCGTACTCAGGGGCTCAATTAACATTTTGCACAGGTCAAACAGGGCTCTACTCAGGCTATGTGGGGTATAAAACTGCTCAATTTGAAAATGACCAAGTGTTGTGTGCTGGGCATCCCTTTGTAATTTATAGCACCTTTTGAATTTGAATTCGACTATTCCCCCCAAATTCGGTTCATTAATGCTCCCTTGGCAGCAGATTTTCCCAAATCTTGCCCATAAATCACATCTTAAATGCCTGTCGCCCACTCCATTTGGTCTCAAGTCGAGCATCACATCATGAATAGTGACTTCAACAGTCATTTTCTAGCCAACTTACGTGGTAGCTTAGCCCCCCTTGTGCAGGCGTGAACCTTGTGACTCTTTGCTTCTGCGCGCAGCTCCAGCATCGCACAGCTCTCGGGCAGAATAGTTTATAGTCCTGCGCCTCCTTTCAACTGCCAGGAGCATTAAGACTATACTTTCCACAACTAATCAAGTGGTCACGCCACCTATATAGGGTGTCATCTAATCATCCGTCACTTTTCATGGAAAATTCCCATCTTTTATTGTTACTGGCGGCGTCGCGCACTTTATCATCTGTAGCGTGCCACCCTAGTTGATTCGCTTAGTAATGTGTGGTCCAAGCCAAGGCATCAGACTGATCAATTTGTGACGATAGTCCTCAAACTTGTCAACGTGATCGTGCGCATCCTGTGTTATCACACAAGTCTTCTTATCAAGAAAATATTCCTTTATCTCATCCTCCAACTTTTTGATTTCTGCTTCTACCAAAGCACTTTTCTTCCTTAATCGTACCCTTTCTTTCTCAAGTTCTTGGAGCCTAAAATTGCCCTGTTGGATTTCTTCTTCCAAGGTTCCGCGAACCTTCGTATCTACTGGTGCTTCCATGCATAGACTAGGTATTTCATGCTCTATGGGGCTTACAGTGTTTGCTTCATACTCCAACCTCAGAGGTGCCTGCACCGTCAGGTTCTTACACGTGGTTCTATAGGCCCATAGAACCACTGGTACGGGCAATTCCCAGTCAGTCCGCTACGCATTATGGACCTTGTTAAGCGCTTCACATACTTTGTTAAAGGCTTCTACATGGATATCCTTCTCCACACTTGGTCTTTCCATACTTCACGGCTCCAACCAGAGGGGTTGTTCATGCCATTTCCTTTCCCACACCTACTTACTGATTGTGTTTCCTAATGCGAAGACTGTGTGCATCCGCGTAGTTTTCGCACCATATTTCTACATCCATATAGATAGGTGGGCGCGCGGACCGTTTCGTTTGACAATATTGTCTGTTAACTGCATCTGAGGCTTCCCAAACTGCATGCACATCATCCTTCTACATTTGCACCAATCCTCAAAGCTTCTTTGGTGCGGACCCCACCACTTCACAGGCATAGCGCACAGTACCCACTTCAAAGCTTCGAAACGTTGTGTTCTGGCACCTCACTTTCAAATCTGCTCAGGAAGTCATCCACCTCACTTAACCCATCATACATAGGCAGATCCCTCACCTCCATCGATACGCAACACAGGATCTCGTCATCATGTTACAGTTCAGTGTGGTTACCTCATGTCACTGGTTCTGCCATTGTTCTATTTCCTTGTCCAAATCCAATGTGCAGGAGCTTTCGTGCTTCCATGAGATTCATCCATCCACAGTCGAATTCACCTAGTCTTGCTCTCACATGGTTATCTTGTAGAAGTAGTCCAATTCATCATCGTTATCGTAGTCGCCCACCGGATCTATGGAGCATGATCCTTCTGCAAGGTCCAAGGGTACAACCACGCGCAAAGACTTTTTCTCAATTACCGGAGGATAGTCAGTTCCCCACAATTGACAAGGATCTGTGGGAGGCCACGAAGTACGCTTCGCTTTAGGCCACAAAGGATGCAAACCGGATCTGCGATAGTAAGATATTTTGGGTGTTCATGGAGATGAACCTCAAAATGGGGATCAACCGCAAGCTGAGGTTATCACCCACTGTCAACAACAACCTGCAAATTTTTTCAGTGTTTAAGGTGGACCTCCACAACATATACATCATAGCACGCAAGGACCCAGCCAAGAAATGGAAAGAGCTACCCTTTGTAGCCATGGACGATGTAGTCTTGAATGTACTAGAGACATGGCCATCAGAGTTGCGCGCTCCAGACATTGCGGCAATAGAGAAATCTGTAGCGCATAGGAAGAAGGCAGAGGCCAAACTGCACATGGCGCAGTTGGCAGAGAAGAGAAGGAAGGAGGAAGCCGCAATAGAAGTGCAGGAGGCGCGGGACGCTACACAGACACCAGCTGAACAGAAAAAGGCTGCACAGTAGCAGCAGCGCAGGAGGCAGCCGAAAAGGCCCACAAGGACCAAAAGTCGCCTTCGCATGGGCAGGAAGCAAATGAATAGGAGGGAGGCGCGGACCCACAAACCGCGTCAACAAAGTTGAAGTGCTAGCACCCAACTGAGTGGATGGGGCGGCACAAGAAGGTCAAGGCATTGAAGTTGTCTATTGACCTGATCACCCTTACTGACGGTGATTTGCATGACATCGGTGAGACAGTGCACGATGTCACCTCCGAGGTCCTCTAGAATTTTGTTTAGGAGAACCAGATTGAGTTGGGGGCCTTCAGAGAGCAGTTGTAGGAATTGCAGGTGCACACTCCTCAGGCTGGTACCCTTTTGACCAGCCTCACAGTCGAGATAACGGCAGTAGGGCAGATGCTATGTGCTCAGGTGACAAATACCATAGTGCTGCCGAAGGGGGCACTGGGGACAACAAATGAGGCTGACAAGCCTACGATTAGCACATTGAAGGGTATCAACATCAACATGGCTACACTCCCGTGGGAGAAATTATACATTCTGCAGGATGAGATTACTGTAGAACTACGGGCTAGGGAGAGCCGTGTGCTGCAAGTACTAAGCGAGCAGAAAATCAACATGGAACAGTTGAGCTTGTAGCGCGACAAAGTGGTGTCGAAAAATTGACAACTGGTACAGGTACTGGACAAAGCTTGTCAAAGCATCCTTGAGTTGACCATCCCAACAGACACACCAACAGAGGTGCACATCCACAGGATAGCACCAGGGGTGCGCGAGTCATGGGAGGAAATGAAAAAACTTTAGTTGGAGCTGAACCTTCAAATCGTAGAGCTGTGATTAAAGGCGCAATCATCCCCCCCTCCGGAGGTAAAAGAATAGCGTGGCAATGCTATTACAGTGGGACTAAACGAGATCAGAAGTGCAGTGAGAGACTGCACTAGAATGTTGGAGGAGTCATTTGAGGTCCTCACAAACCTGCAAGAGGACCCCAACATCCAGCGCTTAGAAACAGAGGCGTGAGAACTCCAGTAGAAGTATGAGAGCGTGAAAGGAACTGCGCAGATGGTGGCCCTCACTCAGAGGCTCCCTCAGGTGCAACATGCCAAAGCGCTGAAAGAACAGGTGGACGCAACATGGCTCAAAGAATCAGTCTTGAAGGTGTGCATTGAGCCTTAGATCAATGAGACCTTCACCACCACAGCAACAATTGAAGGCAAGCTCGCACAGATGCAGGGAACACAGGCAATAGCTTGCCACGTGGGTTCATATTGGGGGATATGTATTGAGGGAAAAATGACATAATATATTGGGGGATAGATAGGGGGTAAAGGGTTTTTATATTGACAAATATGAAAAAGGGAGCTTAAAGTTAATGAAAAAATATAAATGGGTATAAAAAAAGTTAATGAAAAAATAGATACCTACAATATCTAGTGAAAGTAGGGGATTTTTAAATTGGGAAGTTGTATTGCATTCATATTGGTAGGGGGGTAAATAATGTGATTTTTAGAGGGATTTTCCAATATGTAGGTATTGTTTAATATGTCACGAACGCATGTTATATGTCAGAGGTTCATTAAGTGAATCCCCTGTGCTATTATTGGGTTCACATGAAAAAAAATCTCAAGGCAATGCCCACTACCACCTGCCATGATATCCCCGTTGTACCTAGCGCAACATGTAGTGTGTGGGACTAGTCGTAGAAAGAACATAACGCACACCCAACATAAAGCATTTAAGACATTTTTATCAAAAAATTCAACAAACCCAATTTCCAACTATTAAAAATCCTAAAACATCGACAATACCTTGGTTTTAAAGCTCTAAGATTGTCATTTGTTATTCTTACTCACAATATTCCCACACAATCACTTCTTACAACCTCACTAGTTTATTTGTATAATTATTTTTTCAAATATAAATGTACAACTTTTTATATAAATCCTTATTTATATTACAAATTCTAAATTCTTCCCTTACACTATAAATACTCAAATCCCTTATCTTTATTAAGATGATCCTACCTAACAATTAAGATGATCCTACCTTGTTGAGTATTTAATCTCTAAACTATTGAATTTAAAAAAAAAAACTAAAATAATAATAGATCTTTTGGAATATAATTCATGCTAAAGTATCAAAATGCCCTAAATATTATAAGTGGATTATCCACTTTTACAAGTTATTTTTATTCTCTTATGATGAAGGTTGCCTACTTGAAACGGGAGGAACGTTTCAATACTCTAAGATGAAGTACACTCAAAAAATTTACTACTGTAATAAAATGTTAAAATCTACAACTAGGCTTAACCATCACTCTAATTAACTCCTCTCTCACTTGCATTCTATGCTTATACCAAGGTTCCACCCATTGGGAACATAACTATATTTTAGTAATGTTCTAGAAATTGACAAAAGTAGCAAAGCATCTTGAAGGGAGAACCACCATCTCAAGGATAATATTCTTTGAGATGACAAGACAAATTTTCAAGAAATAGGTGTAGGTCATATAGTTGAGATGACAAGACAAATTTTCAAGAAATAGGCGTAGGTCATGTAGTTGTAAGGATGAACAGGAACCTATTCATCTTGAACTTTGGTTATATCTCGTGGAAAATAATATCATTTTTTTTCGATTTATGTTAATTAAAACTGAGCCAGTTATTAAATCAGAGTTAAGAATGTGAGTTTAAATTGAATAGTTTTTAATTTATTATGTTTTCGTATTTTTTTCATTTTTATCTAAAATTTGACATAGACTTGTTTTTCATTTTTATCTAGAATTTGAAATAGACTTGTTAAAATGATAAATTTGAGTTATAAAATCTATATAATTCACATTTTATTGAAATATTGATTATTCATATTTTTTAAAATATTCTAAAATTTGACCTAGACTTCTTTTTCATTTTTATCTAAAATTTGACATATACTTGTTAAAATAATAAATTTGAAATCTATATAATTCACATTTTATTGAAATATTGATTATTCATACTTTTTAAAATATATTTTAAATAATAAAAATCGTAATTTGTGGGATTACACAATAAAATAAAATAATATAACTAAATTCCAATAAAAAAACAAAACATAAAATAAAATAATTAATCCGGACAGTTTTAGTTTCAATTTCTCCACGCTGCATATTATTTTAATCAATATTTTTAGAAGGAAATTATATTTCACTGAAAAATAAAGCAAATGAATATTTACAAGATTTGCCTTGTATCTCTGATTAGTAAATTTCCTTCTCACAGCGTGGGAAAATTTTCCAGTATATTGGTAAGGATAACAACAACCGAACGGCTGGGTAAAATTCTGCAGATCTGGTCCACCACTCCCGCCATTGCCGTATGAACAAAGGTGTTATTTCGCGCAACAGTCAATGGAGCGCCAGACGCATAAACATCACCCAGCTTCTTCGAATGTATATATCAAATGTTCAGTTTCTGTACCAGAAAATCCCAATCCATCAAGAAATTCTGAATCAGCTGCTTGTACCACGGTTGTGTTGTTCTAGAAATATTCTGGACATCTTTTCCACATGGAGATGGAGATAAGCACAAACGTTCTGAAACAACTGTTTCTCCTCTCTGGAAACTTAGTATGCAGTTCTCCTTTGCTTTCTCCTTCGAACATAAGAAGAAATTGCGGGAACCTAGGTCCTTAATTTTATCAGTTGGATTTAAACCTGCAATTAAAGTCCAATTACTCAGATACAGAGTTAAAAGAGGCGAAAAATATTCAGTTAGTTCAAACAAACAGAATGGGATGATAATCTGCTGGTTACCTAAATCTGTTTAGCCATCACTTGATCACAGGTTTAAATGCAGTAAAATTCCAAATATTAGAAAATACAGGGGATCAAAGTTTAAAGTTCTTGAAATTATCGTGTATCACAGGTTTAAGTGCAGTTAAATTCCGAACATTAGAAAATACAGGGGATCAAAGTTTAAAGTTCTTGAAAATATTTTGTATCACAGGTTCAGACGCTGTTAAATTCCGAACATTAAAAAATATTTTGTATCACAGGTTCAAATGCTGTTAAATTCCGAACATTAGAAAATACAGGGGATCAAAGTTTAAAGTTCTTGAAAATATTTTGTATCACAGGCTTAAATGCAGTTAAATTCTGAAGATTAGAAAATACAGGGGATCAAAGTTTAAACTTCTTGAAAATATATTGTAAAAAATTTAATGCAGTTTTACAAAACAAGAACAAACAAATTCAAGTACTAACAAATCAAAATACTTACAGTCGATGCTGAACTGTGAGTAATGGAGGCCAAAGGAAGTTGGATCACTGCTGAGAAGTGGTTTACGCCCTTCCTTGGCATAAAGAACCAGTGCTGCTTTAATCACATCCTCCACTGCTGCATCTTTAGAGAGTAATAAACGCAGAGGACCAATGCTCTGCGCAACCGTGACGGTAACCAGTAACTTATTAGCGCTTAATGCCTCCAGTGGAGTATTCATCTTCTTGTTTTTCATTAAAACAGGGCGATCGTCCCGATTGAGAAGCTCTGGATGTGTCTTTGGCCTTCTCTTCATCGTCCCTGCATTCTTTTTCAATTTTGATGATGTAGATGAAGCTGCCCCAACTTTTTCATTTTGAAAAGGGCGCCCACAGAAGCTCCGAGATCTTTGGATGCTACGCCCCTGATGATGATCATCTTGTTGCCTGAGATTGGGATTGCCATGAAGTCCATGAACCCCAACTGCTCCACCAGAGCTGCTCATGTGAGCATGTCTATGCAGTGATCCATTACTTGCATTCGGCCTGCTCCCGGACACCTTCCCCTTTTTCTCCATATAATCTTTCATCATAACGCGGTCGCCCCTTGGTCAGTTCGCCTCAATCTCGGGTATCTGTAATACCGAGACTTTACCAGAGTGAGTGCTCCAATTTAAAGGCGAATGATAGACTGGAAAAGTTTCTGTACCTCTCTGCGCGCACGAGGAATCAAATCTTGCCGGGTGCTGGGCTGAGGGGTCAATGGGACCAGGACTGCGGTACCCCATTCCTCTTGTTGCTTCGAATTTATAAAGGCCTAGAAAGGCAAGCTGCAGAAAAGAGGTAACAGGTAACTTGCGATCCTCTTCTTCCTCCGCACCTGTCTGCACAAATCAACAAAAAAAAATGGAATATCCTATTATGTGGTTCATTATGAGTGCACGTATTCAGTCGTAGGATGCTTCTAAGGGGCTCGCCGCTCGCCCTCCAATAAGTGTTTTGGAACGCTGAAGACGGAGGAGATTGCTAGCGACAGCACCACCGCCAACCACTGTGTTTTGGAGGGTACCTGCGATGCGGAAGGAGTTCGCAGAGGATCAGAGCACAGCGAAACCAGAGTAAGGGGCCTCCGAGCTGCAGTGCGGAAGGAGTTCGCAGAGGATCAGAGCACAGCGAAACCACAATTCGAAGGGAGGGAATGGGCGCGGGTGTTGAATTCGAATGGAGGGAATGGGGATTACTTCGCGAGGGAATTACAGCTCAGGAATGTCAGGCAGGAATGTCAGGGAAATGTCAGGGCGGACCGGGAGGGTGGCGGAGAAGCGGAGAGATGGTGGCGGAAGAGGAAGAAATTTCCGGCAGCCGGAGCCGGAAAAGGGGCCATTCTACTGCCTCCGTAGACTACTCCGGAAAAGGGGCCATTCTACTGCCTCCGTAGACTACTCCCTAAGGAATTCGCGGGTATACTTCATAGAAGTTGTTTATAATGTGATTTTTTGGAAGCTTTTCCAGTGGCCTTTTCATGTCAAAATCCCTCAGCAATTTATTGGAATCGCAAGTTTGATAGCTAGTTTCTGCACAATCAAAGCGTCCCAGAAGTTTTCCAGGGTGCTGAATCCAAATATGCAGTTAAAAAACCATTTAATTACAACAAATCAAGATTTAACCTCATTTCTTGTCCGGATTCTGTCACCAAAATCTCCAAAAAAATTTCATTATAGAACACTCCTACTTCATATTACTTGATAAAAAACAACATTGTGCAATTGCAGTGTCAATCCATTGTCAACAACTCTCTCACTATATAGTGGATTGGTCCGTCTGACACGTGGCTGACATTTCTTTTTAGTCTCCAGATCTGGCAAAATCCGGTCAGGCTCCGGCTCCAATTAGAGCTCCAGATACACATTGAATGTGGTGTCTTGGAAAGCGACCACGACTTGGATATGGAGAATGAGTTGCGACCAACATGCGGCCGTGATGATAAAACCTTGATCGTGATAGAGAGGCTGACTTACTCCTAGATTCACTCTTGTTCGAACACTTCATGTTAGAAATAGAGAGACGGGGGACAGTTAGATTTTACACCAGACAAATTATACTATAATATTATTCCTCACAATAATTACATATATATATATATTATATAGAATATAAGTAGAGCAAGCATATTTTTTAATAAAAGGAAGTAGAGCTAGCATAATTTTCTTTTCAGAAAATATTTTTGAAGTAAATGAGTATAAGTATACTGGGATTGATTTGAACAATAAATTTAATTGGGCAGACTGTAGAAAGAAGAGAATTTTATGAGGGTGGAAAGCATTATATGCTCCTCAAAACAGATCTAGAGAGGGAGAGTTGTGGGATTGGAAAACGATTAAAGTGCTTTTTGGACTCTTAGTTTGTCTAGTGATGCTATATGGGTTGAATTGTGGGCTAACAGCACTCCCATCTCAAAATGGAAACAAATTGAGAAAATCCAAAAACACTTGATTATGAGCCAGTTCAAAATAAAAAGTTCAGATAATGTTGAGTGAAACATGACCAACTCCCATTGAAGTAATTGCTATGGTGTGACTCATAAGATATCTAAAAAGAATTGAGAAAATGAGAGTAGTTAGATGGCCTAATGTTATCTTCAATGAAGGGATGAGTGAAAGAAAGAAAACATGAATGAAACAAAACTACACATGGATGCAAAAATGGAATATCTACCTCAATGCATGTCCCACAAATAGCAAGAAGCTAAAGGATTTTGTTATGAAGAAGTTTTGTAAAAAGGTATGGGGAAAAGATTTGGGTAGAAAAAATAAATATTACATTGAGGAATTGAACCCTACGTGTGATCTACAACCAAAAGAGTTCATTGGAGCTAGCATTTGGTGCTGAGAAAAGGTTCTTATTGCTCAAATAACCACCAACTCACATCAACTTCGGTGTGAAACAGAACAGTGGAAAAAGCCTAAAAAGGCTTGGAAAAAATGGGTGTGTACATTTTGCACGTCTAGGGATGTGGAATTGGAAAAACATTTCATTTTGGAATGTGATACATTGAAAGACATCAGAGAAAGTTATGAGAACATGTTAGCATCAGTTTCTTGGCATTGCCTTTTTAGCAAGGGGATTGTTGGAAGGTTGGGCTAGCTCATCATCAATTTGAATCGGAAAAGGATTGAATTGTAAAAAGCGAAACTAGTTTTAGTCTCGTGGACCCTAAAATATCATTTCATAACACACTGACACTCATCTAAATCAGGATTGCAATTCACTACATAGGAATCAACAATTTCTATACTAATGCCAGGGACTCACAATGACAACTACATATGACATGGAAAAATTTACTTCCAACGCACTTCTTTAATGCTTACATGGAAAACACATATTACAACAGCATGATATTTGTCTCATTGGTCTTCATCAGCACTCACATCCACTGTGGAATCTCGCAAACACGTTCTTTCTTCTCCAGCGCATCTTCAAGCTATCACTTGACCTCCATTTGAAACATAAAAGCCTCTGACAATCGTTGACAAACTTTGTACAATTGAAACTTCTTGACTACCTCGAAGAATAGCCTAAATATTGAATATCTCTCTGGACATGCTTCCATCCTAGTAGTACCCATCGAAATACATTTATATAGGTAAGTTGTCTATATACTGAGTTTATCGAGCAGTCCATCATACAATTGACCTTTTAGACATATACACTTTCATACATATGAAGAAAACGACCTTTTAAACATATACACTTTCATACATATGAAAAAAACGTGTAACTAATGTTCTTGAAACACCGAAAAATGATAAGACACATTAACATATAAGAAACTCAACATAACCAAGGCAATAATATGTTCTCGTAGGCACCAAAAAAATATTAATAACCATTCACTTGAAAAATGTTTTCCTGTTATTTTATATGATTAGAATAAAATCACGCTAACATTACAAATCAGACCCAGATCAGACGCTATCAGAGACCAAAAATAAACCCTAAAAGATTGACCCACCATCATTGCCACAATAGACAATTTTAATTCCACGCTTGAGGGCTGCATAATATCTGAGCATGAATTCCAATCGACATCAGACAGGTACACGCATTAGTCAACTCCTTGACACAATACTAGTCTTGGCTCCAAGCTCCATGACACTGGCTTCAAAACTTCAACACGCGGACAGGTTGAGTCCAAGTATCATCGTGCAACATGCAACATGTACTCGTAGCAGCATAAATTGTAGACTCCCGAGATCCAATCGGCTCATTCTCGGATCCCTCATTACTCTCCTCCAGCTCACATTGAACACAACGTTTCTCCAAGCCTGAATAATTTGTGAGTCATAATGTATGATCTCATATCATCTTTTCTCATAAGCTTATGAAAGGAATTTGCGTGTATTCCTTTGGCCAACTGTTTTGACTTAAGACCATGCATATACATTGTATTTTGGTTTCAACAAAACACAAAGTCAATTTCTCAAAACTTTGCAGCAACATCCGACAATGCTCCATGATCCCACCACGACCAACTCTCTAAAGTAAGCTTCACAATGAATCCCATACGAGAAATTGTCAACTACGTCAAACACGGTGTTTACCTTGCGATCGATTCGCGTATGAAATCTCCATCTGTTGTGAACACAAACATACTGCACCAATGACAGATCACTTTATCACGATTCCATTGTTTCTTCCGTCTGATGTTGAATTGCAAGAATCTTTTCATTTAAATCCAGTTTCTGTTAAAATTCTTAAAAAAAAAAAAAGTCTATCACACTTTCCTGGTTTAAAAATGCTGTGTAGCGCTACTACAGATCTCGGGAAACCCAAGGTATCCATCTCTGATGCCAGACGTCGCAGTGTGTAACATGAGCAAGAAAAATACAAGTTCTGGTTCAGAGATAGCGTCCCCACAGAAGCAAAAAACGAGACCCACTTCCATCTACAAGAAGCCCCAGTCTACAAGAAGGCCACCCGTAAAAAGCCATATCAATAGACGCTTAAATGAATTCTACTCCCTCATCGTTTCAATCAACCACCTGCCTTCTGCACCCTTCTCCCTATTCCCAACAGACCTATCATTGGATAGATATCCACCAGAACTAACGACAAGTTCCTTTTTCAAGTTCCAGGAAGATAAGCACAAACAAAATTTTACAGATAGAAAGATGGCGTGAAGAAAACGAAAAGAAAAACATATCTACACATAGGATCACAAAAAATATTCACCCTAAAAATGAACTCTTATACATCTATACTAATATGTATAGAGACAATAACACTCAAGATATCTCGCATTTTCCTGGCGCTCCCATCATGGATTTAAGCCAGTATCTGCTCTGATACTATGTTAGAAAATAGAGACATGAAGAGAGACCGAGAATTTACACAATATAAATCACATTATAATATTATTCATCACTTAACAAACTGACTTCGACAAATCTAGATCATGACTCCAACTCACTACATAGGAATCAATACCTTCATGAATCCAACCTATTACATAGGAGTCAATCCCTTCTAGACTGACACTTAGGGACTTACAATGACAACTACACATAACATGGAAGAATTACTTCCAATAGTTCAACTTCTACTCTTAATCTATCTATAACTTTAGCCATCTAAAGTTGTAGCAGTTTGATTCATAGACATAGTAAAATAAAAGTATATATAATTGCAACATAAAATGCAAGAGAACCAAATCTATCATCACTCGAACAGATCTATGGATTTATAAAAAATATAAAAGTATTCATTTAAATAAAAATAAAAAATGACTTAGTGACGAACATTACTCATTCTTGTGTAAAAGTCAACGTCACCATTGTTATATATAACAATGGAAGAGATTCAGAGTTAATCAAACATAACAATGACAATTGAACATATTAAAATCTGTATAAACTAACAACCCATTTCAATTAACCCATTGAAAAAAATGTCGCTTATCAACGAAGTATAGCTACTCACACTACCTAAATATTCAATGGCATCCGTAATGCTGTCAAAAACCTCTCGCTCCACTTTTCAAACAATAGCCCCTACAAGGAATGTTGCATCCATTTTGATTGTCTTAGCTGTCTCTATTTACATCGAATATGGATTTTACCAATAACGTTGTTGCGTATGGGATAAACCCTTAAAGTCTAATCTCAAAAGAAATTGTGAAATTCTCTCAACCCTATCGTTCTCGGACACTTACCTAAGACGAAACTGCATTCAATTTTGATGGTTTTACTTAATATCTTTACATCGATTATTATTATCCCTGTTGTAGGCTACCGATATTGCATTCAGGTTTTGGTCAGATCTATATCTATATTAGTTAGTTTAGGTTTGATGAAAAAATTAAAATGTTTATAGTGGAATATTATAAATTGGAATTTATTATTTTTAAAAAACAATTTAATTATTTTTCTTAAATTTAATTTGCTATTAAAATGTAACAAGTTATTATTATTGCCTTATTTAATGAACTTTTGCAATAATAATAATGTACTTGTAGTTAGTCCATAAAATCTTATTATACTACATTTTGGTCTTTAAAATTTTCATTTCATTTTAATTTCAGTGTCTTTCAAAATAAAAATTGACCAGCACTGACCAACACAACGGTGCAGAGACATTTTGGAATTGGGGGCTTGTCTCATCAAATGGGGTTGGACATGTATGGTCTTGCATAAGATTGCACATTGGGAATGGGGTTGGACATGTGCAGTCTAGTAAAAAAATATGTAAAGTAAATATTAATGATTACAAAACAATTTTTCCAACTACATACAAATAAATAGAATTAAATTATTTAAAAATAACCTAACTTAAGAGAACTAGATTTTTTTTTTTAAATAATAGAAAATACCTCTCAATATAATTTATCTATCGGTATATTCTTTTTTTAATATTTAAAGAATAACCTAACTTAAGAGAACTAGACTTTTTTAGCAAAACAATAGAAAATACCTCTCAATATAATTTATCTATGGGTATATTCTTTTTTAATATATATTTGGTATATCCAAAAAGTTCTTATATACTTCATCATTTTAAAACCTTATCTAAAAAGAATAAACTAAAAGCGTAAGTAAAAATTCTCATAGTCAAGGCATGAATTTTCTAACCAAATATCCCATACCTTTGACCATTTCAAAAACACATATGGTTACGATAAATTAGGTTGTAAGTAACGCAGAGCTTTCCAATATCAAATAATTATATCACCATGACCTTGATGTTATTAACATAATTAATTTCTCATCTGCATGACCTTGATTTTATTAACCTAATTGATTTCTTAGTTAAATTCACTGGTTGTTTCCTTCTTGGGAGTTCCTATGAAGGAATTGTAATTTCAGAACCTTCAGGAAAAAGGTATTAAAACCCAAAATAAGGAAAGGATGGGCTTTAAATACATCTCTTGCTCGAGCTATAACGCCAGTGGTATAAACTCCGCAGAATTGCCAAAAGAATCATCATTAATATTATGATTTGTAGTTAATGGAGAAAAACTTGTTTTATTGATTGATAATGCTAATATTTATAATAATTAAATACAGAACTTTTGGCCATTACAACTTGCAAAAGGCTTCCTAACACTTGTTCTCGGCATTTGTTCTAGTAAGAGGCATTTAGAAAAGGAGGAGAATTCTTGAGAAATATCACTCCCAAAACTCACAAAATCAAAGAAACTTAAATTGCAGCCAACAACACGCTTACACATCTGGTTCAGTAGTTCAAGCAGGGAGAGATTTAGATTGTTATAAGTTTCGTGCCCAAGGTTAATTAAAATTTAAATATTTAACTATTTTTCAGTCAACTAAGTCATTAAAATCAGATTGGTCTATAATTTCAAGTCCGTCTGAGTTGACCCTTGATTGATTCGGATTTCAAGCCTAAGTTTCAAAGCATTGTTTTCTTCTATGAGAAAATTAGAACAGGGTATCCTATAGAAAGGAGTTACCACACATTACAATAGACCCTTGCAGATTACAGCTTTTAGCAGTCCAACTTGAGATGGTCTGATAGATGGAAAATTGAACATAAAACAGGAAATCAGTGCTTGTAGAGATAGTATTTTTAGGATCTCTACAATTAGTCACTATCTAATTAATTGCAGGTTCACCCTCAACCTGCTTGAAACTCCTGTTTTATTTTAAGGAAGAGCGGGGGCAAGTTTCAACTTGTCCTCCTTGCTTATAAAGTTATAAATTCCTTGATGTCTTACAAGGTTAATGGGGATTTTGAAATTTGAAGTCGATGGAAGTATGAACCAGCCCAGACCAACCATAGCAATTAAATTAGAAACAGCTTTGTGGCCTGAGAAACCACTTAAGGCCACCAATATCTAAGCTCATAAGTTGTATCTCACACCTCAATGATTGATGCAAAAACATGGTGCTCTAGTATTGGGACACATTACATGACTTCTTTCATCCAAAATAGTTCTGCAGACATCATCCCTTAGGGACTGCCATTCTGCTCTTTGCAAATGCCTTCAACTCTATTCTTAATTATGCTAGTGCGTTTGAACAGTGATCGAAGTTAGTAAATTTTTTTAAATATATTAGACGAGTCATTAAGGTGTAAATTAAATATCATCTCAGCCAAGTAAGTACAAACTCAATCAGTTAAACAAATTTGGTATTGAGCCAGCTGGTTCAGACACTGAAATAACCGATTCAAAACCAAACCAATCTCTAATCCAATTTGGAGACCCGTTAGATCCCTTGACAATTGACTCGGTCAACTAAATCGAATCCAAGTCAATCAATTTTTGTCAGGCTAATAAAGATGCACCCTTAACCTCACCAAGACTCACAAACATTGTTTTCTGTTTTTTCCACCAAGGATGTGGCCACCCTAAGAGGAAGTTACCACCTATTTATTGTTTCCTCTTATAGCCATAATGCTTGAAATGTCATAATATGTTATCTCGATAATGTAGCTCAAATTGAAAAATACCTCTCGTCAATATGAGTATTGGTTTTTCCTTTCTCCCAATCCAGTAGCTTTCAAAGCAACAACCTTCAACAGCTAATAAAGATGCCCCCTAACCTCACCCATACTCACACCTCACCCATACTCACAAACATTGTTTTTTGTTTTTTCTACCAAGGATGTGGCCACCCGAAGAGGAAGTTACAACCTATTTATTGTTTTCTCTTATCGCCACAGTGCTTGAAATGTCATAATTTTTTGTCTCGATAATGTAGCTCAAATCGAAAAATGCATCTCGTCAATATATTTTCCTTTCTCCCAATCAAGTACCTTTCACAGCAACAACCTTCAACAACTGCATTTTTAAATATTTAAATAAATTTCCCAACTTAAACATTCCTAATCACATTTAAATTATATAAACTTAATCACTTAAATTTACAAATTAAATAATTTTCTAATAAATTGTGAAACACAAAAAAAAACAATCCCTAACAAAAAATTTACTTTTACCATGTAGTCCAGGAATTTTTTATACTTGTAGTTTTCTTATTTGACTTATATTTTTATCAATTCATAACGCACTACTACACCAAGGGCATTTTTGAGACAATGAATATTTTGTCTCAAAAAAATCATTTTTTATTTTAGTTATTCTACATTAAAAATTAATATTAATTGAATTGTCTTAAATATAAACTTTAAGACAAAAAGAGTTTGAGACAAAAATACTTTAAGACCAAACTTTATATTTAAGACAAAAATAGTTTAAGACAAAAATATTTTAAGATAAAAGAAGTTTGAGACAAAAATATTTTAAGACAAAACTTTCTATTTAAGATGAAATTAATTTAAGACAAATGTTTTGAGACAAAACTTTATATTTAAGACAAAAGTAGTTTGAGACAAAAGCATTTTAAGACAAAACTTTATATTTAAGACAAAAACAGTTTAAGACAACATTATTTTAAGACAAAAACAATTTAAAACAGTTATTTTAAGATAAAACTTTATATTTAAGACAATTATTTTAAGGCAAAACTTTATATTTAAGACAAAAATATTTTAAGACAAAACTTTATATTTAAGACAATGGGCACTTTAGACAAAACATGTTTAAGACAATTAACAATTAAAAGTCGTTCGTGCTTTATCTTTACATAGAATGTGTCATCTTTGGGCATGGGGGTTGTCGCTTGTCATGCAAAGGGAGGTTTGTTTTTCTTCAAGGGGAAATATTTGTGAGAATGGGTTGTCCTCACAACATAGACATGTTTCGCACTCATTTCACACACTCTTACACAAGTGTCACCTTTATCCTCACAAAGTCTATCATTGGAGCTGCACTTGTCGTAAGCTGCCACAAAGATTGTTGCATTAAGAGAAGTATGTGTTATATGTTCTAGATGGTCTATGTTGTATTGTTAAGTGTTCAGGTGTGTGATCATAGTCAACTTTTATCACTCTTCACATCAGTTCCACTAATCCCACACTTAGCCAAATTTCAAAGTTTCCCTAGCAACCTAGCCTCATCCAACTTTCTTGAACTGCTCACTTCACATCTCTAACCTTCAAGATTTTCCTTTGCCTACTGGAACTATGCAATGCATAGAAATCCCAACCTCCCTTAGCATTCAAAACTACATAGTGGTTTCCTCCAATGTCCTTCCCTCAGCTGGAACCCACTATCTCCAAAAGCTATGAAATTTTGTCCCTTGACTACCCAGTTTTCCTTACATCCCGAAACTGCGTAGATGTGTCCTCCTAAGGCCTCATCCCACAATAATCACTGCCTGCTGAAACTACGCAATTATGTCTCTCAAGGTCCACGAAGAAGGATGACATGTTAGATGACTCTCAAGGAGCTCAAGAAAAAGATGAAAATACCAAGGAACCCAAGGTATGATAGAATATCATGACCACATGAAGAATCCATCTGATGCATAACCCTTTGGAGTGTAGTTATGGAAGAAAAAAAAGCAGATATTTTAAAATACACCTCTTAGTGTAGCTTAAAAGGAATTCTTATCATTGTCATATAATTCTGTCTTCCATGACATTCATGGTTGCAAGAACTGAAAGTCATTCCATGTGGTTTCTCTACATGTCTTGCTCCCTTTCACTTGTTTATTACATAGCTTAGAAGATGAAGAGTATTACCACTTGTTTATTTAAGCTAGGGAGGTTGTGACCAACATGATCTTATGACTAACCAGGCATAATTCAAGGCAGCCTTAGTGGGATGGAAGATGTTTCATGATATGTAAATAGTCAGTACACTCCTTTGCATTAAGCCTTTCCTTTTATCTTGCATGTACCCTCACTGCTTGTCAGATTTGGCTACCTACTGATAGTAGTCTCATAGCTCTTTCCTGACAAACAAGGGGAAGGAATTTCCTTCAACCTCATTTATTCAAGGCTCTTCATAGCAAGTATAAAGCTAAGAGAAGGAGATGTGGAATTTCACTATCAAAATCTTGAAAACCCTTTGCATGTTCGAATCTATCCAAGCGATTAAGTTGTCGCTCAACAACATTGTCAGTCTTGGAAAACTCAAGAAAGATCACATCACTAGATATTATAAACTTCTTATTCACTTAATTATAGAGATGGTATGCTTTGGAGGTATGAGTACCCAAAGAAGATACATTTGTGACTCCTTGCACTAAGTTTATTTCTATGTTCCTTAGGTATGAAGGCATAACAAGAGGAACGAAAAACCTTGAGATGCCTCACTGAAGGAATGTGGCCATACCACATTTCATAGGGAGTCTTGTTTCTGATAACATGATATGGACACCTATTCTTTATATACACAACACATAGAACCACATCAGCCCAAAACCTTATGAACTTAACATGTGAACTATGCCAAGTTCATAGTGAAAGTCATACATTCCATTAAACTATGTGTTGAAAAATGTAGCAAGAAATTCTCAATATGATTTTTCCTTGATTAAATTGTGAAAATTTCAGTTTCCATGTCAACAGACATCTTGGATGATGTTAACTTGTGTGACATGGCTTGTGTCACCCAGTTTACTCAGTAAATTCGAGTTGGAGGAGTTAGAGTTCAATTATGCATATGTGATTACTAATTTGTAGCAATAAAGGTCAATTATCTCAAGTTGTTGTGAGTTAAAATAGTTCCAACGTTTGGAGGAACCAGTGGAAGGTCATTTAAGCAGTGGGACTTCAGTCAAACTCAGTGATCATCAAGTTAACTGATCAATCAACCCAAAATAGTTGGTGCATGAAGAGAAGTCGAGTTCCCTAATATTGGTGGATATTCCAAGGCAATTTTAATTCTTGTAGCTCGCACAATTGTAAGAACTTACTATAACCATAGTGGAGGAGGTAGCTTGAGTAGGAGCTTCTTGTGAAATTGGAGAGGGAATGATTGTTGGTAGCATTAATAGCCTACCAACAATTTGCTTTACACCACACTTCAAATTATTGTCTATGGTTTTTGAGGGTGGATAACTTTTTCTTATGCTTTTTGGTCATTCACGTCCTCACTAACTATCTTGGAAGGTCTGTAATAGTTCCTTGCATGCATGTCCTCACTAAATATGTTTTGGGATATCTATACTAGTTCCTTGCAAATTTATGTTTGTCAAGTCTTAACTACTTATGATCTTAGGTGCTCACAATTGTCTGACTATGGCACTCTCTAAATCATCCTTCTTGAAAGGATCCAACAAAACAACTTGAGAGGAAAATGAGAATGGCACACTCTTATTGGAACTAGCCTAGAACTAGTGGAATTGGTTGGTCCCAATGGTTTTAGAGTTGTACTAGTCTAGTTTAGTGGTTCAAATTGTCTAAGGTTGGTCTTGTATTGAACTGACCTTAAAACACCAAAGTGACTAGTTCTCTACTAAATTGACCAATTTCGAAGAATGTAGTGCAAAATAACTAATGACCACCAAATATTATTTTTTTAATAAAAAACACTTAAAAGGAAAAAAAACATCTTAACCCTAGGGCCCTACAAAACCTACCCTAGTAATTAATCGTAATATTTAATTTTTAAAGTTAAAGTAAAAGTTGAGATTCTCCTTATCTTTCCTTTTCAAAAAGGAAAGATAAGGATAATGTCAAATTTTAATTAAATTTTTAATATTAAGATTAATTGTTTCAGGTTGTTTCAGAGTGGTTCCAACTTCATTCAGTTTGGAGAAAGTCAAATTTTAGATCCCATTCAAAATTTAGGAGGGTTAAACAGTTTTCAAGAATACAGGATTGGTAGGATTGCAAGGTGTCCATTGGATTCTATGATGTATGATGGTATGGAATTGACATTGAATCAATAGCACTAGACCAATGTACCTTGATGTTGGTTGCATTGATTGTTGAACTCCTTTGTCATGACATGTGTGTCTCCATGGCTTGAGTGAAGGTGTACATTTTCACTAGGGTCATGACAATGGGGGTTCAAAAATCAATGCAACCACAACGAAACACTAGTACCATATGACAAGATTGTAAATTCTAAATTCTAGACTCTCAACTATGTCGCTATAGATACTCATTAGTACTATGCTTATTTTTGGATTGTAGAGTTCATTTAGAGAACCTTTGTTGATGTATTATGGTTCAAAGGTGTATGTAGTTGGTGTTGTTTTGGTTATATGTACTCCTACTTAATATAAAAATGATAAACATTATATATTTGTGTGTAAATTATTTGGATTCACATGGATGCACTACTACATGGAGGGGAATTTTAAGACAAAATAATTTTTTGTCTTAAAATTTTCAATATGACACACTAGTAAAAAAGGTAAAGGATTAGGGGTTCATCTTTACACTATTGATGGTTTCTTCAGGAAGTAGAGCGATGGAGGTTGACAACAACTAATGATATTTAGGGCAATGGAGGTCGAAAACAGAGGTGTGTGTCGTGAGAGGAGTGATGGAGGAACTTTCGAAGAACGTTAATAGATGGTAACATAGTTGGAGTACTTTTCGAGGTTTCCATCGATTGTGTTTTAATATGTGTTTTTTGACTGTTTTATTTATTTTGAATGCTACTTATATCAGTTGGTTGTTGTTATTAGCACATTGTTGAGCTAGATTGGAAACATGGATTAGATTAACCTAAAGGATTGTTAAAAAGTGCAACAAGAAATTCTCAATTTGATTTTGCCTTGATTAAATTGAGAAAATTTTAATTTCCACATTAGTAGACAACTTGGATGCAATTAGCTGCAAATCTACACCATAATTTCTACATCGTATTATACCAGGATTCACATTAGAGCAGGAATTTCGAATTTGTTTCTCAGGAGGTTCGAATTTGCAGTTCAGTGTAGCAAGGTCTCTTAAGAACTGAAAATATGACCTTCAATGGGCTAAGGCTAGAGTATGTCTTGGAAGGCAACTCTAATTTCATTGACTGGAAGGATCACATGGAGGAGGTATTCAATGAAAATGGATTGCTAGAATACATCAAGAGAGATGTTACAAAACCAATAGAATCTTATGCCCAAAACCTTGCTCAGTGGAAGAAAGTTGTAGCCAAGGTGTGGATAATAATATTGGAGGGAGTATGAGACCACATTGTCAGCAATCTCCATGGGAAAGAAAATCCTTATGGAATGTGGTGGGCACTCACAAATCTATTCTAGAATGGTAGTGACCACAAAAAGTTGGTGCTCAAGGATAAACTTTGAAATATCAAGATGTAGAAGAATGGCTTTATCCTACAATATCTGAGGAGGTTCACACAAGTTTGTGATGAGCTTGCAGGAGTTGGTGTTACTCTTTCAAAGGATGACTTGGTAAGAATATCCCTCCTGGGCCTTCCCAAGATTTGGCATAACTATCAAGATTAAGTGAACGGGAGGGAGAAACTACCAAATTGGGAACACTTATGGTATGATTTGGTACAAGAGGAAATAAGGCAGAATACCAGAGATGGGACCTCATCCAAGGGCAAGGATGAAGAAAACTTTGCATTGGTTGAAAAGGGAAAGAAGTGAAAAGGGAATAAATCTCAAACCAAACCAAAATCCAAACAAGGGAGAAAGAAGAAAGATTTGTCAAAAATTAAATGCTTCCATTGTCATGAATACGGGCATTATGCCACGAAGTGCCCACAGAAAAAGGAAATCAAGAAGACCTTAGGAGGAGCAGTGGGTGAATCCTTGGATTTATAGTTTGACCTTGACTTTACCCTTATCGCATACATGTCCAAAATAGTGATGGGGAGCGTGTGGTACTAGGACTTAGGTGCATTGTTCCACATGACAGGGTGTAGAGACATTTTTAGTGACTTGGAGGAGAAATATCTCAAGATGCACATCAAGCTAGGGGATGATGGAAGGTACAACATGACCAATATTGGTATAGTCACCTTTCAGAGGGAGTCAGGCTCAAGGATGTCATGTTTGTTCTAGGCCTAAAGAAAAATCTCATCTCTATTGCAGTTTTGGAAGACTGTGGTTATGAGGTGATCTTCAACAAAGGAAAAACATTCCTAATACACATAGCCATGAGACAGGTGAAGAAGATTGAGGTTTGTGTGAAGAATCTATATAAGTTAGATATGGAAGATTGTGTTGCATTAAAAACTAAGGAAGAGAAATTGCAGGGCCATGATGTAGGTGAACTTTAGCACATAAGCCTTGGCCATTTTCATCGTGGCACCTCGAATATTATACAAGAAATATCCACTAGCCTCCCTAAAGGAGCACTTGAGCAGTAGGATGTATGTAAAGGATGTACCTTGGGGAAGTACATAAAATCCTCATTTCATGATCGGGACAACAAAGCGCATGCATTCCAAGAAAGGATCCACTATGATGTCTGTGGACCTTTCTTGACAGCCTCTACTACCTGACACAAATATTTTTTCCTTGTTATTGATGACTTCTCACATAAGTGTTGGATCTCTTCATGAGGAAGAAAGATGAGACATTCTCCAAGTTCATAGAATTCAAGGCACTGGTTGAGAAAGAAACCAGCAAGAAGGTGAAGGCTCTCAGGAGCAATAATGGAGGTGAGTATGTGTTGAATGAATTTAAAAATTTATGTGTGAAAGAAGGCATTCGACGAGAGTTGACAACACCCTGCAACCCACATCAGAATGGAGTGGTTGAAAGAAATATCCATAGCATTTTGGAGCAACGAGGACGATGTTGCATAACCAAGGCCTACCTTTGCATTTGTGTGTTGAGGCATGTAATACAACAGTGTGTTTGTAGAATTGAAGTTCTCATTAGATTCTTGGCATGATTACACCGAAGGAGGCTTTCTAAGGAAGAAATTTGGATGTGTCGCACTTCAATATTTTTGGAGCCTCTGTTTACTGCCATGTCTCCAAAGACTCAAGGAATAAGATTTAGTTGACCGCATAATTCGTGGTATTTGTGGGTTACACAGAAACTCCCCACAACTAACATGTGTACTTTCCATCACTCATAATGATAGTTGTGTGAACGGATGTAAATTTTGATGAGGAGAAATATGTGTGGTGCTCTCTTGAGAGGGAGATTTAGAAGCCACCAAAAGATGAGATTTTAGCTCAAAAAGAGGAACCTCAGGAAGTTGTAGAGCAACCACAAATTGTGGAGCAAAGAGTGGAGACATTCACTAAAGCAAAATCTCCAGAGAAGGCAGAAAAATAACCAAGGAAGTTGATAGACTTATGCAGGATGCGAGGGAGAATGTGGGATATCCTTCAAATTTGCGTAAGCAAAGGAGGTCACTTGAGAGGTACACCGGCTACATGGCTCTTATGACTGAGCTTATAGTGATTGACAAATCATATTTTGAGGAAGAAATAGAGCAACCTGTATGGGTTGATGAAATGTTGGAGGAATATGAATCCATTACAAACAACCGTGTTCAGGAAAAGGTCCCAAGAACAACATATAAATCAATAGTGGGTTTGAGATGGATCTTCAAGGTGAAGCAGGCAATAAACAGAAGCATAGGGAAGTATAAGGCCATATTTGTGGCCAAGGAGTACTCTCAAGTTGAGGGAATTGACTATTAGAAGACATTTTCTCTTGTAGTAAGGTACTCATCAATTAAATCAATTCTTGGTCTGGCTACGTAGATGGGGTGGAATATCCACCATATGGGTGTAAGAACAACGTTTCTGAATGGGTTTATTAAGGAGGAGGTGTACATAGAGTAGAAAAAATGTTTTGAGACATTTGATCAAGAGTCTCATGTGTGCAGACTCAAGTGAGCATTGTACGATCTCAAATAAGCACCTTGTGCTTGGTACACCAAGATCGATAGTTATCTCACCGGTTTGGGCTTCACCATAAGTGAAGCAGATGTGAACCTCATCACATATGGATAGAAGTCAAATTTCGTATTATTGTCTTATATGTTGATAATTTTATTTTAACTAGTGATGAGAAATTGACCATGTCTTACAAGGAGGACCTTGCAAGGGAATTTGAAATGAAGGACACGGGTCTCATGCACTAATTTATCAGGTTGGAAGTATGACAAGCTGATGGAGAATTATTTGTCTCTCAAGGCAAGTATGAAAATGAGATACTGCAGAGATTCTACATGGAGAGTTGTAAACCCATGGAAACACCTTTAACGAACAACTAGAGGAAAGAGGATGCCACTTCAGGTGAAATGGATGCTACCATTTGTCGATAGCTAGTGGGTCCACTCATGTATCTTTTGAACACATGACCAGATATGTGATGTGCAGTCAATGAGCTAAGCCAAGCTATGGTTAGGTCAACCAAACTATTTTGGAAGGGAACTAAGCATGTTTTACAATACCTCACAGGCACTACCTAGTTTGGACTATGGTACAGACAAGCAAAGGGAGTGAAGTTGTGTGGCTTCATGGATGCAGATTGGACACGAAGTCCATTAGAACAAAAGAGTACATCAAGTGTAATTTGTATTGTTGGGTCCGTAGTTGTTTCTTGGTACGATAGGAAGCAAAGATTTGTGGTGCTCAGCTAGACAAAAGCATAATACATGGCTGCAAGTCAAGAAACATGTGAGGCGATATGGATGAGAAAGATACTTGTTGGACTACTTGATCAGATGATGGATCCAATTGCGATAATCAGATTTGCATCAATCTCTATGAGATTCCTATATTTCACTATCAGTCCAAGAATATAGATATCCAATATCACCATTTACAAGACTGTGTCCAGAGGCAGATGATGTTGCTACACTCCATTCTAATAAAGGAGTAACATGTTGACATTTTGACAAAAGATTTTTCAAGAGGGAAGTTCAAATTTCGTAGGTGTACGATAGGGGTGGTTGATAATCCCTTTCTTGCAGAGAGGGAGTCTTGAATGGTGTAGCAAGAAATTCTCAATTTGATTTTTCCTTGATTAAATTGAGAAAATTTGAATTTCCACATCAACTGACAGCTTGGATGCAGTTAACTTGTGTGACATGGCTTGTGTCACCTAGTTTACTCAGTAAATTCGAGTTGGAGGAGTTAGAGTTCAGTTAAGCATGCATGATTTCTAATTTGTAGCAATCAAAGTTAGATATCTAAAGTTGTTTTCAGTTAAACTAGTTCCAACTTCTTGAGGAACTAGTGGAAGGCCAATTGTGCAGTGGGACTTCAGTCAAACTCGGTGATCATCCAGTTAACTGATCAATCAACCTAAAATATCTAATCCATGGAGAATTCTAGTTCCCCAACTATGGTGGAGATTCCAAGGTAGTGTATCATCAACTGTAGACTAGCCTTGAGTGTACAGGTGTTGCATGCAGTTAGATGATCAACCCTTGGAATTTCGCAATCCATTTTGTAAAAATTCCTAAATAATAAGGGCTTAATTTCTCAAGGAATTGAACAAGGAAATATGGGCTCAAGCAGAGGTATAAATTTACTAATTCTAGGTTAGAGCTTCTCAGTGAGCAGAGAGACAGGTCATTCACTTGTAGGTTGTGATCAGTTGAGCAAATAAATTGCAATACATTTTTATTGATCATATTAATGCAAGCATACATTCACTTAATCCATCAATCTATTCATCTATCCATCCATCTATTCACTTAATCCCCTATGATAAGATCTCCGCCATTCATCTCCCATTAATCCTATTCGTCCATCTATTCACTTAATCCCCTGTGATAAGATCTTTGCCGCTCATCTCCCGTTAATCTTGTTCATCCATATATTCACTTAATCCCCCGTGATAAGATCTTCACCACTCATCTTTCGTTAATCCTGTTCATCCATCTATTCACATAATCTCCTGCGATAAGATCTCCACTGCTCATCTCCCGTTAATATTGTTCCCAACTGATCCAACAGTTCCTGTGCACTGCTGCTTCATTACATCTTCCTTTCGCTGATTTCAATCTTCGATTTCTCTTCCACTTGACTCCTTCCCAAACATTGCTCTGTGTATCATTTAAATGCTACCACTCCTCAGCTTTGATTTGGTTATTCAATCAGACTCCAACACTGTCTACTCATCGCAAACACCAAAAAACCCAAAAAAAGTGAAAACAAATTTAGTTTAGTTTCCTTGCTTACACATTAGTATGGTTTGATGCTCTTTACTTTTGTAACTTCGATAGCAGCATTAGATTAGTGTTGATTTAGAAATTTTTCTTAGCATAGCTATTTAAATGGTTAATTAGAATATGGTGTGATTTAGCATTACATGTTTTTTTCTTCATTTATGCAGTAGAGTAGCTCTCTTAGAATAGATTTTCTCTTCTTCCATCAAAGAATTAATCTTCTTCTGACTCTATAGAAGTCTAGCTTGGAACCCCTGGGGTCTCTCGCCAGGTGAACAATGACAACAGGTAGGACCTTCACTTTTACTTGTGCATATAGCACTGTCACCTCCAAGTTTGTTTGAACCCCGGGTTGATAAGTAAAGCTAGTAGCCCAAGAGTTGCAACATCCTTGCTGCAATACTGGCGCTCATCAGTCATCCAAGTATACCACTACAAATGAGTTGGTGAATGGTCGTAAGATGTCATCCATGATACTCATGAAGGTTGCAGGAGAACTCGTCAACTCGAAAGGCATAACCAACCATTCAAAAAGGCCCTCCTTGGCTTTGAAGCCAGTCTTCCACACATCGGAGGGTTTGATTGGTACCTAATGATATCTAGACTTCAAGTCAATCTTGCTAAAATATTTTTCTCTTGTGAGTTGGTCTAGAAGGTCATCAATCCATTGGATCGGGTACCTATTCCGGACAGTGATCTTGTTTAGTGCCCGATAGTCAATACAGAGTCTCCAAGTCCCATCCTTCTTCTGTACCAACATGATTGGGCTCCCACAGGGCGATGAACTTGGCCGAATGTGACCTTTCTATAGCAGCTCCTGAATTTTCCTCTTGATTTCATCGTTCTCCAGAACGAAGCATCGATAGATTGGTCCATTGGTTAATGACGCACCTGGGGTTAGATCGATGGAGTGCTTGACCTGACAGTGCAGAGGCACCGATATGGGGGGAAGTGAAGATGTCCTCGTACTCCTCCATGACCTTGTCCATCTGTTGTTGTCATGTGGAGGGTCCTTGTCTCAAGGTCGTGGCCACTGTCTTCTTATTTCCTTGAGGGCATATCATCAGGAAAAAAATTCCTGGTTTTTGAAATTAGTTTACTACATTGTTTTGCAGTAACTAGAGAGATGGCAGTAGGCGAGCGTGGTGAAGTAAAATTGTAAGTGTGGACACAAAAAATTCCTCTAGCCTGATAGCGGGTATAGCCACTAATAAGATATTCTATGGAAGATTTCCTTAGGTTAGAATCAATAAGAGGGCTTACCTCTTAGTATGCTTATCCCGTTTGTTGATGACCTTACTTTCTCACTCCAACTATCTCCCATTTCCTTCTTCAAACACCTGAAGCAGGTAAAAAATAGCAAACAACAATCGTGAAATAGACAAATTGTAATTCAACCTACTTAACAAGTCAAGAAGCATTAATTCATAAACATGTGAGATGACACATTATGTAGGAAATCAATCAATAGTTTCATATATATTAAATCAAGAAGAGATTACAACCATTGTCTTGACGTTGTTGTTCTCCTCCAACAAATCCGGGTTTCCAAACACTTCCATTAGCATTACATGATGGCCTCAACAATGATAGTTTTAAGACTCTTCCCTTTATTCTTCATGCTAAACCAAATTCACACTTCTCCCTCACACACAACTAGAGAGCTATAACTATGAATAACTTGTTGATTTCTCTAGACTTAATTAACACTAGCACACCCACATTAACCCTTCCACACCAGCCTGTGCTTGGGAGAAAGAACAGGCATTCATTACCTGGACCAGATCTCCCAATGGGATCCTCACACCCTTCTTTGGTCAGGTTGGGCCTTCCCAACCATACCCAATAGTCTTAACGCAAGTCTTTCTATCCTTCAATCCCGTTTGCACAGTATAGCCCCTGTCAAAAATAACGATCTTGATGTGTTTCGTTGGGACCCATTCGGATCCTCTTACACCATCCAAGCTTCTCACCATTATATTTGCAACATCAGCTACCCCATGCCAAGTTGGCACCACTGGAAGGTGGTTTGGAAATCCAAGGCAATTCCAAAAATCAAGTTTTTTTCTCTGGACCCTCCTCAAAGGGAAAACCCTCACGACCGAAAATTTGCAAAAGAGGGGAATTAATGGCCCCTCTCGTTGTCCTAACTGCTTAGCTGTTGAATAATCAATGCATCATCTCTTTATTGAATGCCCTTTTGCCATCAACTGCTGGAGGAATTTGTCTCATAACAATCAAATCCCATGGAACACCCAAAACACCATAGGAGAAATTCTTTACAAATGGAAAAAAAAACTACCCCTGGTAGCACAGGAAAAATAACACAGTGAAGAGAGTCTGGGACATTCTTCCCCACAATGTGCTATGGAATATTGGGCTAGCACGAAATCAGAAGGTTTTTAAGGATAAGGACTCGACTATTAGAAGCCTTTGCACCAAGGCAAAGAGTCTTTCCCTTGAGATCATCTCAGTTAAGAATCCAAGAAGTATAAATGTCAGTGAACTTAGCATAGAAGAATGCATTTTGATTGGACACCTGTTAGACAAAAACACTAGCAATTAGAAAGGCAACGCTGCTAGCAACAGAAACAACAATGTTTCCCCTAACTGGAAGATCAGGCTAAAAGAGGAAGAATTTGCAGGTTGGCTTAAAAACAACAATAGGCATTACCTCTGTTTCGATGGGGCCTCAAAGTCGAATCCTGGGGCAGCAGCGGCGGAAGGAGTTATTTTTAATGCTAATGGGGATAACATACTCTCATACGAGTGGGGTCTTGGCCACACTTCCAATAACAGAGCAGAAGCCCTGGCCCTTTACCAAGGTCTTATCCAACTTGGGAAGCTTGGTATAGACACAGTCACGATATTGGGAGACTCGGCGATAGTCGTCAGTGCAATGGTTCAGAACAGGGATCTGCCCAATGCTCTCCTTCAGCAGATTATCAGATGGTGCCAAATTTTAGGACACACCATGAAAGATGTGTGCTACTATCATGTTTTGCGATTGCGCAATAAAATTGCGGATAGTCAAGCCAACAAAGCTTGTACTAGATCACTTGGCTGCCTTATCTGCAATTGTGTGGAATCATTTCAGCATATACCATAATGAAGAGACCTCCTGGATCCGAACAACATCTCAGCTCATCCGATATACCTTTGGTTTCTGCTATTCTATTTTCCCGAAGGAACAGTAGAAAAAATGGAACAACAGAAAAAGAACAACAAAAAATACATCAGAAAAGGAACAACAGAAAAGGAACAGCAGAAAAAAAGGAACAACAGAAAATACAAAAAAAAGGAACAATAGAAAGGGAACAATAGAAAAGGAACAACAGAAAAACAGAACAGCAGAAAAGGAACAACAAAAAAAATGGAACAACAAAAAAAATGGAACAACAAAAAAGGAATAGCAGAAAAGAAAAACACAACTCCAACAAGTTTGTCAAGCTATGTTATTATGTATTTTCTTCTAGCTTATACTACATGATGCCTAAATTATTTATTTTTCTAAGGTGTATACCCAACTACACCCTCCATCTAACATTCAAGACTTTGGGAGTGTCTTCTAGCTAGGCTGCTGCCAGGCTATGCCAGAAGACTAACCAAGTTTCCCTATTGGTCCTCCTCGTTAAGTTTTCCCGCAATTCTACTGTCCTTTTTGTTTTCCTATTACATTATCGGTCAAGATAGCTTAATTCCTACCAGAGTCATTATCAATATCCTTTATTTGGTTTGTCATCATACAAAATGTGAGTTTAATTTATTTCATAGAGCATTAATAAATATCATAAAAGGACATTTAGTTTCTACAAATTTATATAATAAATATCTACACTTAGAGTTTTCTTTCAGTTATCCTCATAGAACACTAATTTGATTTATAGGATCATACTCTGATACGAAAGTTCATAGGCCTTTGGCCAACAGAGAAAGCTTTGCACGGCTGGATCGCAGCCAAATGGAAGCCAAAAGGGCACATAACACTGCAGTTAGGGCCTAAGGGCTTCTTTACTGCCATTTTCAATTGTCTGGAGGACCGAAACAGGGTATTGGATGGAGGACCATATTTCTTCAACGCAGTAGGGCTATACCTAAGAGGATGGATCAAGTGCTTTAACCCAGACAAAGAAGATCTGAGCTAGGCCCCGGTGTGGTTGTGCCTTTATTCTCTCCCTCTGGAGTATTGGGACGAAGACTCTTTGTGAGACATTGGGAATGATTTAGGCGAATTCATCAAAGTGGCCTCAATGGAAAATGAGCTACTTTAAGTTCCCGGCTAGGTGGTCTCCCTTATAATGTTGAGGCAGAGAATTTCGAGCCTTCAACAGGTACACAGACACAACTCACAACTATTGTGTGTACTCTCCATCTCTCAAGATGACAATGGTCACAAGAGATGTGAAGTTTGATGAGGAGAAGGCAATGAGGTGTTTTCCTGAGAGGGAGCTTCAATTGCAGCCTGATCAGGAGCTTTTGGCTCTAAAGGAAGAACCTCAGGAAGTTGTGGAGTAGCCACAAGCAAAGGAGCATAGAGTGGATACATCCAGAGAAGGAAGGAAGCAGACCAGGGAAGATGACAAATTATTGTAGGATTCTCGAGAGAATGTGGGAGCACCCACATCACAGTGCAAGCAAAGGAGGTCATAGGATCAATACACTGGGTACATGGCTTTGATGAGTGAGCTAGTTGAGACATAACATCTTCATTCGAGGAAGCAGTGCAATAACCAATATGGGTTGATGCTATGGTAGAGGAATATGGTTCCATTGTCAGAAACAGTGTTTTGGAATTGGTCCAAAGACCAACAAACACATCAGTGGTTGGTTTGAGATGGCTTTATAAGATAAAGCATGCAAAAGACGGGAGCATAGAGAAACACAAGGCCTGATTTGTGGCCAAGGGGTTCTCTCGGGTGGAGGGAATTGACTATGAGGAGGACTTTGCTCCAGTAGCAAGGTACTCATCCATCAAGTCAATTCTAGCACTGTTAGCACAAATGAGGTGGAAGATCCGCCAAATTGATGTGAAGATAAAATTCCTCAATGGAGTTATTGAGGAGGAGGTGTATATTGAGAAATTGAAGGGGTTTGAGACCTTCAACAGAGAGTCGCATGTGTGCAGACTCAAGCGAGCATTGTATGGACTCAAACAAGCACCTTGTGCTTGGTATACTAGGATTGAAAACTATCTCAATAGTTTGGGCTTCACCAAAACTGAAGCAGATGCAAACCTTTATCACATTATGGTAGAAGGAAAATTATTGATTATTGTGCTATATGTCAATGAATTGATCCTTACTAGTGATGAGTAGCTCATCAAATCTTGAAAGGAGGACCTTGCAAGAGAGTTCGAGATGAAGGACATGGGTCTCATGCAGTACTTCCTTGGGTTGGAAGTATAGAAAGTAGATGGGGAACTGTTTGCCTCTCAGGGAAAGTTGCTTTTCCTTAGATAAATCTCTGTGTATGTGTGTTGAATATTGATGTGTGTTGATGATATGAGTTCTCGGTCATGAATTTACTTCTGCAGATCAGTAGAGTAGCTTCTAGTCTTGTGATTTAGAAAATTTCATGAGCAGTTAGAATTTGCACATTAATTTCTACAATCCCCACTTTTAAAAATAGGTACAATAAAGCTTTGAGTCCATGGTTTAGGGAAGTCTTGCTTGATTGTTAAATAAAAAAGTACATGCAAAGCAATTTTTAAGATTTTTGTTTGGTAGCTTTTGATGTTCTTAAATTTTCCCTTTACAAGTTTTTTAACCTCAAACTGTATGTTTTCTAAAGAAAAAAACTTATTTCTTTATAGAAAAGGTTTGAATATTCCTCGGATTAAGGGAAGTGAGAATTGACTTCTTCAGCAATGGGGACCAAAAGAGATTTAAGGTACCAATCCATATAGACACAGTCTTAGAATTCAGGAGCTTTACATATGCTCCTCCTTCTACGTCATTCTTGAACATGATCAGATAGGCCAGTGGAAAAAGTTTGACAAAAAGAAGTGAAAATCTTGGTACTAGTGTCATAACAGAAAGGTAACTTGAAATAGGCTATAAAATCTTTGGCAACAGTCACAAAAGTGGAATGAATGTAGTCTTATATGATAGAATTGGATGCACACCACATATGGAATGAGTGAACATGATTTGTGGGATCTTCTCTAGGATTACCTTCAAAATTGGGGATGTCGGAAGGAATCTTGGTAGGCATAACTGGCCAATTTAGGTCATGAAGAAGGGGGTTGTTTATGAGCTGGCTGAATTAGGGAGACTCAAACTAGCCATAAAAGGAGGTAATAGAGTAGGAGTGCCCATATTAGTGAAGGTTACACTCATGGGGTTACCCTAGTTAGTACTTGGGTTACCACCTTGGTTTCCCACACCCGCATTGGTGCTTGACATGGTGCTGGTACAACATTGAGAAGATTTGGAATGGAAGGAAGAATTGTAAGAATCAGTAGAACTAGAGTCAAAATGAGGACTCAATGGAGGACTCAGAAGATGTACTTTAACTTGATGAGGAGGAGTAATATGTCCTAATAAAAACTGAGGGTGAAGGCCTCAAATTCTCTGTGACAAATGCCTAGGGGGCACAATGATGTCAAGACAATGATGACCTTAAGGACTAAACAGTGATGATAGGAGAAAAGAGAAAATAATAGCAAGCAAACACCTAGTGCAGTGGTGCCAAGTGTAAACCAACTATATTAATGATGCTACTCTAGTACAAGCAAGCACGTCCTATCAAAGAAAAACACCTCTAGCCTATAGGTGGTCTAAATCATCAAACAATCCTAAATTTATTGTTTTAGATGACCTTCCAAAGAACTTCTTACTTGATGGATTATGATACCCACAAGCAGAGCTGTCTAGAGAAAGGTAAGGTAGAGAACCTACTGGTTCCCACAACTAGTCCTATAGGGATTTTTCATAAGATTGGTCACTATGGGTACCTTCATCCCATAGAGGTGGTCGAGTCTTGAGCTTCTTGGTGATCAACGATCGCATGGGATTTCCTGCCACGGGTTGGGTATCCCTGAGGAAAACCACTCACACAATGACCTAGCCTAACCCCCTTTGAATTGGTTTTTTTATGCACTTCGACTTTGGACCATGGGAAGGTGAAGGATTTTAAGCTCCCTAATATGTCAAATTCTATGTCTCAATATAAGTGATCAATGGGTGTTATTGGAAGCCTATCCCACTGATCCTACACCTAAACTACATAGATTCTTTGGCCCTAGTGCCCAAGTGGGCTTAATATATGTATGTTAAATTATTAAGGTGTGGTGTTTCAAGTCTTGTATTGGCGGTGTTAACAAATCTCATGCTTATTTAGCGCCTGAGTGTGTGAAAATGATGTGTCAAGTGGATGAGTTAATTAAGAATGTTTTATGATGCCATGTGTTGTTAAAAATAAAGTGCTGAAAGACTGTAAATAATGATGAAAAGGACAGAAAAATAAACATCCAATCAAGTACACAAAACCCCACCCAAAAAGGCTCTCAAGAAGCTAAGGAAGAGAAGTAAAACAAGCTACTCAAAGACACATAAAATGCCTAAAAGACCTAATGTTAAAGGTATGGAGATCTAGAGGCACTAATCTGCTGTAAATGGTGTAGACACACAAAACAAATCAGAGGTGACAAATGTTGCAAAGGATAGGTATGAAGCTCCAAAACCTAGGATGTTGAAGGGGATCTTAAGGGGGAAAGGAAAAACCCAAACTCTAAAGGGATAAAAGGTGAAATAAACCTATCCACAAGTCATGTAAAGTAATGGATTAGACTCCAAAAATTAGTGGTTGAAAATGATGAAACCATAGACTCCTCATGTAGCCAATATATTCCTAAAATGGTGGAGGTGTACTCCCCTAGGGGGATTTTTCCTTCCTCAAAGAGAAAAACTAAGGGAATCTAGACCTACATGATACTGAAATAGAGATAAGAAACCTTCCCAATACACACACAACACTCTCAACAAGTCTGAAAAAATTCTGAAAAATTCTTGGTTAAATCTAAAAGGCACGTACTAACCTGGAAATAATGGAAAACACAGATAATGGGCCAACAAGTGTGCTCTGGAATGTAGATATTGGGTTGAAAAGTGTGTTTTTCTCCTGGGACTCTCGATCAATAGATCTTGCACAGATTTTTTTGTCTTCTACTCGGATGGTACCTATGACATACAGAAAGAACCAGAAAATCATCAGAATATGAAAATTTGACAAAAAAAGAAAGAAAACTATAACTATAAACTGAGAGGCTATAAATAGTTGTAGAAAACCTTGAAATTTACTCAAACTTCAGTCACGCGGGAAATAAATTATTAGACAAACATATTTTCCATTTGTTAGTATGAAATTTCTTGGAAGGTGTACCAAAAACATATCACTTAAGCCACCGGTGACAAGTGACCCTAAAAAACATTTTTGGTTTCTTATGCTTCATATCAACAATAATAAAACGAGAGAAACCTGCAATAGTAGTAATTCAAAAATATTTCTACCAGCCAAATCTTCAATAGGTTGTCCATTGGTATATTAGATCATTCACTGCCTATGTCATTGTAAAGCAACCATCAAGAAGTAGGGGTTGTACACTCCTTTAAATAGCCTAGGAAAGCCTTAGGATTTAGTCACTATGGATTAAATGTTATATTTTCCCTCCACCAAGCATGGTAATGTTTGTGTGTTTTTGGACATTGGTCGATTCTCTAAGATGGCCATTTTGGCACCATGCAAGATGAGTATCAAAGTTGAATCCTTTTTTGGGCCTTATACCACCATTTTTCAACCTTGTGACACCCTAAAGCCCTTATGACTACTATTTTTTTCATTTAAATTATTAAAAAAGATTCATATTAATATCGAACATATGTATTAGTTGTTGTTGATGACCAATATGGGATTAAAAGACATATCTTTGGCACTTTTTATGCACCAATTCTTTATATACCTTTGAGGTAACTGATTTAAACTTATATATATAGATATATATAGTGATAGGTTAGTATATTTTAGGTCTATGTGGTGTGATTTTGCAGATAAAGAGCTCAGACTTTCCATAATGATCTTTGAAACTATTGGCGTTTTGAATCCAAAAGAGGCTCCATCTCTGGGACAATGGTTCAAAAAAAGAGGAGGTGAGTAAAATGTATATGTATAAAAAGTAGGAGAGGAAATGGTTCGTAGATCTGTATATAGTGATAGGTTTCTCACTTGCATAGTGAATTATTAACCTGAAATCATGTCAACATCGTGCCATAGGGTTGATCCCTTCAAGTTGCATAATTTCCTTGTCTTATTTGTTGTGAGATGTAATTTGTTTTGTAGTGCCAACCCTTAATGGCTTACTTTAGTTAGAACTGTTTTTGACTTATCTTTCAGCCCATCAATATCTATCGAATCATTCATGATATGTTACATTATTATCTTCTTGTTGATTTCATCCCATGTCACTTGTAATTTCCAATTAATGAACTCCTTTAAGAAGTAAATTATACTCTTGTTATGATGATGATTATGATTAACATCCATTAAGATCATAATTTATCTACGTGACCTTAAAAATAAAAGAGATAACCTAGATTATTTTAGAATATTATTTCTTGTTCAAAATGCATTAGGAAAAGCATTCCAAGATTACCATAGTTTTGATGAATTAGGAGCTTAGAAGGTTAGTGTTGTAACAAATATTTTGAAATCAAGTTCTAATTTGGGTGTAGTCATGGCACTCTAGGAAAAATTTCCTTTCATCTTCAACCCTCTTAGTGTCACAAAGATGATAAATTCTAGCATCACACTATATTTTGAGAAAGTGACTTTCATCTTCAACCTTATTAGTGTCACAAAGATGATAAATTCTAGCATCACAAGTGCCTTTCATCTTCAAACCTCTTAGTGTCACATAGATGATAAATTATAGCATCACACTATATTTTTAGAAAGTTACTTTCATCTTCAACCCTCTTAGTGTGACAAATATAATAAATTCTAGCATCACAATATATTTTGGGAATAGTTCAATGCCTAACTTCATTGTGGAGCTTATAAAAGTTCATAACTGTTTTATAAATGTTGATTTTCTTGTTTTTACTAGTTAGAATTGAGAACTAACTACCTTGTTAAATATTATCTTAACTATTATTTCCAACTCTTTATTGCACCATAAAAATTTAAAATTAAAATATAACAATATTTTTAATGTCATCTAAATAATAGCATATTTCTATATTCTCCAATTTATTTATTTATTTATTTATTTATTTATTTTTCTGAGTAAAGATTAATTCTATTAAGAAAGGAAAAAGTATAGTACAAAAAAGTTTGCAAGCAAGCAAAGCAGAAAAGAAAGGGAGCCGAAGGAGATAGGTTATCTACCTTGCTCCTAGGAGACAGTCAAGGGAAGGCCATAGAAAACACGGGAATACAAAAATATAGAACTAAGAAGAGAGAGCTACCCCGAGGGGTTGGTTCCAGCTATACGAAATTTCTTTCCTTTTTTCTTGCCTACTTTGACCCACCCAGTGGAGTTTGGCTGAGCCATAACAAGTTGTAGACTATTCTGCACTGGCGGAAGAATATCCTTATCAGAATCTGAGGACGAAGAAAAATGAGTACGTTTCTGAGAAATCTGAGGGTCAGCGGGGACTGTCGGATCGACCGAGGGAGCATCCATCGGAATCTCTTCATTCTGCACATCTGCTTCAGTTTCCTCCTCATCCGAACTAGAGAAATCTAAATCGTCCATACGACGGGGTGGCTCACAAGGATTCCAGCGCTTGGATTTGGGTTTGCGTTTCTGATTCTTCTTGTTGTCAAGGAACTAGGCACAGGTACTCTGGAGGTGCCCTGTTTGATGACAATGTCGGCAACGGAAGGTTGTATTCTCGTAATCCAAGGTTTGATTCCAGTGGAAATCTCCAATCTTGAGATTAATCTGATCTGGTAGTCCTTTGCTGATATCTATTTCTGCACATAGTCTACCATAGGTATAGAGACCATTTTCCTTTCTTAAAGTATCTGTAGCCAGATAGCGTCCCAAAGTGTTTCCAATGGCTAAGAAGACAGAGAAATGCCATAGATGTGCTGGAAGATTCGGGAGCCTGACCCAAATGGGAGTCTTGGTGATGACGGTTGTAGAAGGGTCGAAGTCTGGAAACCAAGGGGTGAGAAAAAGCCCAGCCGAACCCCAGAACCAAGGGCCTCCCATTAAGGCCTTTTGGTAGTCTTCATTTAAGTCAAAAACCACTATGAAGAATCCTTTTGAACATAAGTAGATCTTGCTTTTTTTAGTCCAAGTAGTATGGATCCATTGGTATAGATCTGCTGTGCGAGGCCAAAGCGCATTAAATCTGCATATGAGTGCAGATTCTGCAAATATCTGGTAGCGATTTTCAATCTCAGGGTGAGAGAAATTGAAGGAAGGAATTTCCTCTGATCTATCCACCAAAAACGGTTTTGGATCTCCATTTGGTTGGGCTAATTTTGAAGAGGACTGATGTTGGGCAGCGTCTTTACGAGCTGCATCTTTGTAAGAGAAAGAAGGGGCAGAGGAGGTCTGCCCAAAGGAACCCCCTCTTAAACGAAAAGAAGCCTCAATAGAAGCATCCTTATGAATGTTGTAAAGGGAGAGAGGAAGGGGATTCATAAGCTGCTTACCCTTATATAGCAGTTTGAGATTTGAGGAGGGGATCCCCAACCTGCAGTCGAGTTTTTGCAGAAGATCCTGCACGAGATCTGTTGCACTAACCCACAGCATGATTGTTTTGCTCAATAGTTTGACTTGGATAAGAAATGCATGTGTTTCTTCAGACAAATCGGGCTGGTTCAAGAGAGGAACCTGCTTCCAACAAACCAGATTCGCGGGTCTTGGAGCGTTGATCAATGCTGGACGAGGAGCATAGTGGTTGTGTGCTGCAAACCTTGAAACTTATGCAAGCATCTCTGGCGAAAACAAGAAGCAAGTCCCCTGCTTGCGCTTTGCAGAGGTGAGATTTGGAGTAGGCCAGCTGCAGAAATGGGATGCAACGGAGACAGAGATCCCTGGTCGAATCGTTGGCTCGTTGCTTTGGAAAATAAAATCGGCCCTGTTTGTCGCAAGATAAAGGGGGAAAAGCGGTACCCAGGCGTCGCGCTCTTTTTCTTTAGCTTCAGGGGAAAAATCTGTGCTCCAAATTACCAGAAGAAGAGGGTTTGCAAAGTAGGTTTTTAATCTGGGAAGAGGAGAGTCGGTGTTTTGAAAGATCCCTTGCCGCCTCTTAGAAATGACAGGATTGGGTGCCACAGTGCAGACTTTAATTAAATCTAGATCTGCTTTATCATCTGGTACCAGGACCCCAACGTCCGACTGCAAAACAACCTTGATGGCCCATGTTCCTTATAAATCCCTGTTGTCTCCACAGAGGGCACCACGAATTTCTCAAATATCTGGTCTACAGCTGCTGCTGAAAGTGCCATTAGGGTTTTTTCGCTTTCGCTCTTCTTTCGAAACCGTTAAAGTCACTATATTCTCCAATTATTTAACACAATATCCACTTAATTTGGTAGCAATAAACTTTACAAACACTATACTTTTGTAACAAACCTTGACATCACTCTCCAACATCTGAGTTTTTTTTTTTTTCTTTCGTCTAACTAATAATAATGCATCGACTAATGTACTAAAAAACAATATTTCTACTCCATATGTGTCCCTTTTTTTTCAACATACCATTATAAATCATATTTTTATTATTTTCATGAAACCCAACTCACCTACTTAATCCATATATTACATACCTCAATATTATTATAATTATTTTCACCAACTTGACTTGTGATTTAATCTACTAGTTGTATACTTGGCCATTTAATGTCGTATGACAAGGTCTGCACACCATTATACACATGGAGGGCAATGAACTTAATTTGTTTACGATTTCATGTGAGGTGGCAACCTACTTGCTTCCTCTGGCACTCCCTACACTTGATAGTTGTGCAATGGATAGCATAGACCCAATAATCCCCCTACTCGTCACCCAATCCCATGTGAGGAGGTATGTGATGACACAAATCTTTATGGTTACGGTTTCGAGGGTAAATCAATGGTTGTGTATCCTTGGCTCCATACCAACAACTCTAATGTATTAGGGTTAACCCTATCCTATTCTTGACCTCCTAAGTTCTCTTTTCTGCCCATTTTCCTTGCCCTCTTCCAATTTTGACAAAGCTATTGTTCCTTCACATTTCAAACGCACATTCATAAACTTGTCCCTTTCCAGGGTCTGATTTGAGGTTAATTTCACCATTTTGAAATTGTTTTCCTACTCCATTGCTCGGGCATAACCCTGGTTCACCACGGTGTTTGACAATCATGGGTTCATTACCATTTCCCACCACTTACGAGAGAACTCTGAGCAACAACATGGGGACAATGAAGGGTTGGTGTTCGGCTATGCGTTCACTTGACCTCGTTTCAGGTAATTTTTTCGAAACTATCTTTTTTTCTCAATTTTCCCCTGAAATCTCGTATCTTTCACTCCCGGGATTAAATTTCAGTTCGTTTTATTTCTTGTACAGGTGTTGTAGTGACCCAGGGCATCATTTTGCCCAACGACTCCACCACGCTTAAGATTTCCACTTCCAACACCCAGGTTAGTTTATTGGCTAAGCTTCTCCTGGTTTAAGATTGTTTTAGTCTATTTCCCTTATTTTCTTCGAATTTAACTAGTGAATTCTTTCCTTGAATCCAGTTGGGTCATCAGCAACAGACCTCAGCAAGTTTATCCAGGTAAGGGTTTTGGGATTTATTATTTGCATGCCATAGTCTACTTTGTTGGAAATTTCTTACTTGAATGAGTCCATAGTTAATTGATACGTTTTTGTTTGGTCCTCATAGGTATGCTTTATACTAGAGTTTGGACTGGAAGATATCTGTCGCAACTGGCTCGCTCTGCACTAATTGTCGCTTGTATGCTTCCAGATTTGTTCCTTACTGGTTTCAACATCCTCCACTCCATGGAGTTTGATTCTTGACATTACAATTTCTCCATTATTGTTCTGCTAAGTTTTTCCCTATATGGAAGGCCTTACATATGGTGGTCATGAGGGTTGTTATCACTGTGATTGTATAAATTTTCTAAGGAATACCTCACGGTACCCTCCAATGTTTGATTCAAATACTTATCTTTTCTATTGAGTCTAAGTTGGACTTCTTTTGGGGGTATCAACCTAAGCAAGATGAGAGAATTGTTATGTTCATGCTTATTTAACTGTGCACATAGTTTATAAGACTCTATTTGGACATCTCATAGAGTTTTGTGTTTTGTAAAGCCAATTTGTAGGCTCACGATTTAGCGGCCATATGTTAACGAACAAATTCTTAAGTTATCCCCTATTTTGGGTCTATTGGTATTCATATGTATTGCATAGCTCTGTTCTTAAAATGTTTTATGGTTCTATTATTGAAACCCTGAATGGTTATCTTGATGTACCTAGTTATATACATGAGTTTTTATCGAAGTATATATGTATACATACATTTTTAGTTAATCATATTGACATTTTGATGTAGTACTCAAGCGGATTTTTCTGGTTTAGTATTTTGCATTTATACCTATTTTGTATACCCTTTATGGAGCAGTTCTTGTAGACCTCCTTAATGATTGACCTTCGTTTAATATTTGAATTCTGCTAAAATGTTTGCTTCAGCATAGTATATATGATCTTATCCTAGAAATCAGTTGTCATTCATTAAATTTTCTATAGTTAATCTACATGGTCTGAAGGCATGAAAAGTATTAGCACAACGTAAATGCACAATTCCAGCTTCTGTCTTCTTGCAATATTGTATGTCATACGTCTATTGATTTACTTAACTTTACTGTAAAATTTCCACTGTTTGCATGCATTTAACTATATAAATTAAATTCGTGAAGGCAAAGCCTTCACCTTTGTTAATTTCGAACTGGTAGGCCAATTTGTTAATTTACCCTCTTAATTCACGACAAATCGTACTATATTATTTCACTGGATTAAAATATCCAAATGAATTGCATAAGTCTTGTCATGCATTTGATTTAAGACATGCACAAGTAAATACACCTACTTTTTTTCATGCACCGAATTGTGAGTGTTCAATGGAAATACGTAGATGCTTCATGAATTTAGTTCTAAACATGCAAGTATAACTACATGCACTACCTAATGCACATAATTAAAAAGCATCTAGTATAATGCATAATTTTCTTGTTCCTCGATTTCGATTAATATGATATGCATTGAATCTCTCATGCAAATCACCACAATGTGCATGCATTAATTTAAGATATTCCCCACAACATGCATGCATTAATTTAATATATTACCTCTGTGTGCAAGGTTTATGTCCCATAAATCTCAACCTGCTGCGACGTGCATAATATTTGTCCCTTAATTTCACTATCGAAGCAGGATTTTGAGAACCTAGAACCCTTTAAGAAGAATTTCTACGAGGAGGTAGAGGACATTACCTCTATTATTGAAGACGAGGTCAGAGAATATCACAAGAGACGTGAAATTGCAGTCGATGGTCGGGACGTTCCCAAGCCTGTCAAAAGTTTTCGTGACGCAGTTTTTCCAGGTATTATTAATATTTGTCTCTTCATCATACTTCATTTTCCAGCCATCACCCACGACCAAAAATGGAATGCATGGGTGCAAAACTAACACCCATTCCCCAAAGAAATGATTTTATGTCTAACAATTTTTTAAGAATTCCCCAAAGATTTAGTCTAACAACTTTTTATGACAGAATAGAGATAGGGTTTAAGGTTTTGAGGAATTTGTGACTTTGGTAAATATACACTTTCTCTCCCTTATCTCTTTTATCTTTTTTACTTGACATTATAACATTACATTCTTATATCTAACTTTTTTTTATTTAAATTTTTAAATATTACCACTCATTGCTTTAGGATATTTGAGAGTGGTTCGAACCTCATTGGACTTTAAGATATTTGACAGTTGTTCCAACCTCATTGGACTTGAAGAAAGTATAATTTCATATCAATTTAGTGCCCTTAACAGTTTTCAAGATTGTGGGTTTTCAGTATTGGGTGTTTTCACGGGATTGCTCAATGATGAATTTGCATGAGATCTATTGTTATTGTTAGGGTTTTATCATTATTATTTTTTATTTTTATTTTAGAAATGAGACCCTATGCTAGGAACTTCTATGTCCCAGTCCCCTCAAATTTCCTTGAGAATGGTTCGACATGCCCCTCCATATGTGTCCCTCTGCTCCTGCACTCCCATACCAAAAACTTGGTGGAAAATTGGTTCCCAACACATTTCCTTGGGGATATGTTGTTGAAGCTATGGAAGGTTGCCTCCCGTAACTTTAATCTAACAATACATTTAGCCTCTAATTTTAGAGGTTTTGCAAGAACTTAGTATTTTTGGGACCTGGACTCCTTGAAGCGATTTTGATTATAAGCTTCATCCGCACTTCATCCCTGAATTTTTCAGTTGTGACTTAGTCTTGGCTTCTATTGTGCACCTTTTTCTTTGTGATGGGATTAAATTGTTCAAACTTCCTTGCACGTGGATTTTTTGTGTGTGAAGTTTTCCTGTTTGACTATTTCTGAGATTAATTTTTTACATCACGGCATCCAACTACTCTCTTGCTCTCCTATCCAAGAGGAGAAAGTTTCAACCATCCTTGTTAGCTAAGCGTTTGTGCCGGAAGGTTAAATTATTCTTCTACTTTGCTCCAGTTTCCTCTCTAAATAATAGGCAATGATAGGATGGTAATCTAGATTAATTCTACCATGAATTCTAAGTAGGGATTTTCCTCAGCACAAGTGCAAAGTTAGAGGACGTGTAACATTCCTTGGTTGTGTGTCTGTCTTTGCTGAATTTAAATTGTAGCACATCACTACTTTCCTTCTAATTCCCACATTCTTGAATTGCTATGAGGGATTGCTATTGAAGATTGACATGATAAAAAGGGTAGTTGTAGTGCTTCTATGCTTTGACCTTGTATTCTCCGGCGAGACTCTGTTGCCCATCCCTGAGAAGGGACTGTTTTGCAAAATCTGTAGATACTTTATTGTATGATATTAATGTGCCAATTTCCTATTCTTTGTAATATTTTTTTAAGATCCTTTCTCACTATGATTGTTTTCATATTTCAAAGCTTTTTAAGGATGTATTTATGATATGAACCAAGGGAATATAAGGGGTTAAATGTATATGATATGATTCCAAAGGGTAGTATTTATGGGGTTAAATGCCTATGTTATGTGTAAATAATTATGTAATATGGTTGGCTTAATAAGTAATGGGCCATATGTGCACTGTTTAAATAGGTATATAAAGAAATCATATAATCATTATTGAAGGCATGTGATTTGAATGTATAAATGTATTTGGTATTTGGAGGAGTTTCTCTTATTGTTATCTTAGTTAAAAGTACCCCTCACATGTTAACATGTCTGTGTATTGATGATTCCTTGAATGCTATGTTGAATTGTACATGAATGCAGGATAATTTAGAAATTTGTCTTTTGGCCTTCTTGAATTGGACTTGCTTGCCCTATATTTTATGATTTCTATCCAACCTAAAAATTTGAAATGTGTAATATAGGGTCGTTGAGCAACAGTCAAAGCTCAGGGCTTTCTGTATCTATTTTGGGTGTCAGATTTTACTAATTATCAAAATTTTGGTTTTAAGACATTTCTGAAATGTAAGAAAAATTATGCTAATTTTTGAATTGCGGGTATTTTTTTTGTCAAAGTATGTTCTTGAAGAGTTTGTAAAGGTAGGCTTTACGGAGCCAACACCTATTCAAGCTCAAGGATGGCCTATGGCTTTGAAAGGGCGGGATTTAATTGGTATTGCTAAGACAGGATCTACGAAGACACTGGCATATCTTTTACCTGCTATTGTTCATGTTAATGCTCAACCTATTTAGGTTTGTTATTGCGTCTTTTCGCTTTAAACTGTCTAGAGCCTTATCTCCTCCTTGACCCTTTTACTGCGATGTGATTTTTTTTTTTTTAAGTATGATCTCTTGATGGGAGGGAAATGTCTTTTTCCTCCATAACTACCATACATGGCTACATATTAAATGTTGTCACTTGTTGTCATATATCAACTCCAGGAGATGGGCCTATTGTCTTGGTGTTAGCACCTACATGTGAGCTTGCTCTCCAGATCCAACAAGAGGCAACTAAATTTGGGGCATTGTCAAAAATCAAGAATACGTGTATGTATGGAAGTGCTCCCAAAGGTCCACAAGTACGAGATATTTCGAATGGTAGGTTACTTTGTAGCATCACTCTAAGCCTTTTATGTATTTGCAGATCTCGATCGTTTATGTTTTATTGTTTCATTTCCTTCACAGTTTATATGTTCTCAAACCTTTAGATGTCACTCTGAATTTCTAATTTTATTCTTCCCTTGTTTGGATTTAGGGGTTGAGATTGTCATTGCAACTCTGGGTCGATTAATCGATATGTTGAAGTCACAAAATACAAACTTGCAAAGAGTGACATATCTTGTGTTAGATGAAGTTGATCGTATGCTAGACATGGGTTTTGAACCACAGATAAAAAAAAATTGTTTCTCAAGTATGTATCGTTGCCATTTAATATATACTATAGGCTTAGTTACACAGGATAAATTGCACACTCGTAAAATTTTCAATATGACCTGTTTTGTGGCTTTAATATTGATTTCCATTACCTATTGACTTAGATATCAAAGCTATTTTCGTTAGTAGTTAAGAATGCATTATAAAAGACCATAAAAAGCTGATTTTTTTTTTGTTGGGTTATATTTTGTTTCTTTCGTTGTTATTTTTTTTTTTTTTTCTCTGGTGTTCTCAATTTTGTCCTTTCCTGGCTAAGGAAGAAGGTTGGTATTGAAACCTGAACTGTGGGTTTTGAATATTTGTTTTGGGAGCAGCAATGTCTCATTTTGATTTTGATTATTCACAGTAGAATTCATTAATACAAGTAGTGTCTAGAAATGTAAGTTCACGTCCATGGTTTCGAGACAATTGTAACTTTGAACAGCACACACACGCACGTGTATGTATGGACTTTATATCAGTGCCTTAATGAAAAGGACCTTGTTTGTGATGGCAGTGAATTATTAGTTACTTAGAACTTTTCCATGGGGTATGGACCAACTTTTATGGATCTTTCTGTAATCCATGTTTATCTGCAGGAAAATGTTTAATTAACCTATCTTCTTGCACTATTTCTCCCCTTTGACATCGGAGCTATTTGGTGTCTGTTGTAACCAATTCTGAAATTTCCCTGGTATGCAGATTCGACCAGATTGATAGACATTACACTGGAGTGAAACTTGGACAAAGGAAGTCGAGGTTCTTGCTAAGCAATCTCTGCATAATCCGTACAAGGTGGTTTCTTTTGTATAAGTTTGCATGTAATAAAACTGAGCTCTGCTTTTCTTGGGTGGCAAGTGATGGTCTTTGTTATGTTTGCAACTTTATTATTATTGGATTCTGTTGGAGGTTTTCCAATTTTTGCTAAAGCTGTATGAATTTTTATGTCTTTCTAGGTCATAATTGGCTCACAAGAACTCAAGGCAAACCATGTTATTGAGAAAATTGTGGAGATTGTTTCTGAACATGAGAAGTATATAGGTGCAGTTTATCCTTCCTAGGTGCAATTTATAGTATATACTAACTATCGTTTTGCTTTTTAGTTGTGCAAATGCAGCCATGAATTAAGACATTTCTCTTTCAGGTTAATACATCTCTTAGAGGAGATCATGGATGGTAGCCACTTGCTTATCTTTTTGGAAACTAAAAAAGGTTGTGACCAAGTTACTAGGAAACTTCGTATGGATGGCCAGCACTATCAATTCATGGAGATAAAAGCCAAGCTGGGAGAGACTGGGTCTTATCAGAATTTAAGGTTGGAAAGAGCCCTATTATGACTGCTACCGATGTCACTGCATGAGGCTTGGGTATGTGGAAATTGATGTATTAAACAATCAAAAGTTCACTTTTTGTACACCAGAATGTTTACAAGGTTGTTTTTTATTACCTATTCACGGTTCATCTCTTTAATTTTTAGAATAGAGGAGGTTTATTATAGGATCAGCTATGTAGATTCTAAACTTCTTACCTTTAGCTCCAGGAGCTGAATTGACATGTTATTGGGGATTAGAACTGAAATTATTTGATATTTTCAGTGGGCTTATCGTTACAAGTTGGGTGGAGGGGTGTAAAAATAATCCAATGATTGAAATTTAGGGGGTTGAGTTTTTCAAGTTGGGGATTCTGGGCTGCTAGTGGTTATTCCCAAGCATGGATTGTAGCTTGGTGGCGGTTGAATACAAATCCTATGTTTGATGGCAGGGAACCTCGTTGTTGTTGCCATTGCTCTGGTCCAAATTTATGGAGCTGGCTTTCTAGTGCAACCTGATCGACTTTTGCAGCATGTGACCTTTCTCCCATACGTGGCAGATTTTGTTGGAGTCTACTGTCAGATAGCAAGCCTTTCTTGGACTGTGTAATGGGAATTGCATTATTGAAGCATGGTTTCTTATTTCATGGTTATTGTTATATGCTTTTGTCTTGCATATGGAAATTTCATTAGGGCCATACCTATATCACCCAATTCGATCTACTTGGGAAACATAGAAAGACAATACTATTAAATGAGGCCTGTAGTCTGAGAGTTCATTTATGCATCAGGTATATTCTTATGTTGGGTGCAGGTATAGAATATACTACATCTATTGCCAAATATAACATTTTTCTTCTTAGTAGTAGAGAGAGATGACCTATTTTCCATCTGGTGATCGTTATTGGTGCTTCTTTTACTTACAAGATAGAGATGCTTGCAGTCCTCTCTTATTCTTTATATGCATGTATTAGCCATTCACATTGATTATTTTTGGGCATCAATTATATCCATGTAATTCTTTCCTTCCTCCTGGTATAATGTTTTGGGTATGAACTGTAATTGACAATCTTGTACAAATAAGATCGAGTTCTTGAATTGCATTAATTAGTCATGTGTACTTGTACAACTAAGATGATATGCTTAGGCCCTCTTATTATATTTTGATTACAAGTTCAGTTTGATCTTTTGACACATTTTTTGTTCCATCAGACATTATCGATTTTACGTATTGTTTTAAAATTTCATATCATTAATCATCTCATTTTTTTTCCACTTGTCAGGCCGTCAAATGATAGAGCATACAAAGAGGCTAGTTGAAGAAAGGTTCACAATAGTTGGTGGTTACCAATACAATGCTGAGGTAGGCTATTATTTAGCAACTAAAGGCATTTGTAACCTTTGAACTGGATCAGTAATGATAAGAAGTACACTTGTTGTATTGGTGATAGTCCAAGTTCTTGAAATCATAATGGGTGATCTGATCCTAACCAAGATTTCTACTGTAAAGCTTGATATTATATTTTTATATTTGAATCTAGGTTGTATATGGAGATACAGATTCAATTATGATACAGTTTTGTGTACCAAATATAGAAGAGGCCATGACGCTAGGGAGGGAAGCCTCAGATTATATTAGTGGTACATTTACAAAGGTACAGTGTCAAGAATTTTAAATATATGTGAAGCCTCTAGAGTTGTTAATGACGTTTTTGTAGGGATGAATGTTTTAATATCACCTTTCTTTTTAAAACTAATCTTCTTTTGACATTCCACTTCCATGAGATCTTTGTAAATATGCACAGGACAAGATGATCAGTTATGCTTTTATGTGGCTTATCTGCATCTGTTTGGTGCATCTTTGGCATCTAATCAGTGTGTTATTTAACATATTCTTTTATGCAGCCTATTAAACTATAATTTGAAAAAATATACTACCCATACTTGTTGATCAGCAAGAAAAGATATGCTAGGTTGTTGTGGACAAAGCCAGATGCTTATGAAAAAATGGATACTGAAGGTGAAAAACCTTATCTTTTTGTTTCAAAGACAGGCCTTAGTGTTTGTGAAGGCTCAAAATGCTCTTAGAAAAATAATTTATTTGATGCCTTCTTAATTATTAAATATTCTGATCTTTTAAATATTCCATATCAATAGGCATTGAAACAGTGCGAAGGGACAATTGCCTGCTGGTGAAGAACTTGGTTACAGAGTGCCTTCACAAAATACTCATTGATCGTGACATACTTTGTGCAGTGAAGTATGTCAAGAACACTATTTCTGACTTGTTAATGAACATAATGGATTTGTCACTTTTGGTGATAACTAAGGTGAGAACAATGAATCCTTCTGCATGTTTATGACCAAATTTGTTTGACCATTTGTTACTTTTGAAATGGAGAAAATATGATAGGGGGAAGAGGAGATTTACATTGTGAGCAAGTCACTTATTACATATTCCTACTTTCAAGTGTTAGAAATATATACTATATACCTACTTCGGGACATTTCACATGATTTTACAACTTTTAACTTTACTTGAATTCTCATAAAATCGTGAATTTTTCAAATAGCTCTTTAACTTATCTGCATCCATTTAGATTATTATTCTTTTGATATACATGTAATTACATTTGGCTTTGGAAAATGAACCTAATTGACATTGTATGTCGTTTTCTTCGTTATATATATATGAATTTGAGGTCTTCGTTTTTACAGATTTGAAAGGTTGTCAAGGAGGTCATGATTGCTTAGGTACAGAAGGTGTGCTTCGAGTAAGCCTGGGCTGCATTGTATCCAATTTTAAAATTTATATGCCTTACAAGTTGTTTGGATTTTAAACACGTTGGATATTGGATTCTAATTTCTTGTCATGAGCTTTTTAAGTTTGAAGTGGCATCATGTCTTTCACAGAAGGTAAATCCGGATCAGTATCAAAGTCTGAATTTTCATGCAGAACTAACCACCCATTGGTTACAAACCAAATTATTTCTAGGGGCTTTAACATGCAAGTGGCCTTGGCAATTTTCAAATGCATAACCATGGCAACATAACTTACATAAAATCATATCCGTGTATCGATGCCATTTGACTATAAGTGGCACATGCATCTCGGGCAGTTCGTGCGATGTCAAGCACGTTATTTTCCCCAACAATATTGGACCATAACGATAGGCCTTTGGAGTCTAAACTGTTTACCTTAACATCACCTCAGATATTTTATTTCGTTATGTTTCTTACAACAGTTGGAACTACGAAGTTGCATGAATTTCGTGACTCATGGCATTCAGGATGGTGGCCCTTGAAGAGCCTTATGTGGATTTCTCTGATGGTGATCCCCTTTTTAATTCCATCTGCTCTTATTCAATTCTATGGTGAGTTTACTTAAAATGATTCTCAACAATCTATTTCAATAACAAATCTGGTTCAAATTACCAATTTTCACTCTGTTTCTACTTAAATTAGACAGGTTTCATGACTTTGTGGCAAATTGCAATTAGACATCAAAATTGTCCAAACATGGACTTCATAAAATGACATATCATAAACTAACTTCTTTGTAACTATTGATGCAGGTGAATTTGCTAGATTTGGTGCTGGGTATGCTTCTCTTCTTTCACGTTTTTTGGATACAATGTGCCTTTTAAGTACACAAACAATCTGCTTGGATAAATTAACTTCTAGAGAATGAATTTTACATTTGCTGATTTGTAGAAAATAGTTGATGACAAATCAAGGGGTGGGGGTTGGTGATATTTTCATGCAATGTTTCACTAGTTCAGTCATATCTAACAGATCCCCCGTACAGCAATCACCTACGTCATCAAAATGTCTCCCTACATTCTATACTTGGAAGGGATTCAGTCAATATTTACTGCTAGCAATGGGAGGAAGAATTGTAGAGGGAGGCTCTTACACAATTGAAGAGAATCAAAACATGCCAATATATAATATATCTACATTTTTAATCTCATCCCGAGAAAAATTGATTACTGTTTAGCTACGGCAGAAACATATGTTTGCAGATCATATCCTTTATCAAGGCTATCAGCATATTCTTAAGGGCATTGTTGTCTTCCTGTGCTAGCAATCTCTTTGTTGAGTCAGGGTCTGACAAAGACTGGATATGACTATGCAGTTAAGGCAACGCGCGTGGAACTGGCTGAGCACATGCGGAAGGTAAATACTGGAAATAACTTCTCAAAACAAGTAATATTAATGGTGCAATGCATTCTGGTTCCATTTCAATCCTATCTCTCTATTTTTATTACTACAGTGCATCTAAAGACTCCTGTAATATTTTGCTTTTTATTGACAATGAGTCCATTGTTGGATTTTTTAAATTGATGTCGTGTTTTAAAGCCAAGTTGCCCCTGGTTTACAGAGGGATGTTGCAGCTACTCCAACTATGGGTGATCGTGTTCCATATGTCATCATAAAGGTTGCAAAAGGTGCCAAGGTAATAATTAACCCCTTCTGTGCTCAGCATAAGTCTCGATATTGCACTAAAAATGGTTATTTTAATTATTTTGTTATGTTTTATTCAGAGGCATAATTTACAAAGGGATTATGGATATAATGACTAATGTGTTTACTTGGGCTCAAGCATATGAGAAATCTGAGGATCCAATTTACGTACTGGAGAATAACATCCCTATTGATCCATAATATTATCTGGAGAATCAACTGAGCAAGGTGAAAGACCAAAGCATCATCACTTGCAGTTTATGCTTTTTTTGAAAATTTCACGAGTGTTTCAAATATATCTTGATAGATAGTAATTATTTCCAGCTAAGTGTTTTTTATTAGTGCCTGGTTTTGCTCTGTAGTCGCTGTTGAGAATATTTGAGCCCATTTTGAAGAATGCAAGCAAGGAGCTTCTTCATGGTAGTCACACACGAGCAGTTTCCATATCAACTCCTTCAAATAGTGGAATTATGAAATTTGCCAAGAAACAGCTCAGTTGTATTGGTTGTAAAACACCTATCAGGAATTTAGTTAATACAAGTAGAGGGTCTCCTGCATGTGGTTTCCTTGCTTATAGCATTGCACAATTGGGAGTAACTATTATTTCAGTTTGTCGCTTTAGAAAGCTACTAGGGTTCATCTTTTTGATGTGGAAAAATCTACGAGGTTGCATGATTCCATGCCTGCTCTCCTTGTAAGAAGCTGTCTAGCTTTCTTATAATAAGAATGTCTGGTTAGGTTGCTTCATACTGAAATTCATGATGTTACCTGATTTCATGTTGCCATTGCAGCAAAGAAGATCAAACACTTTGTTCACATTGTAAAGGAAGAGAAGCATAATTGTATCAGAAAACAGTTGCAAATGGTAAGCTGGTATTCTAATACCATTACTCTTTATTTGGAGCATTTAAAGTAGGTCTTGTGTATATTGTTCTTACCTAGATTTTCTATCATATGACACTAATATTTGATCAATGTTAGTGAGGGAATTAGAAATGCTCTTTGGTAAACTATGGACACAATGTCAGCGGTGCCAAGGCTCTCTGCACCAAGATGTTCTTTGCACAAGGTTTTTGAATGCTATATTTCAAGTATTACATTTTCATAACATGATTTAAATTTACATTATGGATGTATTTTGTAACATTTGTGTGATCATGCATTGTTTTTAATTAATAGGATGTTTTTTTTATTTTCACAATTACTATCTCTTTTATACTTACATTGATGTCCTATCCTTGTTGCAGTCATGACTGCCCAATATTTTATCGTAGGAAGAAAGCTCAGAAAGACCTAACTGAAGCAAAGGTGCAAATAGAGCACTGGCAGTTTTGATGATGCTGCCTGTGTAGCTTGTAATTTTTTTTATGATTGAATATTTTTGTTTTCTTGAATTTTCTCTGGTGTATGTTTCTCTGATTTAATGGACCAAGGAATTTATTTGGTCCTTGAATCAGGATGAGCATGGTTTATTTATTGTACAGTAATTGTCAAGTCCTTGTTATTTAATATTGACCAGTTCGATATATCTTTTCTCCTTGCAAATGAGATGGAGAAAAAGTCAAAATAGATACATACTTCCCAAGGCACACCCTATAAATGCAATGTGCACACATATCCCAAATTTTAGGAGAGAACACACTATAAAACATAGATCTGCAGGCTTACATATGTATATCCAGACATGCATATAGTTGAATGGATGGATGGATGGATAGGTAGACAGTGATGGATACACAGATAAATTGGTAGGAGCATTGCAACTACAGTGTTCACTACTAAAATGACTAGAAATAACATGACAGATTTTACAGTTTTATTATTCGAAGAGTATCTTCTATGTTTAAATAGTATCATTGAGAGTGAACACTGCAAGGATGCATATGATGGATTGAGGATAGTGGAACTCAAGTTTAGATAACCATATCTGCGACGCGCTGACTTTGAAGTTATTTCATTGGCTATCATGCGACTGTTGATTAAGTACGCTTATAATACCGGTTTTGCATATGGGAGATTTACCATTGGTTATGTGATTAAAGTCCCTACAAGGGATCTTTCATTTACCATCACTAAAACAGCTATTTCTTTAAATGATTCTCACGGGAATGTTGTTCCAAACATGGATGTCTTTAACATGATCATGAAAGTGGTAATGAAAGTTGTCGAGGATTATGAAAAGGAAGTTATCTCAGGGTTATTCCTTCGCTTGTATATTTCAGGGATGCAGGACAAGGAGGTCACTCTTAGCAAGGATGAAATTAATTCCCAACTTAGGGAATTAATTAATTCCGGCATAGTGGGTTGAGAACCACAAGTAGTGAAATCTATGGTTAGGAAAATGAAAACTTTCATTGTTGCCGATATGGAGACTGTTCTCGTCAATGATGTTCATGTCGCTTACGCAGCCAGTTACTTAATTGTATACCCTGGTGATGATATTGCAACCATGCCTGATTATGCAACTCAAATCTTTTACAGTGAGGATTCTGCCTTCATCATGCTTGAATTTGAAGAAAGAAGTCATAACATGTTGTCACAATTTCTAATGCACTTAGGTTTGGTTGCTGAGAGAAGGAATATTAACACTGTTTGCTTCCATAACTTATCTCGGTTCGATGTTATTTTATTGCTGAAGTATTATGCTTCTCATGAAGTATTTTGAGTAGATTTATTTTTTTTAAATAATTTTTGGCAGGAGCAAATCCGAGACAATAGTTTGAGCAGATTTATTTTTTTTAAATAATTTTTTTTATTGTCTCTAGAGAGATAATAGTTTGAATTATGGAAAAAAAAAATTAAATAATTTTTTATATTGTCTCTAGAGAGACAATAGTTCGAATTATGGACATTTATTTTTTTTAAATAATTTTTTATATTGTCTCCAGAGAGACAATAGTTTGAATTATGGACATTTATTTTTTTTATATAATTTTTTTTATTGTTTCTAGAGAGACAATAGTTTGAATTATGGACATTTATTTTTTTTTAAATAATTTTTTATATTGTTTCTAGAGAGACAATAGTTTGAATTATGGAATTGTCTCTAAAAAGGCAAAAATGTAATTGTCTCTAAAGAGACACAAATGAAATTGTCTCTAGAGAGACAAATCAAATTGTCTTTATAGAGACAATAATAATATGTGTTCTATATTGTCAAATTTTTAAGACATTATATTTTGAGACACCCACTTAGAGACAATATTTAAAACAATACACAAGTTTCATTTTGTCTTAAGTTAAGATAATTGACTCAAATATTGTCTTAAATATTGTCTTAAAACCCTCTACATGTAGTGACATAAAACTTATAACATAGGTGTACCGAATTTTTTATACTTGTATTTTTCTTATTTCAATTATATTTTTATCATTTTTTGAGATCTTCGGCTGATCCGATACTTTAAAATGTTAAATTTCATAGATCTTAGGCTGATCCGATTACGGCAATTAGTTGACAGCTGACCACCTGACCTCATGCGAAACTCCTCTTTGTGGTTTGTCTGTTCCTCGCAGGCACGATACATCGTCTCTGCAGAACTATATGTTTTTAGTTGAATTCCGTAATAAGAAAACATGTGGGAGTTGTTAGATCCATGGTGAATACCTTGGCTACCATGTCTCGATGACCGCAGAGTTGTTAGATCCACGCTGAATTTTTCCGTTAAATTCCTCATAGTCGCGTCATGGCAAGCACCTAATCATCGCAATTATCTGACCGCTGACCTCATGCAGAACTCTGCTTTGCCGTTGTCCCTTCCCCACAGAAACGATACGTCGTTCCCTGGCGAGCGAGAGACGAATGGATCGGGGTCGGATTCGGGAGGAAATAATATTTATCCAATTGAATGTTCCCCGCGTAATATGTCGCAGTTATATTTAAACGCTCATTGTGCCGATGAATAAATTAAAACGAAAGACAAGCTTGCATTCAAATAATTCTGCAATCAACCAATGATTCAAGGTTCTGGAGGAATCTTGGGTTTTTGTTTCTTCCACCAAACCATGGCGTGAACCATTATTTGGGTGAACAAATTTTATAACTGAATACCGTGACTCCTCTACGTTGAATATTACGTATTCAAATAACAATGTAAACAATTATGTGCGGGAAAAAAATCAAACATAGAATATAAGGTATTCATTTGACTATGGAAACAACGAATGTGTTCAAGCCTTTGGAGGAATGTTTGAATCCTTGTTTCAGTCATTAAGAACCATTATGTGACTTAATAAGTATACATTTATTTCTGATAGTTGAGAGATCAAAATTTTCCAAATGCAAATTTAATGTAAAAGATAATGTATTGTTTAATCATTTTTTGAGATCTTCAGGCTTATCCGATACATTAAAATATAATTTTTTGAGATCCATTCCTGTTCGGTTATATAATAAGAAATCGTTTGGGAAGCTTTTAGATTCATGTCGAATTTCATAGTCGTGTACTGCCAGTTACAGAGATTAGATGACCAGCTGACCCCATGCGAAACTCGTTTTTGTGGTTTGTCTGTTCCTGGCAGACGCGATACATCATTCTCTGCAGACTGATACGTTTTTCAGTTTAATTCCGTAATCCGAAAACAAGTGGGAGTTGTTAGATCGATGGTGATCACCTTGTCTAGCTTGTCCTTATCATCGAAGAGTTGTTAGATCTACGCTGAATTTCTCGGTTAAATTCCCGATAGTCGCGTCCTGGCAGGCACCTAATCATCACAATTGCCTCACCGCTGAACTCATGCGGAACTCTTCTTTGCCGTTGTCCTTTCCCTACAGAAACGATACGTCGTTCCCTGGCCGCGAGCGAGGAAGGACTGGCTCGGGTTCGATCCCGAGGAAGTAATATTTATCCAATTGAATATTCCCGTAATATATCCTACTGATCTTGAAACGATCATTCTGCCAATGAATAAATAAAATCGAAAGATAAGGTGACATTCAAATAATTCTGCAATCGACAAATGATTCACGGTTCTGCGGGAATGTTAGGTTTTTTGTTTCTTCCACCGAGAACTATACGCTGAACCATTATTTGGGTGAATAAATTTTCAAACAGAATAAATTACACCGACTGTTCCACGCCGAATATTATGGTATTCATTTAAGTCTGCAATCAACGAATATTTTCAAGACCTTGGAGGAATGTTTGAATCCTTGAATAAATTAAACAAAAACAACCCTGACATCTCTACGCTGAATATGCTGGTAATCTATTAATTCTACCAACAACGAATGAATTGAAGCCTTGAGGGGAATATTTTGGTCTTTGTTTCTTCCACAAGGAACCACTTTGTGGGTGAATAAATTAAACGGATAATACGACACTTTGTGGGAGAATAAATTAAACGGATAATACGACACTTCTCCTCAATGAGTGTGAGCGTATTCAAATAATATCGCTAATAACGAATGTGTCCAAAGACTTGCGAAGAAACGTTTGAATCTTTGCTTCTCCCGCCAAGAACCATTATGAGGGTCAATAAATTTGAAAAATAAAATCAAAATCCTTGCAGCTCTCGCTGCTTAATCTGCAAACAACGAATCAGATCAAGCATCTGGGGGAATTTTTTGATCTTTGTTTCTTCCACCATTAACCATTATGTGGGTTTGTAAGACCTTTCCCAAAAAAACCAAAAAACCTTGATTACTCTGTGCTGCATATGATCGTAATCAAATATCTTTGCAAGAAAGTAATGAGCTAAAGCATTTCCTCCTCATACTACTAGGTTTTTAATTAAACTAGCTTATATCAATTTTTAATTTATACATATTGAGAGATCAAATTTAGATCAAATTTTTAGAGCTGTAATTTTTTTTCAAATTTTACACTCTAAAAAAATTGTATCCATAAAATTGATCTCTCAACTTATTATAAATCCAAAGTTAAATAAATCTAAATTAATTTAATTAATAAATCCAAAATTAAATGAATCTAAATTAATTTAATATTTTATTAAATGGTGATAAATGGCTTTAGCTCATTACTTGCTTGGGAATGAACTTACAAACCCACATAATAGTTAATGGCGGAAGAAACAAAGTTCAAAATATTCCCCCATATGGTTGATATTATTCGTTGTTGGCAGAATATTCAGCGAGAAGCCAGAATTTCTCCTTTTTTTTAATGTTTCTCCGCCGGGTTCTCAGGGCTTTGGATTGACGGTAAATAGGTGTGCTTTTAAGGTATTCCTTGCTATAGGTCACCATTTAGGTGTGCTTTTAAGGTATTCCTTGCTATAGGTCACCGTTTAAAATCCCCCGTGGGTACTTAGGTTAGTGTAAAAAAAAAATTGTTTGTCGGCGGGAAAAGCAAAGATTCAAACGCTTTTCCTAAGTTCTGGACACGTTTGTTATTATTATTATTTGAATACAGCTATACTCAGAGAGGTGTAGTATTAGCTATAAAATGGTTTTTGTGGAAGAAATAAAGACCAAAAGATTTTTTTAAATGAAAGTTTGCATTTCTAGGGATTTGAGCTCTCTTGGCACATGATAGAGATGGACTTAGATGGATTTACGCTGGTTCCAATTGAGGTCAACAGTGTCAGTTTTTTAGATTATCATTACTCTGTATGTGTTTGAGATACCCTTTATACTTTGAAATTTACATTATGTTTTTTTTGTTTAACATGTCTATATCATTCTCTTCTTTATTTTAGTCTATGTTATTTGCCTTGAATGGTTTGTAAGCCTATGTTTACATGTTTTGAGTGGTTTTTGTGTTAATATGTTTGGATTTGGGTGTTAATGTTTGTGAATGTTAGAGTTATTGTGTTATATTTCTATATGTGTATGTAATTGTCTATTAGTAATTAATTGGTGATGAAGGGAGACAATTTTGTCAATAGTTTGCAAGCTTTTTAATAATGCACATCTATTTCATTTAATTTTAGGTATCACAATTTTTGATAACTAATTAATTCTTAATAGTGTCCCTCCATGTATTACTAAATATATCTTGAAGAGCATTTTTATTTGTTAATTTTCTAAGTTACCTTAGTCTCTTGAGATGATAAATATTGTTAATAACTTTAATGATGAAATAATTTTTTTGAATGCCAAGTGACATTGTAATAGTGTTGAATAATGAAAAATGTGAATAATAAAAATGTAGTCAATTACAAATAGTGTTCATTGTGATTAATCTCAAACTATTTTTTTCTACTATTCTTATTTTCACCCTTGTTGATTTTGCCAATTTTTCATATATCGATTATATAAAAATGAAAATCATAAACCATTCAAATCTTTATCTCGAACTATTGTAGTAAACATCTTACCTTCTCCCTTTCTCTCCAATATTAATAGGTTGAATTACTATAACACAAAACTCAATGTACGTTGTCAATAATTTATGTGTGCTTACACTAAAATCAATCACATTGTTAATCCAATCATTGTAAAATTAATGTACCATCATACATCTAGTTACATCAAATAAAAACTCAACATTTACACTGAAATAAATACATCTAATGCAAGCAATCAAATAGGATTAGAAAAACATCTACAATGAAATAAATGCATCTAATGCAAGCAATCAAATAGGATTAGAAAACAACATCTACACTAAAATTAATGCATCTAATGCAATCAATAAAACAAGATTAGAAATCAACATCTACATTAAACTCAATGCATCTAGTGAAAGCAATCAAATATAATCAGAAATCAACATCTATAGTGAAATCAATACATCTAGTGGAATGTAAATTTGGCTCGATCACACAATTTGAGGGTAGGAGCGAAAAACAATTAGGGTTGAAAGTTTGCAGGTGCTAATCTCCATGGTAGGGCGAGGAGGCGGGAGCTTTACTCCCTCCTACAAGCAAGCATTTACCAGCCGTGGTAAGAAGCCAATGGAAGAAGTTAGAAGAGACGACGAAGGGAAAGAAAGTAGGGAAGAAGAGAAGGATGGAGACAATCATTGTGAGAATAAAAACACAAAAGACAAGGAAGAAAATGACAAATAAAAGGGAGCAAAAACCAAGGCACAGCAAGGACCTTGTAAGCCCAAATCTGAGGTTACACCCAGGGTGGTCCTGAATGATCCTGCGCTGCAGGCACACAAGGACCACATGCGAACTTATGCTATCATTTGTAAATTCATGGGAGTATGGCCCACTGAAAAAGCTTTACAGACATGGATTAAATACCATTGGAAACCAAAAGGGAGCATTGACCTACATCTGGGGTCAAAAGGATTCTTTACAATGGTCTTCACTAACATTGAGGATAAAGACAGAGTGTTTGAAGAAGGGCCCTACTTCTATGTAGCTGATGGCCTCTATATGAGGCCGTGGATGACGAACTTTGTCCCGGAGCGGGAGACTTTCGCATCAGTTCCGGTTTCGGTAAGACTTTACTCCCTTCCTCTTGATTACTGGCAAACAGAGTCGTTAACAGCTATAGGTAATAATTTAGGACGTTTTGTCAAGGCCTCAGAAGCCACTAGAAGAGGAAAATATACTTCCTTTGCACGAATCTATGTGGAAATGGATCTCTCCAGAGCTCTACCAGATGAGTTGATCTTGGAAGTTTTGGATGAAGAATGGGTGCAAATAGTAGACTATGAACATATTCCATTTAGAAGTTGCAGATGTCATGAGCATGGACACCTGTTCAGAGATTTCCCTCTCAGTAGAATTGAGAACAAGATCAAAGCTTCCACTATGAAAGATACGGCAAGCTTTCAAAAAGTGAGCCACAAAGGAAAAGGCGACAAAAGGGGTCTTAGGAAACATCAAGTCGAAGGGCCTCAAGTTACATAGAATAGGTTCCAAGTTCTCAAGGAGGAAGAAGAGACAATAAAAGTAGATCAAGGAATAGAGGTAAATCTAGAGGACAAGGAGATAGAGGAGGACAAAGAACAACCAAAAAATAATAACATACAGAAAGAGGCTATGATGAGAGATGTAGAACTGGACATGGACCAGGAAATTACCAAGAGTGAGATGGAAATGGAGGATCAGGAGCTGCAAGAGATTTTAGATAGAGAGCACCTAGATTTGGAAGGGTTCTTGAAATAGGGAACCATGGGAGGGTTAGATTCGTTACCTCAAGAAGAGTTCTCTAGAGTACAGTAGTTGTACTTATGGAAAACCCAGGCTAGTGGGGTGGAAAGGCAAGGCAACACGACAAAACATGGCAACGAAGGTGTGAAATCTATAAAAAACACACCAGGATTAGCACCTCGAGGCCCAGGAAAGAAAAGAGGTAGAAAAAAGCAGAATTCACTACTAATGTAATGTGGAAAGCTAATGATAGATTCGGGTAAGATGAAAGACCTAACCAGTTACTCTTTCATGAATCTTTAATGATGAAGTTTACTTCTTGGAACATCATGTGTCTAGGTAGTAAAAGGAAGCAAAGATTACTTAGTAACAAAATGAAACAAGAAGCTCCAGATATTATATTTATCCAGCAAACGAAATGTTCTATACAAAAATTTAAGGAACTTCATATTAAATGGCTCAGTCGTTTGGAGTTTCTAGAAGTCAAGGCAGAAAATACAGCAGGTGGCATTCTTACTCTTTGGAATCCCCTAAAGATTGGTATAATAGATGCTGAAGCTTCCAGAAATTATCTAATATTGGTCATGCAACCTGTGGGGGATAGGGAGATCTATTTGGTAACGAATGTTTATGGCCCTCAGAGAATGGATGACAAATTGAGATTCCTTGATTCTCATATGCATCTCAGAGAGAGATATACTGGGATTCCATGGATTTTGGGTGGGGACTTCAACATGATCAAATCATTATCGGAGAAAAAGGGGGCACCAGAGCTCTCACCAAAGATGCCTTAGCTTTTAAATCTTTTTTGGACACTATGAAACTGGTTGACATTGGTACAAGTAATGGTCTCTTTACCTGGAACAATAGGAGAGGAGGAGGGTCTCTAGTGGCCTCAAAGTTAGATAGATTCATCATATTAGAGGACCTTATACTCAATGATACTAGAATGGAAGCAAGGATTCTACCCTTTGGAGGTTCTGATCACTAGCCAATTAACCTAGAGATCAGGGGCATTGGTACTCCCAGGAATAGACCTTTCAGATTTGAGAATATCTGGCTCCCCATCCATATTTTATCAACAATATTTCAAGTTGGTGGTCTGAAGCTCTGCATATTCAGGGTACAAGTATGTTCTTTCTTCACAAAATACTAAAACATATAAAGCTCAGGGTTAAAGAGTGGAACAAGGAAGAGTTTGGAAATATTTTTTAAGGAAAAAAAGTTGTTGAAAACAAACTGTAGATACTCAACCAATCCCTTATCAAGGTTGGCTTTGATAAAATCAGCAATGATAGAGCCACCAATCTTCAGCACGAGTGGGAGAACTTATGCAAACAAGAGGAAATATTCTGGAGACAAAAATCTAGAGTGCAATGGTTAAAGGAAGGGGAAAGAAATACCATATTTTTCCAGAGGTCAACCTTGGCAAACCAGGCTCATAATAGAATCTCCTCGATTAAGGATGAGGAAGGGCAATTAGTCAGTACCCATGAAGAAATTGAAGTTGTTTTAGTTCAACACTTTAGGGGGATTGCACAAGAAAGCATTCCAAACAGAGAGCCTTTCATTAAGGATATAATAAGACATATACCAAGACTAGTGTCCAGAGAGGATAATCTCAACCTCAACAAGCCAGTAACTGAACAGGAAATCCATGAAGTCCTCAAGGAAATGTAGAATGGTAAAGCATCGGGTCCTGATTGTTTTGATGTGGACATCATTAAAGCATGCTGGAATATTGTTAAACAAGATATTCTAAATGTGGTAGAAGATTCCAGAGGGAATAGAACTATTCTGAAGGCACTCAACACCTCCTTTATTTCACTAATCCCTAAACAAGATAATGCTCTTACTCCTGATAAGTTTCAGCCCATAGCATTGTGCAATGTCGTTTACAAGATTATATCCAAGGTTGTAGCTAATAGACTGAAACCTCTTCTCCCCACCCTAGTTTCTGGGGAACAATCTGGTTATGTGGAAGGTAGACAAATTCTCAATAACATCATTCAAGCATAGGAGGTGGTGCACTCACTGACTAGCAACAGGAAGGCTAGAATGATCATGCAAATGGACCTAGCTAAATCCTATGATAAGTTGAACTGGACCTATATAAGGAGGGTTCTTATTGCTTTTGGGTTTGATCATAATTGGGTTAGATGGGTCATGGCTTTGGTAACTTCTTCTATCTTTTCAATTTTGGTAAATGGCTCTCCCTCCAAGATTTTTATTCCCTCAAGAGGCCTTAGGCAAGGAGATCCACTCTCTCCCTTTCTCTTTATACTCATGATGGAAGGACTTGGTAGATCAATTAAGCAAGCAAAAGTAGAAGCCAAAATCAAGGGTCTTCAACTTTTTGAGAATGGACAGACTTTGACTCATCAACAATTTGTGGATGATACCATGTTGCAGGGAGTTCCTACAGTCAAAGAAGCTTTGGCATACAAACAACTTCTAAATGAATTTTGTTTGGCCACAGGTATGGAGGTTAATCTTTTTAAATCTAAAATCTTTTTCTTTAATATTGATATTGCTATACAAAGGAATATCTCCAAAATTCTAGGCTTTCAAAGAGATTCTCTTCCTTTGAAATATTTGGGAGTCCCCCTTACTGCTAAACCTCTTCATAAGAGTATTTGGGAACCAGTGATTAATAAGATGCAGGATAAAACCAGCAATTGGACCATCAGATCTTTAAATTCGGCTGGCAGGTTGGTGCTTACAAAGGTTTTTCTACAATCTATCCCAGTTTTTATGCTTTCAGCACTCCTTGTACCAAAAGGAGTCTTACAACAATTCAGAACCATTCAAAGAGACTTTCTCTGGGGAAAAGGGGAGAAAAAAAGGAAATGGGCCTTAGTTGCTTGGGAAAAGATTTACAAACCCAAAAATCAAGGAGGTCTAGGTTTGGATGATCTAGAAGTTCTAAGCAAGGCTTTAGGAGCTAAGTTATGGTGGAGATGGGTCAAAGAACCAAAGGCCCAGTGGGCTAGTATCTGGACAGAAAAATATGCCAGCACTTGGGACAATAACGATCATATAAGGATGTCTAGCAATATAAAGGGCTCATACATCTGGAATAAGGCCTGGGAGAACAGAGGCTTAGTTCAAAAGAATAGCTTTTGGGAAATCAAAGAGGGGGATTTGGCACTTTTTTGGGAAGATAAATGGCAACAAGAACCAATATTGCTAAATGAACAATTTATGGACCTCAAAAGAGAGACATACATCATAGGGTTATCACAGGTCAAAGATTTTTGGGACCAAAATAATAATGCAAGTAAATGGAGAAAGTGGAGGAATATGATTTACAGGGAAGATAACCCCTTGAAAACTAAAGCTGAGGCTCTCATGCGGATACTGGAACAAAGGAAGATCTTCGTGACATGGGGCATGACCAATTGAGGTGGGGCAACAATAATGAGGGTACCTTTAATCTTAAGGAGGCTAAGCGCAAACTCCTCTAGATGGACTCTCTTGATCCCGATAGAATATGGCAGAATCTGTGGAGGCATCAAGGATGGGTGAAGATTAAACTCTTCATGTGGCTTGTTTATCATAAGAGAATTCTGACTTGGGATAACATAAGGAAAAGGGGGGTGTTGGGGCCTTCTAGATGCTAGCTCTGTGAAGCCTAAGAAGAAACTATGGAACACCTCCTCAATAATTGTATCTTTACCTCTAGTTTGTAGGAATATTTTGCTAACATCTTCCAAAGGATCGATAGGGATAGAGGGTGTATCTTCAACACCCTAACCAGGTGGGGAAGTAATTACTCAAATAATGAAATTCTTTGTGCTGCTTGGGATCTTACACCTAGCTTCATTATTTGGAATGTCTAAAAAGAAAGGAATAAGAGAATTTTCAAAAATGAAAAAAGATCCCTTCAGTGTCTTTTGATGCACTTTGACTCATCTTAAAGAGACGATGGGTACTATAGTGTGAAACACCCCTAAAAATCCACCCTCAGATGCTAACTTGAGGATTCTGGGACTATTGGGAATTCAGGGGCTTATGTCGCAGGGCCCGAACAGAAGGGTTTCGGCTATGGTTTCTAAGTAGGAATTCTGGCATCCTCCCCCTTTGGGCTTTCTGAAATATAACATAGATGGGACTTCTAAAGGCAACCCAAGCAGTGTGGGCTTTGGACGGGTGTTAAGGGATGATACTGGTAATATACTTTCCATCTTCCATGGACATTTAGGTAGAGCTACAAAAAACATGGCAGAAGCCATGGCTATGGAGCAGTGCTTAGATCTCCTGGTGCAGGATAACCGGAAAAATGTAATTATCGAAGCTGACTCTGAGATAATTATCGACACAGTCAAAAAAATTAGTTTGGGTCTAGAGCCGGAGAAGGTTTCAAAATAGTGGAGGCTGATCCATGTCTTCCAAAGGATCCAGCTCCACCATAGTGGCCTACGCACAGTTAGTTTTAACCATGTGTGAAGGCAGGCCAATAAACTTGCTAATTTACTGGCTAATCAAGGTGTGAAGTGTACCATGTATAGGGTCTCGATGGATAGGCATAGGTTGCCTCAGGATAGTTTCATGGATCAGTGTGACATCCAAGCAGCCGAGGATATGATGGTGTACAACACCAAAACTATGGAAGCTCTATCCAATAATTTGGTTGATTTATGAGGTGCAAGTTTTACCTTTTCTCATTTATTCTTATGTTGCTAGGAGGAGTCTGCTACCAGAGTAGTTGTTTGGAGGGAAGGGGTAGTATGTTGCTCAGGCTCACATACAGCAGCAAAAGCGAAAGTGGTAGCTGTTGGAATCCGGATTCCAACAGTGACCTGAATATTCCTAATATGCTGTCAAAGGTTGCAAATCCACTAGCGGAGTGGTTTCCGGTATATCGGGGGCCTCTCGGGTGGGAAGTGGTTTTCAAAATTTGGGAGTGATCACACTCCTCGGGCGACACGTGGCTGTGGGTCAGTTTTGTTTTCCACCCTTATTGCACGTTAACTAGTAGCTCTTTTGCTTGGTGCGATATGATCCTCGACCGTAGGATCAAGTCCCGCGGATCTACGACTGTGATCTATCAAGCAGTGGAGCCATAAGGTTAAAGGGCAGATTTCTACACTACGCGATATTTACCTCTACCATTGGATCAATTTGGGAGGATCGACGGTCATGAATCTGCGCGCATACTGGTGCTTCCAAACAGTTTTTTGGCGGGAGCCTTGGCTCTGCGAGGTCCACCTCTGTAGTTGGTGGAAGCCAGGTGTTCTGAAGGCGAAAATTAACAGGCTTCCTTCCCCTTTTTCGGCTTTGTTGGGTTGCTTATGTGGCCTTGGTACATGTTGCCATTTGGGGTGGTGTAGTTTTGTGGGCTAGGGTCAGAGTTTTAACACTTAACTCATGACCCTTGGTTTTCTAGAAAGTAGTGTTTGTTTAAGATCCATGTTTCCATGTGGATGGTTGTATTCTATGTAAAAAAAAATTCTAATTTAATGATTATGAAGGTACAACTCTTGCTTCAGCAAAAAAAGAAATCAATACATCTAGTGAAAGAAATCAAATAGAATTAGAAATCAACATCTACACTAAAATCAATGCATCTAGTGCAAGAAATCAAATAGAATTAGAAAAAATCGACATTGAAATCAATGCACCTAGTGCAAGCGATCAAATAGGATTAGAAATCCACATCCACACTAAAATCAATACATCTATTGCAAGTTATCAAGTAGGATTAGAAATCAACATCTACACTGAAATCAATGCATCTAGTGCAAACAACCAGATATCATTAGAAATCATCATCTATATTGAAATCAATGCATATAATGCAAGCAATCAAATAGGATTATAAGTCACCATATACAATGAAGTCAATGCATATAGTGCAAGCAAATAGGATTAACAATAACCATCTACACTTAAATCAATGCATCTAGTGAAATAAATCTTCTTCCCTCACCACCCCTTCATCTATATCTATATCACCCTCCATCTCTCCTTCTTTTTCTCACTATCTTACCCCAAAACATATGCACACTCTCTCAATCTCTACCTTGTCAATCACTCTCTCTCTCTCTCTCCACTTCTCTCCCTCTATTTCATTCTTCTTCCCTCCCTCTCCCCCCTTCTAACTCCATGTCTTTGTCCCTCCCTCTCTCCTCCTCTCTCTCCCTCCCTCTCTCCTCTCTTGTCCTTCCTCTCTGTCCCTTTCTCTCCTACCTCCCTCTCTCCCCCTTCTCTCTCTCTCCCCCCAACCCTATCACTTTCTCCATCCCTCTCTCCTTCTCTCTCCCCCCCTCTCTCCCCCCTCCATATTTGTGTATCCTTCTCTCTATCTTAGCCTTTGTTGAGAAATGGCAACAAGAAATTCTAGTTTAATTTGTTCTTGAATTAAACAGATAATTAAAATCGAATGCTATTCTCATAGCAACTTGCAAATAGCTAATTAAGTTTAATTAACTTAATTAGATTAGGAATTGCATGAATGGTGTCATCCACAATGGGAAGTGTATGGTACTTAGAAAGTCGAGCTTCGTTCCACATGACTAGCGATAAAGATTTATTCAGTGTCTTGGAGGAGAAAGATCTCTAGATGCATATCGTGATGGGTGACAACGGGAAGTATAGTGTTACTGGATTGGGCACAATTAATTTTTAGAGGGAGCATGGGGCTCCACTAACCTTGAAGAATGTTATGTATGTGCTCGAGCCGAAGAAGAACTTGGTATCTATTTCCATTCTTGAGGATAGAGGCTATGATGCGATCTTCTCGAAAGGAAAGGTGTTCCTTCGACACATAGCCACGGGTCAAGTAAAGAAGGTAGGGATTCGAGAAAAGAATCTCTATAAGCTGGAGGTAGAGGAGCGTGTTTCTTTGAGAACAAAAGAAGAAAGGGTGTAGAGTCGATATGTTGGCAAGTTGTGGCACACGCGATTAGGCCACTTGCATCATGGGGCTTTGAAGATACTGTAGAAGATCTGTACCGGTCTTCCCAAAGGTATGCTTGAGCAAGTTGATACATGCAAGGGGTGTACTTTGGGAAAATACACCAAGTCTTCCTTTCATGACAAAGGCATTCGAGCAAAGTCTATTCTAGAGTGAGTCCATTCAAATGTGTCTGGACCATTCTCGACAACGTTAACGTCCAAACACAGGTATTATGTTATATTTTTTGATTAATTTTCTTGAAAATGCTAGATATTTTTCATGCAGAAAAAGGATCAAACCTTCATGAAGCTTTGTGAGTTTAAATAATTGGTGGAGAAAGAGTCACGAAAGAAGGCTAAATCTCTACATAGTGATAATGGTGGTGAGTATGTATCAAACGAGTTTAAGAACTTCTATGCAGCGAAATGGATTAAACGAGAGTTGACAACACCCCATAACCCTCAGCAAAATGGGGTGGTCGAGAGGAAGAATAGAAGCATATTAGGTGAAGCGAGGGTGATATTGCAAGATCAGTGCCTACCACTACACTTGTGAGCTAAGGCATGCAACACAATGGTTTATGTTACGAACTGTAGCCCACATCAAATACTTGAGATGAAGACACCAGAGGATGTTTATTCTAGTAAGAGGCCAAATGTTGGTCATTTCAGGATTTTTGGGTCATCGGTATATTGCCATGTGACCAAAGATGCATGAAAGAAGCTTGAGCTGACAGTAGAGTTGGTGATATTTGTGGGTTACAATGATAAACCTCACAACTATTGGGGGTATTTGTCGACCAACAGGATGGCAGTGATTCAGAGGGATGTCATATTCGATGAGGAGAAGGCCATGCAAGTTTCCCTTGAGAGGGAGTTTGAACTACATGCGAATGAGGAGCTTTTATCTTCTAAGGTTGACAAGCTTCAGATCGATGTGGAGCAGCCACATATAGAGAATTAGATAGTGGAGACATCCACTCAAGAAGAATCTTCTAGAGAGGGAAGAAAGCACACCAGAGAGCCTAACAGATTGTTGGATGATGCATGGGAAAATGTGGGAGCACCCACTTCTCAACGTGGACAGAGCAGTTCACCTGAGAGCTACACTAGATACATGGCTCTTATGGGCGAATGTGTTGTGATAGAGCCATCTTCCTTTAAGGAAGCAGTGCAGCAACCGTTTTGGGTTGATGCCATGGTGGAGAAGTATGACTCCATACTTCATAACAGTGTTTGGGATGTGGTCCCAAGACCGGAGGACAAGTCAGTTGTGAGCTCTCATTGGCTTTACAAGGTAAATCAAGCTTTACATGGTAGTTTGGAGAAGCATAAGGCTATATTTGTGGCTCGTGGCTTTTCACGGGTAGAGGGGATTGACTATGATGAGACATTTGCTCATGTTGCAAGGTACTCAACAATCAAATCTATATTGGCATTATCAACACAGATGGCTTGGAAGATACATTAGATGTATGTAAAGACAACCTTCCTTAATGGCATGATTGAGGAAGAGGTTTACATAGAGCATCCTGAAGGTTTTGAAACCTTTGACCACTAGTCGCATGTGTGTTGGCTCAAGAGAGCATTGTATGGGCCAACGCAAGCACCTCATGCTTGGTACACCAGGATAGATAACTACTTCACTGGGTTGGGCTTCATGAAGAGTGAAGCAGATGTGAACCTGTACCACATATTGGTGGAAGGTAAATTGTTAATCATTGCACTTTTTGTTGATGATCTTATACTGACTGGTGATGATCAGTTGATCAATTCTTGCAAGGAGGACCTTGCAAGAGAGTTTGAGATGAAGGACATAGGGATCATGCATTACCTTCTTAGCATGGAGGTATGGTAGGATGATGGGGAGTTATTTGTGTCTCAAGGAAAGTATGGAAATGAGATACTCAGTAGATTCTACATGGAAAGCAGCGAACCAATGGAGACTCCTCTAGAAAGTAACTGGAGGAAGAAGGATGCTACTTCAAGGTAAGTAGTGGAAGCCACTATTTATAGGCAGCTTGTGGGTTCACTCATGTACTTGGTGAAAACACGACTGGATATGTGATATGCATTTAACCATCTTAGTCAAGCAATGGTTAGGCCTACCAAGCTGTATTGGAAGGTAGAAAAACATGTGTTAAAATACCTCAGGGGCACTACTCAGTATGGATTATGGTACAGATGAAAAGAGGGAGTGAAGCTTCAAGGCTTCGGCGATGCTGATTGGATAGGGAGTCCATCCAACAAGAAGATCACATTAGGATGGATCTTCAGTTTTGGGTCAATGACAATTTCTTGGTACAATAGGAAACAGAGATCGGTTGCACTTAGTTCGGTGGAGGCAAAGTACATGGATGCGAGTGAGGCAATACATGAGGCCATCTGGATGAGGAAGATCCTGGTTGGTTTGTTTGGTTAGCAGATGGATCCAACTGTGATTTACTATGATAATCAAAGTTGTATCAAACTCTATGAAAATCCAGGTTTTCATGATCGGTCCAAGCATATTGACATCTGATATCATCATCTCATAGATTGTGTATTGAGGTGGATTATGTTGTTAGAGTAAATTCCCATGGAGGACGAAGATACTGACATTTTGACAAAGGGATTGTCAAGATGCAAATTCTAGTTTCACAGAGATAAGATCGGGGTAGTCGATAATCCCTTTCTTGTTGAGAGGGAGTGTTTAGAAATGGCAACAAGAAATTCCAGTTTAATTTGTCCTTGAATTAAACTAAAAATTAAAATTGAATTCTATTCTCATAAAAACTTGTAAATAGTTAATCAAGTTTAATTAACTTAATTAGCTTATGAATTTCGATTTGGAAGACTTTCTTTAGTCATGTACATGTTCTCCCTAAATTTTAGGGGTCTAGTATGAGTTTAAATTGAGTTGGAAATTAGATCACTCAGTTTACTGAGTTAAGTTCAGTTAAATTAGTTCTAAATTGTTTTTGGAACTAATAGAGGACTAACAGTGAGTTGGTGCACTAATGCATCCACTAGTGCTACTCCAGTTAACTAAAGATTCCCTCATAGGATACTCATGCATGTCAGTTCAGAGAAATACCCATTTGAGACTAGAGTCTAGAGACAGTGTATTATCAGTGGTATTATTTACTAGAGTGTATATATCATGCATGCATTAGAGATTGATCCTATGTTTGTATTGTGCAGTTTTGGAAGCATGAATTATCTTTAAATACAAGTTATTCATCCTAGGAATTACACATGAGGTTAGAGGCTTAGAGAGATGATGAATAGGCTAAGGATTTAGCTTGAGCTAGTTTGTGCACTGAGAGAGTTGAGAATAATTGTGTGGAATTTTTCTAATGAGAACAAGCTTTGTATCTTCACTCATATTCCTGATGTATGTAATACAGATAGCGGAGTTTTGAGTAGTGTATTTACCCAGATACATCTTGTGCTATGTGCCATTGATTTGTCTTCTTCTTGTTCTTATTTTTAACCCATAATGTTAATAATCTATTTTTATCTGCTTGAAGAGGGGCAACTTATTCACAAAGCATTTCCATTGAGGTTTTTAATATGAAACTTTTTCGATTCACTAAGAATATTTCTCTTCCATATTGAAAATTAAATGAGATAAATTCTCATTTTTCTCTTCCAAAGAATTATAAAGGTTGACCTTAGTCTCAAATTCTTCTTCGATATTTTGGAAATGCATTCTCATTTGTATCCCAAAACTATCAAACTATTTTATTTTCTTAGCCATAGTTGTCTAAAATTAATTCTTTTGTGTTTCTATATAAATGTGATGTATACATAGTTGGGGATTGATGCCTCTCATATGAGAATATCCCAAGAAAAAGTCTATTTATGTTTTTGGAGGATTTGAATTAATTTTTTACGTTGCAGTTTTTCCAGATTAGCATTAATGTTCAAATTCTTACCAGGATCAATTTTGATGGGAACATTATTATGAACTGTAGTTTTCGGTATAGGTTCATTATTTATAACCTCTAGTGGATCTACCTGGGCTTCATTATCAAGCATAGTTTTTAACATTTGACATGTTGGATCCCAATAGTAGAAGGTTGTTTAATACAACCATTAATTACATCATCCTCAGTTCTCCTTTTAAAAGTAAGAGCTTCATCCATATTAAGGGGAGAATGCAAATTTTCTTCCTTATATTTGGGAGGAAACGATTGATAGTTGTTGACTAATAGGTTGGCTCTAGCGGGTAGATATAAGATAATATTTGTAACGATGGTCCCTTTTGCAATTGTCATGTTTCCAGTTTAACAACCTATATATGTGTTTGCAGTTGCCAATCGTGGTCTGCCCAATATCAGAGGATGTCCATTCAACCTATTTCTAGGATTAATAACCAGAAAATCCAATAGATACTCCCAGCAATCTACTGAAATGATAATATCATCCAAAGTTTCTTCTGGTTTTACTACCGATCAGTGAGCTAATTCCAACATAATGCAGGTTGGTTTTAATGTTGTAATTCCAAGGATCCCACAAGTTTCTATAGTCAAAATGTTTATTGCGTCTCCTAAGTCCACTAATGTATTTGGGAAGTTGTGAAGCTAAATTTCAACAGTAACTACTAGGTTTCCAGGGTCATCATATTTAATAGGTATTTTCTTCCCCGAGATGAGTTCAGAAAGTGTACTGAGGACATGGACTATAGGAGAGTCTTTTGGTTTTCTCCGAGCCTTCTTGAAACACAGTTCTTTGATGGTTCTAGCATAGATTGGGACATCCTAGATAGCCTAGAGAAGATGAATTTTAATACATAAATAAACTAGTTCCCCTATGAGATCAAAACTAGAATAGACCTGTGGTTTGATCACAGTAAGTCTCTCGGGTAATGGAGGATCAACATCTGTAGTTATAATAGGCTCTTGTTGTGTGGTTTTCTTGTCAGATGTCTCTATTTCAGTGACAATTATGGTGGAAAAATTATGTTCCTCCAAAGGCTGCAATAGGATTTTCATTGTCTTCCTTCCCTTGGTTTCATGTACTATCTTCTTGAAAGATAGTCCATACAGATCTCAGTCGCAGCTCATTACATGCAAAAGAGGTAGAACCACAACGTGAGTTTTCAAAGATCTCAAAATATTAGACGAGCCTATTATTCAAATTAAGATTTGGTTGAGAAGTTAATTGAAGATGCAATGGAGGTGGAACATTTGGGGCTAATTGGAGTGGAGATTTTAGTGGTGGTTGCGATTGAGGCAACATTCCGACAGATTGATTAATTGGTCCAGTAGGATGCTCCCAATGCTTAGACCACGTTGGTCCCTGAGTAGGTAAATTTGTCTAATGTGCAGGTTATGAATTATTTGAATGGATTTTTCCATGAAGATGTAGGATATTTTTGATATGGCCATAAGGGTCCAGCAAATGGATGATTTATCCAGGGCGAGCTGGAGTATGGTTGAGATTACCAAGTGGTATTTAAAGTTTGTTGACCTGGCCACGTTGATCTAGGAATCTATTTTTGAGCATACTGTCCAGAATAAAATAGAGAAGGGTCGTGCATCATAACTAGAGGGTGGGTCTGCCACTGTCGTCACTGTATCATAAGGTATGTTGGCTCTGGATCTTCCTCGACCTCCAACCTTCAATCCAAGGAGTGAGGGATGACATTTAGTTGAGTGATCCTTAGCACAAATAGCACATGTTTTAATTGTGTCCAACAGAAATTCTTAGTGACTCTACTTCTTCTGACAACAGGGACAGAAAATAGGCAGGGATTGTTCTCCGTTAACCTGCTTTTTCTTCACCAGCAAGATATCCAACTATGTACTTACGTACTCAAAATATGAGTTTTAAAATATTCTAAAGCATTACCAATTTCTGCTCATGTAACTCCTTCGCCTGTAGTTATGCTAGATCTACTTAAAGGATCTTGAATTCCATATTTGTTTTGTGTACTGCCTCGTGAGCACCTGATACACAGTTTTATGATATCATCATATTCCTCTTTGGAAATGTCACCCTGTCCCATTAAATTAAGTGTTTATATCCATTCATCTTTAATGACCCTAATCAAAGCAATTTTCAATATATCTCTAGGTATAGTAGTGTATGGTGATCTTTGCAAATTATATTAAAATCTTTCAACATGTTCTTCCAAAGTTTCTTCTTCCTTTGACATCATTTTTGTTGGAAATAATACTGAGAGGGGCGCGGGGTGAATCAGTATTATCTAATTCTTTTAATAAATTTTCCTTATTTGTTCTTTGAATTAGTTTTGCATGTCAGTACCATAAAATAATGAGCATGAACAAAGAAAACAGATAGTCACACCAAAGAACACAAGATGTAAGGTGGAAACCCAATGTGGGTGAAAACCACCTACTGCAATATGTCTCTATCTTCTTTCAAATTAGAAACTCCTTTTACAATGGTTTTGTACTGGTGCATTCCTTTACCAGTACGCAGGCTGCAACCTGCAGAGAGCTACAACTCTCTCTCGTTTTCTAGTCTCTCCTAGAAGGGAGCTACAACCCCCTACTTCTTTTCTTACAAGGACCACTTTTCATAAATTTTCAAACTGGATCCATAAGCATCAAATGATCATCAAGTATAAGAGAATCACCCAATCAACTATAGTAACTAGATCAACAATAATAGGACCAAACCCAGAACACAACAATGATAAACAAAGATTTTAAGAGAAGTAAGCACCGTGTTCAACTGCTCGCCTGCTTACGTAAGCACCCTGCTCAACTGCTTGCCTGCTTACAGTAAGCACCCTGCTCAACTGCTTGCCTGCTTACAGTATGCATCCTGCTCAACTGCTTGCCTGCTTACAGTACGCACCCTGCTCAACTGTTCGCCTGCGTACCTCGCTCTGAGTCCATTGAACTGCCTGCGGACCTCTGCACCTGCAACCCTTCTGTGCCTGCGTACCGACGCACCTGAAACCCTTCTGTGCCTGCGTACCGGCGCACCTGAAACCCTTCTGTGCCTGCGTACCGACGCACCTAAAACCCTTCTGTGCCTGCGTACCGGCGCACCTGAAACCCTTCTGTGCCTACGTACTGGCGCACCTAAAACCCTTTTGTGCCTGCGTACCGGTGCACCTGAAACGCTTCGTTCCTGTGTATGCACGCACGTTTCTTTCACTGTACCTGCGTACCTTCGGGCATAGATGATTTCAAGACTTCAGAAATAACCCAGACAGTCAGATCTACAGATCTGAACATGTGCCAAAGAGATCTCAGTCCATCAATAGATTCGCCTTATTTACATCTAGACCAGATCTAGCCCTCATAAGATATTCAACCCAAAACATGCCCAAGCCAAATGATCTCCTTTGATTTATATAGGAAAGCTCTTCCTTAAAACATGGATCAATACCACGAGCCGACACCATAATAACCCAATACCGTCGGCTAAATACCAAGAGTAAAACATAAGAAAACCCCACATGTGAATTTATTTGCCTTGAAATGTGTGCACTGGGGGTACGCACCTCCTGAACGGGATAACTGCAGGTATGTACGCACTTTATGTAACACTGACCTGCGTGTACACACCTTATGTAACGTTTACTTGCGTACCCCTTATTTTCTTCAATATTTGATAGCTGATCATCAATCTCTACTGCTGACTTGAAGTACTGTGATCTATCACCTAAATGGGTTGCCATCAAGGACAACACTTTAGCCATAATGCCAACAATCTCCCCCTTTTGACTTGATGGCAACCTCAAAACTTCAACTTCATTCTCCCCCTTTGACATCAAGGGCAAAGGGTTATGCTCCCCCTAAGAACATGCTCCCCCTGAATATGAACCAGATCTGCAACGAAGAACCATAATCTACCATGAAAGAGATAGAGACATATTGCAGCTACTTCCAAGATCTCCTTTTGCACATCCTCCATAATGCCAACAATGCATTATATGCTCCCCCTGAACCTGTACCATCAATCAGAAGAGGTTCAGCAATAAGATGATGCATCAACAACCCCCAGCTTTTGCCTGAGGTATTCAAAAGTGTCCCTGGGCAATGGTTTGGTGAGAATATCAGCAACTTGTTCCTTAGAAGGAACATACTCCAACTTGACCTTCTGTTCAAGCACTTGTTCCCGGAGAAAATGGTACTTGATTGGTATGTGCTTGGTCTTTGAATGCATAACAGGATTCTTTGAGATGCTGATTGCACTTGTGTTATCACATAAGATGGGGATTGGTGGTGTACAAGTGATTTGAAAATCCTGCAAAGTCTCCATCATCCAAAGGAGTTGGGTGCAACAAGATGCAGCAGCAACATATTCCGCTTCAGCTTTAGACAAGGCAATTGAACTCTGTTTCTTGCTGAACCAAGATACCAGTCTGGAACCCATAAAGAACGCACCACCACTTGTGCTTTTCCTGTCATCCACGCTTCCAGCCCAATCTGCATCTGTATAAGGATGAAGTGTAAGATCTGTATCTCTAGGATACCATAAGCCATAATTTTTAGTCCCTTGAAGATATTTGAAAATTCTCTTCACTGCCTGAAGATGAGTCTCCTTCGGATTTGCCTGAAATCTTCCAACTATTCCAACTGCATGCATGATGTCCGTTCGGGTACCTATCAAATAAAGTAAACTTCCAATCATAGATCTGTAGGTTGGTTGATGTACTGCTGCAGATTCATCATTTGCACTGAGGCTACATCGTGTGACCATGGGTGTACATACTGGTTTTGCATCTTCCATACCATATTTCTTCAAAATCTGTTTGAGATACTTGGTTTGAGATAAAAAGATTCCTCCTTCTTTTTGTTGGATTTGCAAACCAAGGAAATATGTCAGTTCTCCTAGCAAGGACATTTCAAATTCTTTCTGCATGACCAAGGCAAAGCTTTGACTCATAGCTTCTTCATTGCTCCCAAAAATAATGTCATCTACATACACAACAAGTATTAGCAATTTGTCATTTTCAACTTTTATATAAAGATTGTTATCTGCTGATCCTTTTGAAAAACCTTGTTGATGAAGATATTTGTCCAAACGGTAGTACCAAGCCCTTGGAGCTTGTTTGAGACCATAGAGAGCCTTTTTCAATCTGCATACAAGATTTGGATCATTTCCAAGAATGAACCCATCTGGCTGTTCAATGTATACTTCTTCTTCCAAGTCTCCATTCAGAAAGGCTGATTTCACGTCCATTTGAAATACAACAATGTAAACTTTGAAACGGGAACTATAAACTCAAAACGGGAACTCTGACCCAAAAACCCCAAAAAAACCACAAAAACAGTGCTCAAAACGAAAAGTGTGTATACTGGAACGATGTTTTTTTTTTAGGTGTCAATTTTGCGGCTGTTTTAAAAATGGCAGTGACTACGAAATTTTCTACGAAATTTTCCTGCAAAATATAGCTTCAGAACGAAAGTGTTGATACTGGAATAATGATTTTTTTTTAGGTGTCAATTTTGCGGCTGTTTTAAAAATGGCAGTGACTACGAAATTTTCTACGAAATTTTCCTGCAAAATATAGCTTCAGAACGAAAGTGTTGATACTGGAATAATGATTTTTTTTTTAGGGTCAATTTTCATACTTTTTAAAAAATGCTAATAAAACCAATTTTTTATGTCTCAACCCCCACCCTACCCCTACCCCCTTACCGCCCCGCCCTACCCCTACCCCTACCCCTACCCTGGGTCATTTTATTAATACATTTGTATTTACTTTCTTATAATTTATCCAATTATTTGTTATTTCCTTTTTTATTCTTCATTAAGTCTCTTACTATTTTTAATTTATTTTATTCTTTGTTGACACATTTGATAATTCCTTTTAATAACTTATTAGTTTTATTATACTCTCATTTAATTACTAACTCATTAATTATATTATAATCTCATTTATATGTATTACTTTTATATGTATTATTTGATTTCAAATCTTCTTTCTCCACATTACATGTATTACTATTATATGTATATATATGTTTGGTATGTCTTCTCGGTACCTTCAAGTTTTTGTTTAATTTTGCAAACAATGTAATATATGATATTCAATATTATAAATGCATGTATTTTATTCTTTGACAACTCAAACTCACATGATTGACGTAGTTTTATTGGGTAATGGTTATGACATGACTTCAAAAACACAAGTTCATTGGTTGATTGAAATAAATATAATATTCTCAAATATGACTTAAGTTCCCTCTCATTTTTGATTCCTGTGACTTTACATGATAAATGAGGTGAACCAGACCCGCTTGACATTCGAATACTTCAGAAAAATGAGATGTATAAATTACGCCAAGGCTACGCTGAGAATAATGTCTGCAGTTTTCATCATTCCCTTGTAACGATACCACTTTTAGCAACACACAATTTGGAATCAACCCTATAAAATCCTGAACTTTTATAAAATATCCATCTTTCGTCAATATGAGCATCTTTTTGACCTCTTCCAATTTTGAAGTCATTGTCTGAAATCCAAAATCTTGAAAACTGCAACGCAACTTTCAAGTTAGATTGTTATCGATTTTTCTTGCTTATTCTATATCGGCGGGCCTCTTATTATTAATGGAGTTTACGCGCTCAGAACACTGTACTAATATCGGCCGGCAGCTTCCATTAAAAAGTCTTTTAGAACTCTCCAGCGTTTGACAGTTGCCAGTCTAAGAGCGTCGCCCCATCTGATATCTCAATTTCCAAAAATATTATTAAAGTTGTCATAACTGAAGGGAGCTTTAATCCCAAGTCTAGCCCAGTCACAATCCTTTTTCAGTCAGTCTCCCGCGACTTCCTCGTGTAGGCATTTCTATGGTATCAATAATAAGCCGTGGCATCACCGACACTAGTTCAACTTTCCTGTGTTTTCCTGCCAGAAAGTGTCTCGAAACAGAGGAGCGATGAAGAGAGCACTGTAAGACCACAATCTCCGCATGCAATTTTAGTTTCAAATATTTATAAAATTGTTAATTGACCAAAAATCTCCAGCAAGTGGTATAACGATTTCAACCATTCATAATTTACTGGTTTTCGAGGGAAGCAAGCATGAAGGTGGATGTTTAAGGTTATATGTGGATCTTCAGAGGGCCTGCAGGAAGGCGAAGGCCACTCCGCCCACCGCCGCGCCACCACGGGCGGCCGGGGGGCGAATGGTCGATTCCGGGAATCGACCATCCACCCCCCGGCCGCCCGTGGTGGCGCGGCGATGGGCGGAGTGGCCTTGGTTATTCAACAATCGCTTTCGAATGATCGTTACAACCCTTCGTTGTCTGCAAACCGATACAAGTGCCCGCCCCTATTGGCTTCGGCCTCTCTGCATGGTGACCCTTGTGCACCTCGATCGACTGTAGAAGCTCCCTCGATTGTCTGTAGAAGCTCCCTCGATTGTCTGTAGAAGCTCATGAACTTCGAGATCCGCTCTCAGATGACTAAAATGGCCTTCGGCCCACGGCTCCTGGCTATCAACACGATGACCTGCTGGCGCGACCACGGTCCCCACACGATCTTTCCTATTTTTCTAGTGGACTGTCGATCCCCCAGGTTCCACCTGATTCATGGCACAAGAAGAACATGATATGGCCTTTCGACCATCGAAATATTATGATTAATCAGTGCTCCAACACTTCCAATCAATGACCATATGGATTTTTGGCACACAATAAATTATGACATGCTGCTTTTGATAGGTCGCTGGGTCACAAGGGAGCAAGGTTCCTTTGACTGGTTCAGAATAGCAGAGATGTGCAACTTGCAAATACCAAAATGTTGTCGAAAATAAAAATAAATAAATGTTGGATGTCCGTGAATCCAGGCTACTGCACAACTACCTGACGACGTGATTCCAAGTCAGATTTGATATGGCTTCTCGGCCTTGGACAAACGCCCCTGCAATGGAAGTCTAATGATATTGGAAATGACGCAATTTTGTTCTTTTATTTTTTTATTTATTTTTTTAATTCGGCCCCTTTATTAAAAAAATTTTCCTACAACCAATGGCTGTCATAAAAAAATACCCTGTAGACAAATAAACCCTAGAAAATTCAATAATGCTGAGCTAATTACGGTGACAACAATTCTATGACTTATGTTGCTCTTCATAAGCAAGTTGTGGAACCTGGGGAATGATATCCTTGATTTTGTTATTATTAACTCATTTACCACTGCACATGAAAATCAATGAGCTGGAAATTCAGTTAACTAAGTTACTTGATAATTTATTCTGGATTTCCAACCAAATGGAAAAACTATTCATAATTGATTATATTGGACATAGAAAAGAGAAGGAAGGCATCGATCCCATAGTAAATCTGCAAAAACTTGAGTACAATGCTATTGGCAAAGTTGGAAAAGTTCCACCATGGGATTTTGTATTTTGTTGAAGAAAAAACGGGATTAAAATAATCCTTAAGGGTGCAGTCTCAAAAATATTCAATAGTTATTGTTGTAAATAACTTCAATTCTGAATCTGAAGAAGACGTGTGTTAACACACTCGAATAAGGAGAACGTTGTTAAGAAAATGTCGTGGGGATTGGTGGGCGATTAGAAAAACCAGTGATATAAGAAGTTAACAATATTTTTATTCGTCAGGAAGAAGTCAACTTACAAATTGACATATTATATGGAGTTTTACACACAGAATCATCAAATCTTTTCAACATAATAAAACTAGATTACCTTTGTCTTTGCACACAAAATTTCATGAAAGCTTTCTTTCTCTTCTCGGTGAACATCATACTCTATTTTTCTTTTCATTCAACTTGGAGTTCGAGCTTTCTTTTGGAGTAACAATTTTATGCATGGTATGGAATGATTCTCCACAACGTGATGGAGTATTGTTTAACCCAACAATCTGTAGTATTTCTCGTTCTTGTGGAGAGGCATTTGTTATTACATATGTAATTATTTTGCTTATATAAATGATAAATAAATTCTAATGACTTGTATCTCTAGCTCTCATGTCTTTCCATGGTTCATCCCATTTCCATAAATATGTATTTTTCTATATAATAATTGGGTAAGAAAGGTGGAAGAATTCTAGCGAAGTTAAGAAAAACATAAAGTGACCATCCTTAGCATGATGGAGCACAATTTTTACTTGCTCAGATAATTTACTACCATAGAAATAAAAAATAAAAATAAATTCTCCTTCCAGTATAAGGTAGAGTCAAGCTCACATGCTAAAATGCATAAACTTGTTGGCACAAAATAATCAATTCCCTAAGAATAAATGTCCTTGCACATATATTTTGGGTTAATTCCCCATAATCAATCCCCCCTTTAGAAATATTGGTGTCCATAAACTAATGGTATTTGCCAAAACCATTCAAAAAAAGAAACAGTTTTTACAAAGTTCGTAATTGTTTCTTGACATCAACCAATTGGGAGCACGTCTTTATAAAAACAAAGTCTTTATAAAAACTTATTGTTACATGCCAATACTCTTGGAAATCATGGTCATTTCATACAATATTTTAGTTACATGTGGTTTATTAGTCGTGGAAAGCACTCTAATAGTGGTTTATCAGCCCAACAAACCTTGATAATTTATCATCCCCCAGCTAATACACGGTGATGTATTGACCAAGGAATCCAGTTAGTAGCTCATGAAAAAATTTGATTTTAATTGTACGAGCAAGTAGATCATCTGATAAGCCAGGGAAGGCTCGTTAGGATTGAGTGACATCATAATCGTGGGGTACAAAACTTTGTGCTAAATAGCCACAACAATATATGTGCAGTCACACAATGCGAATTCATTAGATAAATTATTTTTTATGGTTAGTTTTGGAAACAATAATGTTGGTCTTACACATGGTTGATGAATATTAAAGTTTTGTGTATCACATTGTTTAGGTTACTAAATGAGGTTAGATTTAAGTTAATCATTAATTTAAAAAAAAAATAGTTACTATTATCTTTTTTACATGAAATTCATAAAAAAACTATTATTTGACCATTTTTAGTTAATATTTTTGTATAAAAATTGTGATTTTGACATGTTAATTCTAGCAAAAAATTATCAAAACGTTTAGTTTTTTGCTTATATTTATGTTAAAAATGGTTATTTTTTATGTCCACTGTTAAAAAATGTTGTTTTTTAGAAACAATTTCATGTGGATTGAAAAATTAATTAAGGATGTCTAAATATGTAGATTATCTAAAATTCAAACTATCGACTTTCTAATTTAAAAATGCAAAACAATAAAAACCCCACTAAAAAAAAAAATTAAGATAGAGAACAAGAAAATATGAATACAATGACGACTTCAAAAACTATCAAATTTAGAAAATAATTTTTTACATTTCACACACTAGAAAATTTAAAGTCAAAAAATAGGTCTTTTAAAAAAAGGGTGTGATGCAGAATACTCACTTTTTAAAATCAGGATGAAAATCACTACCATTCACTACCATTCTAAAACTTAATGCACATGAAAAAAATTAAAGTTCCAAAAACCATGTTCTAAAAAAAACATGTGTATTCTGCATCACCACTTTTGAAAATCGGGTCATTTTTTTGCCACCTCTACAAAATGGGTAACAGTATCAGTTCTCGTTTCAAAGTTTACATTGTTATACTTTGAAGTTTTGAAAACTTGAGAGAGCAAGGAACATTCGGATGGCCTCAAGTCTTGCAACAGGAGCAAAGGTTTCTTCAAAGTCTATTCCTTCTTGCTGCGCATACCCTTTACAAACAAGTCTGGATTTGTTTCTAATTACTTCTCCATTTTCATTCAATTTATTTTTGAAGACCCATTTTGTTCCGATAACATTCTTATCCTTTGGTCTAGGAACCACCTCCCAAGTGTTGTTCTTTTCGATCTGCTCAAGTTCTTCATCCATTGCTTTTACCCAACATTCATCTTTGCATGCCTCTTTCACATTTTGTGGTTCAGTAGAGGAGAGTAAAGCCAAATAGCTTGAAGCTTCTGCAACTGTTCTTCTTGTTTGTACACCTGCTTCTTTCTGCCCCATAATCTGAGATTCTGGATGATTCTTCTAGACATATCTGGATGGAGTCTTTTCTTCTATTCTTGTTTGCTCCTCTTGTTCTTCTTGAGGTTCTTCTTCTTCATCATTCTGTCGTTGGGGGTAGCCTTCATCTTCTTCGATGTCTTCATGATGTACTTGCCTAGGAATGTATCCCTTCTCATCAATCACTACATCAATGCTGTCAACAATTCTGCCAAGTCTTTTATTGTAGCATTTGTATGCTTTGCTATGTGGAGAGTAACCAAGAAGAATGCCTTCATCTGCTCTAGGTTCAAGTTTGCCAAGCTGCTCATCAGTATTCTTGATATAGCATTTGCTCCCAAAGATTTTGAAGTGCTTTACCGAAGGATTCCTACCACTCCAGAGCTCATGAGGAGTTTGAGTGCTGTTCACCCGGACATTTGTTTTGTTGAGAATAACAACCGCAGCATGTGCAGCTTCACCCCAGAAAGTTGCGGGAGTTCCTGACTCATCAAGCATAGCACGAGCCATTTGTTGGATTGTTCTGTTCATTCTTTCCACAACTCCATTTTGCTGAGGAGTTTTTGCTGTAGAGAATTCTCTTCTTATCCCATGTTCTTCACAGAAATCGAAAAATTCATTTGAAGTAAATTCCCCACCTCTGTCGGATCTGAGGCACTTAATTTTGTGACCTGATTCATTTTCAACCAAGGCTTTGAAGGATTTGAATTTTTCGAATGCTTCATCTTTGTGCTTCATAAGTCCTAACCAGACAAACCTGGAGAAATCGTCAATGAATAATATCAAGTATTCTTCTCCTCGAGGTGTTCTTTTCCTGAAAGGACCGCATGTATCTGTTTGTACTAGCTCAAGAGGCACGCTAGCTGATCCTTCTTTCTTTGGAAAGTTAGTTCTGGTTTGTTTTCCAAACTGACATGATTTTCATATGGTGTTGTCAGGAATTTTGATATCTGGAAGATCGCGAACTGCCTGATATTTGCATGCTTTCCTTATTTGTGAAAAGCTTAGATGTCCCAACCTTCGATGCCATAACCAGTGCTCATCATCCTTGCTCAGATAGCATTGTTGTTGTCCTTCTTCAAATATGTACAGATTATTTGGAGTTCTTTTGCCTTTGATCACTGTTTTACCTATATCAATATCACGAACAAGACATCCATTTGATCTGAATATAACCTCGGTTCTTTGATCACACATCTGGCTGACACTTAGAAGATTATGCTTCAATCCATCAACATACAAAACATTTCCAGCCTTGACCTTTTCTTTTAACTGAGCAATGCCTTTTCCTTTTATAGTTGCAGGAGTATCATTTCCAAAAGAGACTTTCTTTCCTTTTTCTAGAGCAGAAAATGACTCAAGTTTTTCTTTATCACCTGTCATATGCTTCGAACATCCACTGTCAATGTACCATAGATTTCTTGTCCCTCTGCATAAAATGCTATCCCACATCTTTCTGTTTGTGGTTCCTTTATTCTCCATGTTTTGGTGCTTGAGGCTTGTTCCTTTTTCTGCTGAAACCTGCTCCTGCATTCAGATTCTTCATGACCAAAGTTATTGCAAATAGACATTCAACTTCATTTTCAAGAACCGAAAAGTTGTTATAGGTCCTTTTTGTAATCCCAGTCATACTTCTTTGTTTTTGAGCTTCCCTAGTCATGATTGTTTTATATGCAACACATTGAGCTGCTTTGTGACCAAAGTTATGGCAAGAAAAGCATTCTCCATTGAAGAAACTTCTGTGGTTATCGAATCTACCAGCCAATTGATTGTAATTTCTATTGTCATCTATTCTTGAACCAAATTGAGAAGATTTTACCTGTGGCTGGTTGTAGCTTTTGTTCACCCTTAAGATGGATTTCCCCTGATAGTTTCTGTTTGTAATTCGTTCCTGCTTTACCTGATGATCTTCATTGTGCTTTTGCTCATTTCTTCTTGCTGCATCAAGATAACTTTCTGAGGTGGATGCTTGAGAAGTTTCTCCATTATAGCCCCGACCTGTCTTGTTTAGTGGAGACCGCTGCACATTGATAATCTCATCCAAAGTTTCAGATCCTTTGACAAACTTGAGATTAATAGCTTTTGTTTTCTCAATCTCTTTTCTAAGACCAACAATTTCACCTTCTAATTTTTCAAGATTTTTTTCCTTTTCATCAATTTGAAATTGTAGAGTATCAATGATCATGTTCTTTTCTTCTATACATCTCTTGAGTCTAGTAATTTCATCATAAAGGTTATCCACATCTATAGCATCCATATAATCATCATCTTCAAGTGCCATTAAAAACTTATATTCATTACCTTGTTCATCTTCATCACTGTTTGATAGACCATCACTATCTTCATGAGTGTAGTAGCTTTTCTTATTTGCGTTATGTTTCTTGTTCCATCTAGCAGGTTCCTTTCCTTTATCCTTATAAGGACATTTTGCAGCATAATGACCTACTCTTCCACAAGCAAAGCATTTAAAAGGTAACTTACCTCTGAACCTTCCAGAACCCCTTTGAAGATTTCTGACAAAATTTGATTCTTCTTCCTCTTCTTCTGGGACGTGGCTTGCTTCATAGTAATCTCCTTTGCCTGATGCCTTGAAAGCAGCTTCTCTTCTGTCTGATGGACCTCCCTTTCTCATTTCATAAGCAGTTAGAATTCCATGTAGCTGAGACATAGTAAGAATTCGTAGATTTTCCTTTTCTTCTATTGCAAATACTTTAGATTCAAACTTGGGGGACAATGATCTTAGAACCTTTTCAACCACAATAGCCTCTTTTATTTCTTCACACAAATTTTTCATACAATTAACAACCTCATCTACCCGAAGAAAATAGTTAGCCACACTTTCATCATTATACATTTTGAGAGTCTCATACTGAATTCTGAGAGTTTGAAGTTTAGCACGCTTTACCTGTTCATCTCCTTCATAGCTCGTGACAATTTTGTCCCATATTTCTTTTGCGGATTTATATTGCATTACCTTCATGAATTCTGATTGAGATATACATCCTAATAGATTACTGACTGCTTTCGCATTTGTTTCATACTTCTTTTTCTCGGCTGCATCTGTAGGAGTAGCTGAAGGAAAAGCGTAGCCTGTCTCTACGATGTCCCAAACTTCTGTACCAAGAGATTGAAGATAGGCAGTAACTCTTACCTTCCAATAATTGAAGTTTGTCCCATCAAAAACCGGTGGCCTGATTGATGCTTCTCTCTCATAGTTGCTCATGATGAACGATCTACCTTCAAGCGATCAAGCTTCTCTGAAGGACCTACTCTGATACCAATTGTTGGAAATAATACTGAGAGGGGGGGGTGAATCAGTATTATCTAATTCTTTTAATAAATCTTCCTTATTTGTTCTTTGAATTAGTTTTGCATGTCAGTACCATAAAATAATGAGCATGAACAAAGAAAACAGATAGTCACACCAAAGAACACAAGATGTAAGGTGGAAACCCAATGTGGGTGAAAACCACCTGCTGCAATATGTCTCTATCTTCTTTCAAATTAGAAACTCCTTTTACAATGGTTTTGTACTGGTGCAGTCCTTTACCAGTACGCAGGCTGCAACCTGCAGAGAGCTACAACTCTCTCTCGTTTTCCAGTCTCTCCTAGAAGGGAGCTACAACCCCCTACTTCTTTTCTTACAAGGACCACTTTTCATAAATTTTCAAACTGGATCCATAAGCATCAAATGATCATCAAGTATAAGAGAATCACCCAATCAACTGTAGTAACTAGATCAACAATAATAGGACCAAACCTAGAACACAACAATGATAAACAAAGATTTTAAGAGAAGTAAGCACCGTGTTCAACTGCTCGCCTGCTTACGTAAGCACCCTGCTCAACTGCTTGCCTGCTTACAGTAAGCACCCTGCTCAAATGCTTGCCTGCTTACAGTACGCATCCTGCTCAACTGCTTGCCTGCTTACAGTACGCACCCTGCTCAATTGTTCGCATGCGTACCTCGCTCTGAGTCCATTGAACTGCCTGCGGACCTCTGCACCTGCAACCCTTCTGTGCCTGCGTACCGACGCACCTGAAACCCTTCTGTGCCTGCGTACCGACGCACCTGAAACCCTTCTGTGCCTGCGTACCGGCGCACCTGAAACCCTTCTGTGCCTGCGTACCGGCGCACCTGAAACCCTTCTATGCCTGCGTACCGGCGCACCTAAAACCCTTCTGTGCCTGCGTACCGACGCACCTGAAACGCTTCGTTCCTGCGTATGCACGCACTTTTCTTTCACTGTACCTACGTACCTTCGGGCATAGATGATTTCAAGACTTCAGAAATAACCCAGACAGTCAGATCTACAGATCTAAACATGCGCCGAAGAGATCTCAGTCCATCAATAGATTCGCCTTATTTAGATCTAGACCAGATCTAGCCCTCATAAGATATTCAACCCAAAACATGCTCAAGCCAAATGATCTCCTTTGCTTTATATAGGAAAGCTCTTCCTTAAAACATGGATCAATACCACGAGCCGACACCATAATAACCCAATACCGTCGGCTAAATACCAAGAGTAAAACATAAGAAAACCCCACATGTGAATTTCTTTGCCTTGAAATGTGTGCACTGGGGGTACGCACCTCCTGAACGGGATAACTGCGGGTATGTACGCACTTTATGTAACACTGACCTGCGTGTACGCACCTTATGTAAGGTGTACCTGCGTACCCCTTATTTTCTTCAATATTTGATAGCTGATCATCAATCTCTACTGCTGACTTGAAGTACTGTGATCTATCACCTGAATGGGTTGCCATCAAGGACAACACTTTAGCCATAATGCCAAAAATTTTAAATATTTCTTGTTTTAAATCCTTGGACGAGGAATAGTCCTGCTACTGAGTAAGGAAGGCCTCTTTCATTTGGCCCCATGAGGTTATAGTATCGCCCCCTAATCCCATGAACCAACGTAATGTTGCTCCATTTAAGGTAGAAGGAAATAGTTTCAATTTTTTAGGGTCATTAATATAATCATAACCCCGACATAGAACATCAAACTCAAACAAAAATGCATCAGGATCCTCAGAACCCATTCCATGGAAATTTGGAATATTCTATAACAGGATAGCCTTAATTGGTGCATTATCCTATGGATCAACAATAGGATACTCTATGGTTGAATTTTGTGTTCCTGCTATTGTATTTTCCATTTGGTTAAAGATCTACCAGTAATCTTATGGAATCTTATGATCAAGAGGTATTATCCAGAAAATAATATGTTGGAGAGGCTCCAGACTTTGACCAAGTCTCAAAACACTATTCATATCAGGAACTTTAGATTCTCACCTTACAACAGGTGTTGTAGGAAATTTCACCTCAGAAAGTCATGGATATGGCTCTCTCGTCTCACCTTCCCCTTCTTTAAAATTGCAAGAATTCCCCTCATTTTTACTAGAAGGATTGAGATGCCTAACAGTTGTATCTAGAAATATTTTCTCAGATCCTATAGTTTTATCATGAATCTCAATGTTAGCTACAATAGATGACCCTACTACTCAAAGGGAAACAATAGAACCATTCCCAAATACTGTTTGGGGACCTACCGATGCTTGAGACTCTAATTTGCAAATGATTTCATCTATAAAGGTCGTTCTTCCAAGGCCAACTTGTCCTTAGGTTTTAGTGGTCTTTTGGGTATATTTTTTTTATCTATAACTACCTAGTTTGTAGTCCTACGCTTCTTCCTAGTCATACACAATAAAAAAAATATAAATGTATCAACTGAGGGTAGGCACTGGCATAAGATTTTTACTTAGTGCATGTGTGGGTTCTTACCTTTCGTCTTTAATACCCAATCCTTGAGAGATACAGATAACACTTCTCTGACAACCTTCCCGGTAACGAAACCAAAATGTTGGGCCATTTTGTTGTTCCTAAAGGACCAACTGAATTCTACACATTGAATCATCAACCTGTAGTTTCATATGTTTATTTCGAGATTATCGACATAGTTTGTGCAAGAGACAATGTTAATGTCACCTAACTTGAATGGTCCTAATGGAAAATAAATGCATATGAATGAAAAGAAAAACTCACACTTACTAAAAGAAACAACTCATACTTGACTTCGAGACTTCAATATTAAACAATCAAGACTACTAAAGGAATCAAATCATTAAGTCTTCTACCAAAAACAGTAAACAAATCCAACTGAATACAAAGTTATTTCCTAGGGAATTGCATCTACAAGAAAGGAACAACACTTATAGTTAGAAATGGATTCACTAGAAATGATATCAATTCATAACAATTAACAATTCTACATTAATAAAAAAGAAACAATAAGGAAAGATAACATTCCAAAGAATAAATTGCAACAAATATGACTCTTTGATATTCAACTGTAGCTGCTGCAAAAACTGACACCTTGACAACAAATCTAATTAACAACAATTATATCTAAACAACTAAATAATTGAATAACAAGAATTGAAATTGAAATGAAAACTTAATAATACAAGAAAGGATAGTAGTTGTTCCACGGCTGGGCCCAAGATTGCTAAAATTCAACTGCCTCATGGCTAACTCAATGCTATAAGTTAAAGTTGAACCACAAATGTATCCATTAAATTATAACAAGAAAATTACAAGAAATGTCTCTAGAGTTTTACAATATAGATCAAAAAAATTATATCTCGCAGTCTCTTGTTTTTTACTAAGGTTCAATACCTCATTCTTATATTACAAAATGAACCTATTTTCAAATAGATAGTGATCCTAAGAATCTAAAGATTCTCGAGATGCCCTATTCAAATTACAAAAATCTCCATTGTTTCTTGACATAGCGAGGCTGGTTTCTCCAACTGATTCATCGAGGATAAATGTAAATATTATTTAGCTGGCTATAATTAACCTGAAAAGTCCCACATAACTTGTTCTTCCTTAACTCTTCCCGGGAACACCATCAGGTATCAGATATCCATGTTCAAATAATGGTTCAAATCGTAAGTAAACCATGTCTTTCGTGGTTTAAACCAATTCAAAAGAGATAAAATAATGAAAGGCCATTGACTCCTTTCTAGAATATATATTGTGCAAGTTATCACATTCTGCACATAAAAAGTCTTAGAAAAAAACATAAAAATAAGAAATAAGATAAGAAAACTGTATCAATTACGAAGCCCAACAAGAACGATGGCCTTTAAATAGATCTCGTGCTTGAGCTATAACAACAGTGGCGGTATAGACTCTGCAGAATTTCCAAAAGAATCATCCTTAATATAATGATTTGTAGTTAATGGAGAAAAACTTGTTTTATTGATTGATAATGCCAATGTTTGTAAAACGAAGTACAAAATTTTGGTCCATTACAACTTTCAAAAGGCTTCCTAACACTTGTTCTCGCATTTGTTCTAGTAGGTGGGATTTAGCATAGGAGTAGAATTCTTGAGAAATATCACTCCCAAATATCACAATATCAAAGAACCTTAAATTGTAGCCAACAACAAGCTTGTACACCTGGTTCAGTACTTCAAACAGGGAGAAATTTGGAGTGTTATAAGTTTTGTGCCCAATGTTAATTCAAACTTAAATATTTAAGTATTTTTCATTCAACCAAGTCATTAAAATCATATTGGTCTTTCATTTCAAGTCCATCTGAGATTACCCTTTACTAATTCAGATTCCAAGCCTAATTTTCAAAGCATTTTTTTCTTCTTTAAGAAAATTAGAAGAGGGTATCCTATTGAAAGGAAGTTACCACAAATTACAATAAACACTTGCAGATTCCATCTTCTAGCAGTCCAACTTGAGATGGTCTGATGAGATGGAAAATTGAACATAAAATAAGAAATTAGTGCTTGTAGAGATAAATTTTTTGGTTTCTCTACAAGTTGTCACATATCTAATTAATTACAAGTTCACCCTCAACCTACTTGAAACTTGTGTTTTATTTTAAGGGAGATCAGAGGCAAGTTTCAACTTGTCCTCCTTTCTTATAAAATTATAAATTCCTTAATGTCTTACATGGTTAATGGGGATTTTGAAATTTGAAGTCAATTGAGGTATGAACCAGCACAAGCCAACCATAGCAACTCAATTAGAAGTAGCTTTGTGGCGAGAGAAACACTTAAGGCCACCAATCTCTAAGCTCATAGGTTGTATTCTCACACCTCAATGATTTATGAAAAAACATGGTGGTTCCCTACTATGGGGACACCTTACATGACTTGCTTCATCTAAAATAGTTTTGAAGACAACATCCCTTAAGGACTACCATTCTACTTTTTCCAAATGCCTTGAACTCTATTCTCAATTATGTTATTGTATTTGAATAGTGATCCAAGTTAGTCAATTTTTTTAAATATATTAGACAAGTCATTAAGGTGTAAAATCAATATCATCTTGACCAAGTAGGTACAAACTCAATCAATTAAACAAATTTGGTATTAAGCGAGCTAGATTAGACACTAAACGAATTGATTCAAAACCAAACCAACCTCTAATCTAATTTGGTGACCAGTTAGAGCCCTTGACAGTTGACTCGGTTAACTAAATTGAATCCAAGTCAATCAATTTTTGTCACACTAATAAAGATGCACCCTAACCTCACCAAGACTCACGAATGTTGTTGTTTTTTCCACCAAGGATGTGGCCACCCAAAGGGAAAGTTACCACAAATTTATTGTTTTTTCTTATGACCATAATGCTTGGAATGTCATAATGTGTTATCTTGATAATCTAGCTCAAATAGAGAAGCACCTCTCGTCAATATAAGTATTGGCTTTCCTCTCTCCAAATCTGCTAGCTTTCAACGCAGCAACCTTCAACAACTATATTTTTAAATATTTAAATAAATTTCCCAACTTAAACATTCCTAAAAACATTTAAACTATATAAACTTAATCACTTACATTTACAAATATAATAATTTCTAATAAATTTTTAGTGAAAGAAAAGAATATAATAAGCAACCCCTAACATAAACATTACTTTTACCATAGAGTTTAGGAATTTTTTATATTGGTATTTTTCTTATTTCATTTATATTTTTATCAATTCATAACATAAAACTTATACCATAGGGTGTAGGAATTGTTTATACTTATATTTTTCTTATTTCCCAAGTGTCAATCTAAAAGTTGTTGTTTTCTATGCATGAGTTGTAGCTATGATCTAGATGTGTGGAAGTCAGAGATTTCTATCCGATATATGTGTAACTATTGTGATTAATAAAGATATTAAAGTGTGTTTTGGTGTTGTGTGTAATCACTCTTTGATCTCTCTCTATTTTCTAATAGGTTTTCAGAGTTGGTTCAACATTGACTCTCTCACGAGAGGGGTTGAGATCATACAATTTTAACCATGATACTCCTTTGTACATAGATTAGTTTAATCAAGTGTTTGATCTATTTTTTCTATGAATATTTGATCTGTGTTTGGATTGTGGATAGTTTCATGCAAAGGAGAATTGTGAAGATTTAATGTTGGTGTTGTTGTGTGAAGTTCCGTTGTGGACAAATATTTGTAAAATAAGAGGAGATCTGTTTGTGAAGATGTTGGATTACCATAGATTTGGTTTGATCTAGTGTGGATCTACAATTGTGAGCAATGTCTACATGTTTTAAATGGCAGTGCTCAAGATTATTAAATGGTGCAAGATGTACAATTGCAGCATGTAGGTGGAATGTTAGCATTCTCATTCTATATCTGAAATAATAAAAGATTGTGGTATTGTTTATCTAGAGATCGAGATCCAACAGGTGCAAATCTGATGAAAAATACGAATATGAAAAGTTATTATTATTATATTTGATCTTATTTGCACAGATCAATAAAGCATAGTCATTGATTTTGTCTTTGTACGTTTTTTTGGTTGGTGTTTTTCTTTTATTGGTTATAAAAAGGGTTGGTGGTTCTTAAAATGAAAGCCCTAGTGTCTAAAACATTAATTCGTGTGTCTTTATTGGTTATAAAAAGAGTTGGTGGTTCTTAAATTGGAATCCTTGGTGTCTAAAACATCAATTCTTGTGTATTAGTAAGGTCAAGTTGTTTGATCAACTTTTGAACACATTTAGTATGCAAACCTCCATCCTAGCCAGTTACGTATAGCCAAAAGCGAAATATCCGACAAATGTTGGTTGGTCCATAGGATGGTTCATTACTTGACGATTCTTATTGCGGAAGCCTTGAGGAACATATGTGTCAACATTGTTGATCTTGCAAAGTTCATGAACGATGGTCAAAAGCAGTTAAGTTTTAAATGGAGGTCAATTGATAGCTTGAAGATGTGGTGGTGAAAGAGCGGTTTTTTGCAAGATCCCAGAGTGCATGTAAGTATTGATGAAGACAAGTGAGACAGAGATTATGCTTGTTGTTGTAATGTGTTTTCAATGTTTTCCATGTAATCATTAAGGTAGGGTATTGGAAGTAATGCTTCCATGTGTTGTCATGAGTTGTCATTGAAAGTTCCCATGTGTCAATGTAAAAGTTATTGTTTCCTATGTATGAGTTGTAGTTATGATCTAGATATGTGGAATTTAGAGATTTATGTTCTATATATGTGTAGCTTTCGTGATCACTAAAAATAAAGATATTAAAATGTGTTTTGGAGTTGTATGTAATCACTCATTGATCTCTCTATTTTCTAAACCCATCAATATAAGTATTAACTTTTCCTCTCTCCAAATCAAGTAGATTTCAAAGAAACAACCTTCAACAAATGCATTTTAAAATATTTAGATTTAAATTATAAAAACTTAATCCCTTACATTTACAAATTTAATAATTTCCAATAAAATTTTAGTGAAACACAAGATTATAATAAACGACCCTTAACATAAAATTTACTTTTACCATGGAGTCTAGGAATTTTTTATACCTGTACTTTTCTTATTTTACTTATATTTTTATCCATTAATAACATAAAACTTATACCATGGGGTGTAGTAACTTTTTATACTTGTAGTTTTCTCATTTCACTTATATTTTTATCATTTTTGAGATCTTCAGGCTGATCCGATACATTAAAATGTTGAATTTCAGAGTCGCGTACTGCCACCACCCGATTACGACAATTACGTGAGAGCTGACCAGCTGACCTCATGCGAAACTCTTCTTTGTGGTTTGTCTGTTTATCAGACACGATACATCGTCTCTGCACAATGATATGTTTTTAGTTGAATTTCGTAATAGGAAAACATGTGGGAGTTGTTAGACTCATGGTGAATAACTTGGCTACGTTGTCTTTATCACCGCAGAGTTGTTACATCCACGCTGAATTTTTCAGTTAAATTCCTGATAGTCGCGTCCTGGCAGGCACCTAATCATCACAATTATCTGACAGCTGACCTCATCCAGAACTATTCTTTGCCGTTGTCCCTTCCCCACTTTAACGAGACGTCGTTCCCTGGCGAGCGAGAGAGGAATGAATTGGGTCGGTATTGGTATCGGGATCCGGAGGATATAGTACTTATCCAATTGAAGATTCCCGTAATATGCCCCAGTTATATTTAAACGCTCATTACGCCGATGAATAAATTAAATCGAAAGGCAAGCTTACATTCAAATAATTCTGCAATCAACCTATGATTCAAGGTTCCGGAGGAATCTAGGGTTTTTGTTTCTTCCACCCAACCATGGCGTGAACCATTATTTGGGTGAACAAATTTTAGAACTGAATACCGTGACTCATCTACGTTGAATATTCACGTATTCAAATAACAATGTAAACAATTATGTGCGTGAAAAAAAAGATTAAACATAGAATATGAGGTATTCCTTGTATGGAAACACTGAATGGTTTAAGCCTGTGGAGGAACGTTTGAATCTTTGTCTCGGTCATTAGGAATATGGGAATATGGCCATTAGGAATATGGCATGGCTGAACGGATTTGATATGAATTGAGAAAGTTTAAGTTTTCCCAAGTGTAAATTAATTTTATAATGTAAAACTAATGTATAAATTTTTTATTGGTTAAATTGTGTTTTTGAATGCTATAGAAATTATATGGTTTAAATTTGTAAGTCCAAGAAAATTTTGATGAATTTTGACAAAAAATTATATATCTAAAAATATAAAGATGTAAAATACTAAATCATTTTAAATGTTTTAACCATATATATATATATATTTTAAAATAAAATATAAAATATTTTAAATAATATATGATTGAACCATTTTATCACCATTAAAATGGTTTTTCCATTATTAATATATTTTTAAGTATACACCAATATTAATTTATATTAAAATATTTTATTTATAACCTATGTAAGATATTTTATTATATACAACATTAAAATATTTTACTTTAACATATATATATATATATATATATATATATATGAAATTGAAATTAATTAGCATACATCTTCAAATAGTTTATTTAAAATAGGTGTTTAAAATATTTTTGAAAATTATAAAGTTTAAACATTTTTTCACTTTTAATTATTTTACACCAAATTATATCATGTCATTTGGACAAGTAATTAAACATTGATAACATTATTTATTTACAAGTAATTAAACATTGATAACATTATTTTTCTTATTATAACTAGACATTTTTTTCAAGTTAGAGAATATTTTATTTTTAATTTAAAACTGACACTTAAAAAACACTTGTAAACTCTAAATTAAGCAAAAATACTTATACATCACCTTCATAGTAAACTGTAAAATAAACTTCTGAACTCAATAAATTAAAAAAACAACCGTGACCCTTCTACAACTACAATAATTAGAATGGTAATCGATTAATTCTACCAACAACTAATGAGTTCAAGGCTTTAGGGGAATCTTCTGTTCTTTGTTTCTTCCACCAGGAACCATTTAGTGGGTGAATAAATTAAACGGATAATGCGACACTTTTCCTCAATGAGTGTGGGCGTATTCAAATAATATCGCAAATAACGAATGTGTCCAAAGACTTTAGAAGAAAAGTTTGAATCTTTGCTTCTCCCCCAAGAACCATTATCCGAGTCAATAAATTTGAAAAAAAATCAAAGTCCTTGCACCTCTCGCTGATTAATCTGCAAACAACGAATCAGATCAAACATCTGGGGTCGAATATTTTGATATTTGTTTATTCAACCATTAACTGTACGTGGGTGTGTAAGTTAATCGCGCCACAAAAGGATAAAAACTTGCCACTTTGTGATGTATATGATCGTATATTTATTATATAGGTATATTTACAAGTTTTGATTAAATTGTTTTAAGTTGAGATTTAAAAAAAAAAGTGTCAAGTGTTTTTAAAAATTTATAAACTGTCTTAAATATTTTTTTTAACTTTTTCTTTATAAAAACAATATAGAATTACCAATATTATTATTTAATATAGAATACCAGTATTATTATTTTATACGGGCGACTCATTTTTGGAAAACTTTATAGCTACAATTAAAAACATATTATTGTCTTCCAGAAATAACAAAAAAAAACTTTGTTTAATATATATATAAAACTTTTTAAGTAACCTTGCAGTGAACTAACAACCTTTAAACAACTATATTATTAAAAAAATTCAAAAGTACCTCCTAATATCGCAATACCATTCCCGTATTGGCTTTTCTTCTCTCCAAATCGGGGATCTTTCAAAGCAGCATCGCAATACCATCCCAGTATTGCCTTTTTTTTCTTCTCTCCAAATCGGGGATCTTCCAAAGCAGCAACCTTCAACAACTGCATTTTTAAATAGCTAAATAAATTTCCCAACTCGAACATTCCAAACACATTTAAATTATATGAACTTAATCACTTACATTAACAAATTTAATAATTTCTATGAAACACACTAATATAATAAATTATCCATAACATAAAACTTCTCATTTCACTTATATTTGATCATTTTTTGAGATCTTCAGGCTGATCCCATACATTAAAATATATATATTTGAGATCCTCGGGCTGATCCCATACATTCATGCTTGGTTATATAATAAGAAATCGCTTGGGAAGCTTTTAGATCCAAGTCGTGTACTGCCAGCACCCACCTCCAGAGATTAGCTGACCTCATGCGAAACTCATTTTTGTGGTTTGTCTGTTCCTGGCAGGCACGATACATCATTCTGTGCAGACCGATACTTTTTTCAGTTTAATTCCGTAATCCGAAAACATGTGGGAGTTGTTAGATCCATGGTGATCACATTGGCTACTTTGTCCTAATCATCGCAGAGTTGTTAGATCCACTCTGAATTTCTCGGTTAAATTCCCGGTAGTCGCGTCCTGGCAGGCACCTAATCATCACAATGACCTGACCGCTGACCTCATGCGGAAATCTTCTTTGCCGTTGTCCTTTCCCTACAGAAACGATACGTCGTGCCCTGGCGAGAGAGAGAGAGGACTGGATCGGGTCGATATCGGGATCGGGAGGAAATAATATTTATCCAATTGGATATTCCCGTAACATGTCCCACTCATCTTTAAACGCTCATTATGCTAATGAATAAATTAAATCGATTTTTTTGTTTCTCGAGGAATCTTGAGTTTTTTGTTTCTTCCGCCCAGAACCATACCGTGAACCATTATTTGGATGAATAAATTTAAAAACTGAATACCGTGACTTCTTAAACATAAAATACACCGACTGTTCTATGCCGAATATGATGGTATTCATATCAGTCTGCAAACAACGAAGTCTGTGGGGGAATGTTCGAATCCTTGTTTCCGCCACGAAGAACCGTTATGTGGGTGAATAAATTAAACAACAACAACCCTGACTCTTCTACGCTGAATATGGTGGTAATCTATTAATGTACAAACAACTAATGAATTCAAGCCTTCAGGGAATCTTCTGCTCCTTGTTTCTTCTACCAGGAACCATTTTGTGGGTGAATAAATTAAATGGATAATACGACACTTTTCCTCCATGAGCATAGACGTATTCAAATAATTTCGCTAATAACGAATATGTCCAAGACTTGTGAAGAACGTTTCAATCTTTGCTTCTCCCGCCAAGAACCATTATCTGCGTCACTAAATTAAACAAAAAGGACCCCAACTGCTCTCGCAGAATAATCTGCAAACAACGAATCAGATCAAGCATTTGGGGGACTCTTTTTTAACTATTATGTGGGCATACAGGTTAAACCGAAAAAGAAAAACCCTTGACGACTGTGCTGCATATGATCGTATTCAAATAGGTGTGCAAACAAGTAATGCGGTAAAACACTCTACCAGCAAGACCCATGAACTAAGGAAAAAAATACCTTCACTGTTCTACTCTGAATATGCTTCTATTGAAATAAATCTGCAAACAACAAATCAGTTCAGTCTTTTGGGTGACCGTTTTGATCTTTGTTTCTTTTCAAACTTTACTCGCCATAGAGCTTAGTAAAAATATCAGCTAAATTATCACAAGTGTTACAATAATCCACACATATTTCTTTAGACTTTATGAACAAAGTGAAACTTAGTGTCAATATGTTTAGTATTTTTATGGAAAACTAGATTGTATGCAAGCTTTATTGTGCTCTGGTTGTCAGTTTTGATGCTGGTAGCTTCTTTCTGTCCTTCACCTGCATCGCTGAAAAATCTCCTCAACCAGATAGCTTCGCATGCTGCACACAATGCTTGGTACTCAGCTTCACATGATGATAGTGCTACAGTACTTTGCTTTCTGCTACTCCACGAAATAACCCCGGATCCAATACTAAATGCGTAACCTGTGATGGATCTACAATCATCCAGGTCACCTACCCAATCAGAATCTGAATAACCTGCTAAAGTAACATCAGAAATGTCAGTCTATAAAATACCATAATTACAAGTACCACTAAGGTACCTCAACACACATTTTGCTGCAATCCAGTGACTTTCAAGTGGTTTGGACATAAACTGGCTCAACACACTAACAAAATATGCCACATCATGTCTAGTTGTCGTGAGATATATCAAACTTCCCACTAGTTGTCTATACAAAGCAGCATCCACCTGTTTTGTGCCATCGTCACTACTTAACTTAAGATTCTGCTGCAATGGTGTTGTTGTTGTTTTGCACTGTTCCATTCTGAATCTTTCCAACAGGGTTCTGGCATACTTTCATTGAGTTAGAAAAGTTTGACAAGAATCTTTCCATACCTCCAAACCTAGGCAATAATGAAGATCTCCAAGGTCTTTCATTTCAAATACCTGTGAAATTTGCTGCTTGATTTCTTTGATCAAATTATTTGCATTCCCTGTTATGATCATGTCATCCACATACAAAGAAATCAAAATTATTTGCCTATGTTTATTTATCTTGGTATACAGGTTTGGATCGTTGAGGCTCCTATGAAAACCATGCTGTATAAAAAATGAATCAATTTTCTCATACCATGACCTGGGTGCTTGTTTCAGACCATAAAGTGCCTTATGCAATTTACACACTAAATGCTCCTACCCCTTTTTCACAAAACCAGGAGGCTGTACTAAATAGATTTCTTCTTTTAATTCACCATTCATAAATGCAGACTTAACATCTAGCTGGTGTAGCTTCCATTTATGTTTTGTTGCTAAATAAATTAGCATTCTAATTGTATTTAATTTAGCTACAGGGGCAAAGGTGTCACCGAAATCTATTCCTTCTTGTTGTGAGTAACCCTTTGCTACCAGTCTAGCTTTGAATTTTTCTACACTCCCATCTGCATTTATCTTTGCTTTATACAACCACTTACATCCTATGGGGGTTTTTCCTTCAGGCAAATCAACTGAATCCCATGTATGGTTTCTGTATATTGATTCAATTTCCTCATGCATTGCAGCCCTCCATGCATCTGATTTACTTGCTTCTTCATAATTGGCAGGTTCTACAATGTTCAATATTTTAGACATTAAAGCATAGTCTCTCAATTTAGCAGGTAGTCTAGTCTTCCTACCTGATCTCCTAGGTAGAGGACTTACCTCAACTCTATCTGTTTCAACACTTTCCGGGCCTGCATCATCTCTTATTACACTATCTGCTGCTACTTCTTCCTGTTTCTGCTCCTGCTCCTGCTCCTTCTCTTCATCTTCGTCATTTTTCATTTCTATCAGCAATGGAATGTGGCTATCACTGTTAGAGTCTTCCTTTCCATCTTTAGCCTGTTCAAGAAAAATAACATCTCTGATTGCAAAAACTTTATGAGTCACAGGATTATATAACTTGTATGCCTTATACTCTATGCCATATCCAACAAATATACATTTCAAGGCTTTGGGTTCTAACTGCTTTCTATCTGCTTTCGGTATATGAGCATAAGCTTTTGATCCAAATATTCTTAAATGACTAACTACTGGATTGAGTCCAAACAATGCTTCAAAGGGGGTTTTGAAGCCTAGACATTTAGTAGGACTCCTATTCTTTAAATAAACAGTAGTATTAATGGCTTCTGCCCAAAGACCATTTGATAGACCCTTACCTTGAAGCATACTTCTGGCGCACTCCACAAGGGTTCTATTCTTCCATTCTGCTACTCCATTCTGCTGTGGAGTGTGTGGCACTGTGAATTGCTGCATAATCCCATGCTGCTTGCAGAAGTTCATGAACTCTCCCAACCTGTATTCTCCCCCTTGGTCCGAGCAGAGAATCTTTATCCTCTTTCCTGTTTGGTTCTCTATCATAGATTTGAACTCTTTAAAGTACCGAAAGGCTTGACTCTTTTTACTTAAAAAATACACCCATGAAAACCTAGTGCAATCATCTGTAAACAACAGAAAATAATATGCACCTCCTAACGACCTAGTTTGCATAGGTCCACAAATATCTGTATGCACTAGTTCTAGGATGTCTCTTTCCTTTCTGTTGACATGCAAAGGGAACTCTTCTCTATGCATTTTCCCTAATGCACATCCATCACATTCCAGCTTGACATTATGAAAAACAGGGAGTCCATCGACCATACCTTTCTTCTTAAGTAAGATGAGGTCTTGCAAATTGAGATGTCCAAATCTCTGATGCCAGAGATTTTCGACTGTTGATCCAGCTGCAACCATTGCTTGTCGTGGCATACTCTTTGCATCCAATCTATACAAATTCCCCACGTGCACTCCTGTTGCAACTGTTTCCATTTGGCTATCCTTAATGACACAACCATTCTTAAAGAATTGCACCTGCATGTCCTGGTCTGTAATCATTGAGACAGAGATCAAGTTTTTCTTAATTCCTGGAACATATAATACATTTTTAAGATGTTTAATGTCGCCACTAGGTAGCTTCACAGGAATATCTCCATATCCTTTGATCTCATACCCACTATCATCTCCTAGATAAATTTCTGATCCACATGCAGATTCTTCAAGAAATTCAAAACAATCCTTCTTACTGGTCATATGTGAGGATGCGCCAAAGTCGACATACCATATGTCGTCCTCATCTCCCTTTGATGCTGAAAGAGCACAATCGACTGTGAATAGTCAAAGATCATGGTTGTGGTCCTCCTCTTCTCCAGCAAAACACCCCTGATGTTCCCTCTGTTATCTTCTTCTTTCATCTGCCTGCCGCTTATAACATTCTTTAATCTGATGACCAGGTTTCCCACAATAAGAACATCTCTTAACATAATTATCAGTCATACCTCTGAATGATCTCTTTTGAAAACAGTTGGCTCCTTTCTGCTGTTGCTGCTGCGGTTGCTGGTGCTGCTTTCCTCTGTACTGTCACCTCTTTGCCATCAGAGCAAGGTTGTTTCTCTTAGTTTTCAGATTCTGTCGCCGCTCCTCCTCCTGGAGAAGAATCACTGTCAGCTCATCAAATGAAGGGGCTTTCTCCCTCGCTGACAGCCCTGAGATAAATGTCTGATATTCATCAGTCGTTCTGTCCAATGTGAGTGTGACTAGATCTGAGTCGGACACTTTTTCCCCAATAGCTCCCAGTTTGTCACTCAGATCCTTGACTCTGGCCATGAATCCAGCTTCGGACTCATTCTCGTCCATCTTCAATGCAAACAGTTTTCCATTGAGTGCCAGAACATGATTTGTATTCTGAGTCTCGTACAAGTTCTTGATCGTTGTCCATATATATCAGTGGTCGACTTAGAATCTCTGATATGAGGGATAATATTGTCTTTAACAAACATCTTCAATATGACTTTTGCTTTCATTTCCCTTTTATCCCAATCTTGTTCTTGGGTCGCTGTTCCAGATCTCTGCTCATTTCCCTCAACGATCGACCATGCATTTACGCTCTCCAGCAAAGTTTGCATTTTGAATTTCCAGTTGGAGAAATTCGATCCATCGAGTTTGCCAGACTCGTGGAGATATGATTCTATACTGTTATTCATTTCTATCCAACTGAACACTCCAATCGGCCACCACCGGGCAAGTCCGATCTGCTACCACCGAACAGATCAGGAACTTCACTGTGCCACCACCAGGCAAGTCCGATCTGCTGCCACCGAACAGATCAGGGACTTCACTGTGCCACCACCGGGAAAAACCGATCTGCTACCACCGAACAGATCAACAAACAAGCTCCAACACGCCACCACCGGGCAAAGGCGATCTGCTTCCACCGAATAGATCGAGGAGCTGCACTGCGCCACCATCGGGCAAAAAAACAGATCTGCTTCCACCGAGCAGATCACAGAGCTCTGATTCACCACCACCGGGCAGGTCCGATCTGCTACCTCCGAGCGGATCAAGGAACCTCAATTCGCCACCACCGGGAAAATCAAATCTGCTGCCACCGAGCAGAAATCTCCATGTGCCACCACCGGGCAACTCTGATCTGCAACGAAAAATTGCAGATTTTCAGAGAGAAAGAGGTTGGCTCTTTGGCGCTCTGAACAGCCACGAATCTGCACCAATTGCAGAAAAGAAAAATTTATGAAGTGCACCGAAATTGGCGCGATTAACAGCCACGGATCCGCGCCAATTCAGTTACTTTTTACCTGGCGCGCTTATCAGCCTCAAACCCGCGCCAATGGGCGCGTCTGTTCACTAAAAAAATTTGCGCCAGTCGCTTGTCGTGTTCTGTATTGGCGCGACTGTTTGGAAAAAAATCCGCGCCAACTGCTACTTCTTCTAAGAAAAAAAAATTGTGCTCCAACCCTTTCTTCGGCTCAGAGATGATCAGTCATCTGAGACCCTTCGCTCCAGGTGTTACTGCAGTTCCACCTGATCACACAAATACATTTACATGCTCTCCTACCACTACAGATATGTAGCTAATGATACATCCATAAAAGAAAATTGAGGCTATCTCTACCCTAAGGTCTGATACCAAGATAAAAATCAAACTTTGAATTAAATGAAGGAGTTGTAGCTCACAGGTGTGTACAACACCTAGAGATTACACTCAAACAAAGAGGAGACTCTCTCTCTCGTTCACTCTTCTATTCCATCAAATGAACATTACAATATTAAATACATCACTAGAAATTAGGTAGTTGTAAACAAACTCCTAGACTCTAGAAACAAATCCTAAACTAAGGAAATACGTTATAGCCATGTAACCATTTCTCTATTAATACAAAATAATATTGATTATTTTTAATTGCTCCGAGAATCATTGGCTAGGTGAAGAAATTAAAGAAACTATCATACCCTCTTTACATTGAATTTTATGGCAAACAACAAAGGAGTTCAGTCTTTTGGACAAATCTCTCGACCTTTGTTTCTCTGTACCAAAACCCATGGTCTTATGACTGTTATTGTTTTTTTGTTTGCAATATATCATACTATCATTGAGAGTATAAAAGTACATCCACGACCTAGTGTTCTATTTAGTTGACAAACTAAAGATTAAAAATAAATTATTTCCTAATAAATAGGAATTAATAAATTCATTTTAAAAAGTCTAACCATCAAAATAAATTAATAATACTAACGGTTTAATAATAATAATAATAAATTAATATAATAAAAATGTATAATAAATTAAATAAACTATCACTGAAATTAATAACTAAAAAAATATCCAAATAGATTAAACAAAAAATTTGAAATTCACATATAAATTAAATTTCGCCCATGTCATTTTTTTCATTAGCACATAAAAAGAATTGGATCCAACTCATTAGCACATAAAAGAGTCGAGTCCAGCCGTGTAAAGTGGGATGTTTTTTTAAGGAAAGTTATTTTGATCTAATTTAAGTGGGGTGCAATATTATTATTTTTTTTCAATTGTATCCAAATTTATTATATGATAGGTAGAATAAATACTTATAATAATTTCAAAGAAATTCCCCACTAATAAAAACATATATTTCCAATATGGAATATAAATATATTTATTAGAGTTGGTATTGTAATTTTTTAGGTATTGAAATATTTTAGTTCATTGATATTGGAAAAAAATATTATCAAAAAGTATGGTATTTCACAATCAAATTAATAATTTTATTAATTACATATTTTTTTTTCAATAAATATTGAAAAATAGAAAACATCTCTTAATAAAAAAAATAACATTTTTAACTTTCAATTATTTATAATTTACATTTAAGTGTGTAATGAAAAACAGATATGAACATCAAAGATACAATCAAAGATCATTAAAGGTCGATGAAGTAATAGGCGAACCTAGAAAATTAACAATAACAGTCTCTCTCAACATTTTGTAGTTGAATGATTTCTAGTTCAAGGTTCTATTTGCACTATTGCAATCCCTAAATAATCTCATTTGTATTAATCAATTGTAACAAAAATTCGTTGTAATCTTCTTTCTCAAGCCCCTATTTCTATCTACGGGAAGAGGGGCAGCTCTTTCACAAAGCATTTCGACTGAGGCTTTTAGTATGCAACTTTTCCAATTCACTAAACATCTTTCTCTCCCATCTTGCAAATTCCAGATAACATTTTCTAGATCCGAGAGATTCTTAATTTTCTTTTCCAAATCATTATGAAAGTTGACCTTATTCTTTTTTCTCTTCCAAATCATTATGAAGGTTGACCTTAGTCTCAAATTCTTCTACGATATTTTGGAAAGACATTCTCATTTGTATCCCAAGACTGTCGACCTATTTTATTTTCTTAACCATAATATTCAATTCTCATTTATATCGCAAGACTATCCACCTATTTTATTTTCCAAATATTCTAAACTTTCTAAACTTGATTCTGATGTGTTGCGTTCTCTATTTGAATTAGAAAAATGAATGATTGCAAATAAAGACCCTGTTATGAAGTTGATCAGTTCACAACATAAAATCTATTATGTGTTTCCACTAACTTACACGACAATATGAAAAGAAAAGAAAAAAAGCCAAATTAGGTATCCAAGGCAATGCTTTACCGAATATACAAATCAAATCTTCAAGGCTTTAAATCAAACAAATTTTCCCTTTTACGCATTAAATTATATTTTAATGGCATATTAGGTTGTAGAGAGAGGGGTCCATGGACTATGCCATCCATGAAGATTACTTCAAGGGAACTAAAATAATTAGCCTCACTTTGAGCAGCCTCCAACTTTCACATTGTCTGCATAACAACAGGTTCTAGAGGATTGTAACAGTAAAAATGCATTGCGGGAAGTGTTCCTTGAAGCTTTTGAATTTAAAATTGATGCTACAATAACTCCGCAATCCTTGCTGGTAACCGAAAGAAGTTATTGTTTAATCTTGTAGACATGCGCAACGCAACTTTCAAATGGAACTTTGAAATGTCGGCGCTATTCCTAAATCTCATCCCCAAATCCCAAAGACAATTCCTAAAACAAGTTATATTGTTTAAAGGGACGGGCTCACCATGCTTCCGGTGCGCGCAAACCCTTCCCTTGGCGGACAACAAAACATGTGCAGTCAGAATATCAAATAAACTTCAAGAAAAAGACAAGCTTGCCAAAATAACGCAAGACTTTTCAAAGGGACTTCTGAGCATCCATAAGTTAGGTTGAAACAACAACCATTGATAATGAATTGATATAAAGCAGTAAAAGAAGGTGGTCAATAGCCAGAGTCTTAGGACAACAATTAAGCTGCCACCGAAAAGCTCTCTTCCCAAAAACATCGTGCAGCTCGCTAAGGAATTCGCAGGCATACTTCATATGGCTTAATAAGAAGCAACATTGTGAAATTGCAGTGTGGGTCCATTGTCAACGACTCCCTCGCTATATAGTGGATTGGTCCGTCTGACACGTGGCTGACATTTCTTTTTAGAGTCTCCAGATCTGCCAAAATCCGGTCAGCCTCCAGCTCCAATTAGAGCTCCAGATACACATTGAATGTGGTGTCTTGGAAAGCGACCACGACTTGGATATGGAGAATGAGTTGCGAACAACATGCGGCCGTGATGATAAATCCTTGATCGTGATAGAGAGACTGACTTACTCCTATATTCACTCTTGTTCGACACTTCATGCTAGAAAATAGAGAGATGGGAGAGAGCGAGATTTTACACCACACAAATTATACTATAATATTATTCCTCACAATATTTACATATATGGGATATAATACAAGCATAGCAAGCATACTTTTTAATAAAAGGAAGTAGAGCCAGCATAATTTTTTCTTTGAAGAAAATATTCTTGAAGAAGTAAATGAGTATAAGTACATTGGGATTGATTTCAACAACAAACTCAATTGGGAGGATTATAGAAAGAAGATAATTTTAGGAGGGTGGAAAGCATTATATGCTCTTCAAAACAGAGCTAAAGAGGCAGAGTTATGGGATTGGAAAACAATTAAAGTGCTTTTTGGACTCTTAGTTTGTCTAGCGATGCTATATGGGTGTGAATTGTGGGCTAGCAGCACTCCCGTCTCAAAATGGAAACAAATTGAGAAAATCCAAAAACACTTGATTATGAGCAAGTTCAAAATAAAAAGTTCCAATAATGTTGAGTGAAACAGGAACAACTCCCATTGAAGTAATTGCTATGGTGTGACTCATAAGATATCTAAAAAGAATTGAGCAAATGAGAGTAGTGAAATGGCGTAATGTTATCTTCAATGAAGGCATGAGTGAAAGAAAGAAAACATGGATGAAACAAAACTACACATGGATGCAAAAATGGAATATCTACCTCAATGCATGTCCCACAAATCGCAAGGAGCTAAAGCATTTTGTTATGGAGAAGTTTTGTAAAAAGGATGGGGAAAAGAGTTGAGTAGAAATAAGAAATATTACATTGAGGAATTCAACCCTACCTGTGATCTACAACCAAAAGAGTTCATTGGAGCTAACATTTCGTGGTGGGAAAAGGTTCTTATTGCTCAATTAAGTACCAACTCACATTAACTTTGGTGTGAAACAGAACAGTGGAAAAATCCTAAAAAAGCTTGGAAAGAACGGGTGTGTACATTTTGCAGGTCTAGGAACGTGGAATTGGAAAAACATTTCATTTTGGAATCTCATACATTGAAAGACATCAGAGATAGTTATGAGAACATTTCAGCATCAATTTCTTGGCATTGCCTTTTTAGCGAGGGGATTGTTGGAAGGTTGGGCTAGCTCATCATCAATTTGAATCGGAAAATGATTGAATTGTAAAAAGCGAAAAACAAGGAACTAATGGTTTCATAGACTATTTATTAGTGTGGACCTTAAAATATCATTTCATAACACAATGACACACATCTAAATCATGATTCCAATTCACTACATAGGAATCAACAATTTCTACATTGATGCCAGGGACTCACAATGACAACTACATATGACATGGAAAAATTTACTTCCAACACACTTCTTTAATGCTTACATGGAAAACACATATTACAACAATATGATATTTGTCTCATTGGTCTTCATCAACACTCACATCCACCGTGGAATCTCGCAAACACGTTCTTTCTTCATCACCACATCTTCAAGTTATGACTTGACCTCCATTTGAAACATAAAAGCCTCTCACAATCGTTGACAAACTTTGTACAATTGACACTTCTTGACTACCTCGAAGAATAGCCTAAATATTGAATATCTCTATGCAAATGCTTCCATCCTAGTAGTATGCATCGAAATACATTTATATAGGTAAGTTGTCTATGTACTGAGTTTATCAAGCAGTGCATTATACAAGTGACCTTTTCGATATATACACTTTCATACATATGAAAAAAACATGTAGCTAATGTTCTAGAAGCACCAAAAAACGATAAAAACACATTAACATATAAGAAACTCAACATAACCCAGTCAATAACATGTTCTCTTGCCACCAAAATATATTAATAACCTATCAACTTGAACGGTTCTTTTATATGATTACAATAAAATCACGCAAACATTACATATCAGACCCATTTCAGACCCTATCAGAGACCAAAAATAAACCCTAAAACATTGGCCCACCATCATGGCCACAATGGACAATTTTAATTCCATGCTTGAGGGTTGCATAATATCTGAGGATTGATTCCAATCGACATCAGACAGGTACAAGCATTAGTCAACTCCTTGACACAATACTAGTCATGGCTCCAAGTTCCATGACACTGGTTTCAAAACTTCAACACGCGCACAGGTTGAGTCCAAGTATCATCGGGCACCATGCAACATGTACTCGTAGCAGCATAAATTGTAGACTCCCGAGATCCAATCGGCTCATTCTCGGATCCCTCATTACTCTCCTCCAGCTCACATTGAACACAACGTTTCTCCAAGCCTGAATAATTTGTGAGTCATAATGTATGATCTCATATCATCTTTTCTCATAAGCTTATGAAAGGAATTTGTGTGTATTACTTTGACCAATTGTTTTGACTTAAGACCATGCATATAGGAATGTTAAGCTCCATTAATTTAACACAAAAGCTACCTTGATTTATGGAGTTGCAGCTTTTCTTAACTTATGGAAACCAACTGTAGTAGTTTCCTTAAGTTAAGAAAATCAACTGCAATTACTAAATTAATAATTGGGAGCTACTAAAGTGGTCCATTACATTGATCTCATCTCTACCTTGATTTGTGGTTTTTCTAACACATAGCATTTAGAAGCTTGATGGAAGCTTAGCTATATGTTCATCTGTTTGGTCCCCAAGCTCCTATCTCAAACCCCTTCAGTTCTACACCATCTAGTTGAGATAGCAGAGCTCGGAAGTGCCTTCAGAATTCTTGTGTTCTTTTGCTAGGATTGAAGCTGGAGTGCTGAAGAAGTAGCATGCAAGTGGACTGTGGCCTTCATCAAAACATCACCAATGGCTGGAGGTAACTCGTATCCCTGGGCATTAAGATTTAAATGATTCTTTTAAGTTATTCCGCATATACAAGAATCATTGTTGAAATTGAAGAATTTCTAACAGTTGGTATCAGAGCCCTTTTACCTCTGCCTTGCTTTGTGTTGGCCAAGAAACGAATTTTTATTTTTGAGGTTCCGGTTTTGTGCTATTTAGAAACTCGTGTTTTGCATGGAAAAACCCCGAGAACAAATGTCTTTTCATGTGATGGGCAAAATGAAAACATTTTAATCTTTCATGACCATAAAACGACTCTGTCAAACAAATTTGCTATCGTGCTAAACGTTTCACAATTTTATTTTTTTTTCCGGTCACAATTACTCAGTGTCTCTGAAATTCCATAAAGACCTTCACAGTGGGCTCTTTTATTCTTTTCAACTCCATTGTTAAGTGATAAACAGTATTCCTATCTGGTTGTTTTTATAATTTAGGCATTTTTTTTTTTTTTTTGAAAATGCTTAAATCCTTGAACCTACATCAAATTGAAAACAAAACAAGCCAAAATTTTACGTTCAATGGCTGGAGCCCAGGATCGTTTAGATCGATTATAGAAATAATGGTCGGGAACGGACAAATTTCGCTACACGTAGATGTGCGGGTTGCACTTACCCACGTGGAAGGCAAAAGCCCCACCCTAATATCTAATTCTCAATACTTCCTCAGTTAATCACATATCACCATACAGTGGCCACCATTTTGGAAGATTACACGGCATCTAGGCCCCTACTGATAAAGATAATTTGGATGCTTCCTTTCCATATGGATTTTATTTATCATTGGGCATCTCTGTTTGAAGCTGTTATTCGAATTGGTGGATTCATTCTCTTCAAGCCCATTTTCACCGATAAGATGATTCATTGACCTGTAACGCTAAGCACTTTCACGCTGAATGTCAAGGTATATTTTGCTTACATTGCTGCCTTTCCATCTTTATAAATGAATACAAAGGATTATAGACAATTTTGGAAAGATTGAATCTCATTGAGTTGAATAAAATACATAAATCCAATAAACAAGATGGAAAGATAATCTTCTTTTCATAAGATGGAAAAACCATTTTATTTTTATTATGATGGTTTCAAAGATATACTTGTAATTACGTATTTTATATCTTTATAATTCAGGATCTTAAGCTTGAGCTTAAGTATAATTACGATTTCATATCTTTATAATTCAGGAACTTAATCGTAATATAAAGTGTATATACAAGAGTAATCCTTGCGCTCTTTTTTTGTAGGGGTTTGGGAATATACAAAATCGAAATGTGCTTTCAGATCCGCGCTAACAAAAAATAGGGCATTTTGTGACCGAAATTAATTATGAAACCCTTTTGTCTTGCGTTTATTTATGGCTTTCATTTCATGATAACATAGGCAATGGAAAGTTGTTTTATAATTTAAAGAAGCACATAAGTCAGTAAGTTTTTCAAGTTCAAGATTATTCTATTTCTCAAAACTTTGATGCGACCTGGCGACTAGGTTATAATAAGGACAATAGTTGGACGTAGATCCATGTGGCCTAGCAGCCTTCACTATTGTTTTATTTACTGCGTTCATCAAAATTTATTAGAATATTTCTGCTGCATAATATTTTTATATTATATCCGAGAATGGGAACCTGGTAAATTGTCATGTGGTAGTTGGATTACGACCTTTTATGTTGGATTATTGTTAAAAATTCGTTTTATAACACATGGCATTACTTTTGATGATATACCATATTGTATGGTTTGTCTCGTTTGGTTATATATATTTTGGTTATAAATTTGGTTATATATTTTGGTTATATAATTTTAGATGATTTTATAAATGTATATTTAAAGTAAATGGAAAGGTCAACATATGACTTGATTCATTCAAGAATATTCATGACATAAAGGCTCTTACCAAGGTTTCGGGCATGAACATGAAATGTTTGTGAAGTCTATTCTTTTTGATAAAAGTCATGTTAAAGGAAATAGTTTATGCATTCTTAAATATTTCAATATTTCAATATTTGAAATGGTTTAGTCTTTTGTTTCAAATTATTTTAAACTTGCAGTTTTTGCAAATTATTTAAAGAAATAATTTATAACTTTTTAGAGCCCATTTTGTAATTAATTTAAGAATCAGTCTTAAATAAATTATGGGACAGTTAGACTAAGGAATGTAAATTTGATTTTAATTCCATTTATCTTGTGAGCAAAATAGCTTGTTTGCTGGTCTATTATGTTGTTTTATAAACTCCGGGTTTAGTTTATAAATTGAACAATCAATTTGTAGTCATTTTCGGTAATGCTGACTGCTTTTGATTTTGCTGGAGAATTATTACAGTTTTATGGAGTTTATTAAAATGTCATTTTGACTTACTCCTTTCAGTAAACATTATTTTTCTCTCTGGTTAAGTTTTGTTTATGCAACAAAATAATGTCTAGTGATCCATATGATTTTAATTAATTAGAGAATAGCCACAGCATCTTTAATTAAATAAAATTATATATTGATTGGCAAGATCACATAAAGATTATTTAGACATTAAATTGTAATTAATTACACTGAATATAATAAATTTTATCCCACAGGAATTTTTATTATATTTATGTGATTAATTAGGATAAAATTTCATAACCTACCCACAGGAGTTATGAATTAATAAGTTTTATCATAAAGTTTTATTGAATCTGCTTGAATTGAAAATTTAGCCCACAAGCAATTTTCATGTCATTTGATTCAATTCTTTTTAGCATGTTTTACATTGGTAAAACATGAAAGTTCATAAAGTTTTATTGAATCTGTTTGAATTAAAAATTTAGCCCACAGGCAATTTTTATGTCATTTGATTCAATTCTTTTTTAGCATGTTTTACATTGGTAAAACATGAAAGTTCATAAAAGTTTTATTGAATCTGCTTGAATTGAAAATTTAGCCCACAGGCAATTTTCATGTCATTTGATTCAATTCTTTTTAGCATGTTTTACATTGGTAAAACGTGAAAGTTCATAAAGTTTTATTGAATCTGTTTGAATTGAAAATTTAGCCCACAGGCAATTTTCATGTCATTTGATTCAATTATTTTTAGCATGTTTTACATTGGTAAAACATGAAAGTTTATTAAGCCTCAACATAAGCATGTGATTCTTTATTTTGATGCAGTAGTACAACCTGCAAATTTCTCTGAAATTCGTTCTGACATTCCCGAACTTGAGGAAGTAATCTCGTTTGTTTGTTGTGAATCTGATATGGTTAATGTTAATATTAACACATGGTGAATTGATTCTGGATCAACAATTCACATTTCGAATTCCTTGCAAAGGTTTGCAAAACCAAAGGAAGCCAGTGGGAAGTGAGCAAAGCATCTTATCAGGAAACAAGATGGGCTCGCATGTGGAAGCTATAGGAACATGTTATTTAAATTTAAGTAGTGGCTTTGTTTTGGAGTTAGAAAAGACTTGTTATGTTCCAAGTTTTTCTAGAAACTTGATCTCAGTTTCAAGGCTTGTACCTTTTGGATATTCCTTAAAATTTTCAGAAAAAAATCTTTCAGTCTATTCTATAAATCTGATTATGTTGGGAATGGTATTTTGTCTAATGGTCTTTGCTGCAAAACAATGTCACATATGATTCAATGCATGTTCACACTGGCACTAAAAGATAATGATTGATAACACTTCTTCATGAATAACACATCTTCATTGATTCCCCTCTAGTCATGGTGAGCAATTGGTTTGCAAGCTCAAGAAGTCATTTTATGGTTTAAAACAAGCATCCTCCCAATGGTATTTGAAATTCCATAATGTAATTTCTTCTTTTGGTTTTGTAGAAAACATTATGGATCAATGTATATACCTGAAGGTTAGTGGGAGTAAAATTTGTTTTTCTTGTTTTATATGTGGATGACCTTTTGCTAGCAGCCAATGATAAGGGTTTGCTACATGAGGTGAAACAATTCCTCTCTAAAAATTTTGATATGAAGGATATAGGTGAGACATCTTATGTCATTGGCATTAAGATCCATAGAGACAGATTTCGAGGCATCTTGGGTCTGTCCCAGGAAACCTATATTAATAAAAATTTTAGAGAGATTTCAGATGAAGGATTGTTCACCAGGTGTAGCTCCCATTGTGAAGGGTGATAGGTTCAATTTGAACCAATGCCCGAAGAACGACTTAGAAAGGGAATAAATGAAGAACATTCCATATGTTTCTGCTGACGGAAGCCTAATGTAGGAATGTTGGGACGATGTCAGAGTGATCCAGGTTTAGACCACTGGAGAGCTGCAAAGAAAGTAATGAGGTACCTTCAAGGGACCAAAGACTACATGCTTATGTATATCCTGTTTGAGGCTGCTTTACATGGTGTATGGCTTAAGAATTTCATTTCTGGGCTTAGAATTATGGATTCTATATCTAAGCCATTGAGAATATATTGTGATAATTCAGCTGCTGGTTTTATGGCTAAAAATGTGGGAGTCGAAATAAACACATCGAAATTAAGTTTTTAGCTATAAGGGAACGTGTTAAAGAAAATAAAGTGGTCATTGAGCACGTCAGCACTGAGTTAATGATCAATTATCCTTTGATTAAGGGCATGCCACAATTAATTTCAAGGATCATGTATTGAATATGGGACTTGGTTCCATTATGCAGTTTTTTCATTGTATGGACAATGTTAATGAAATTCTTAATTATTGTAATGTTTTTTCTCATATTATGTGCACCTTAAGTTGATTTGAGAAAATTCATTTAAGAAGGACCAAGAATAAACATAGGGTTTATTCATTAAGAAATTGTTGCCACATAAATTATAATAAGAATAAATGCATAGTAATACATGGAAGGTAATACTCGTCATTAGAGGACTTATCGCCATGATTCATGTATCTATTACTTAATACAGATTATCAATGGTTTTTAAGTTGAGACATTAAGTTTGGAAGTATGGACCAAGTGGGAGAATGTTAAGCTCCATTAATTTAACACAAAAGCTACCTTGATTTATGGAGTTGCAGCTTTTCTTAACTTATGGAAACCAACTGCAGTAGTTTCCTTAAGTTAAGAAAATCAACTGCAATTACTAAATTAATAATTGGGAGCTACTAAAGTGGTCCATTACATTGATCTCATCTCTACCTTGATTTGTGGTTTTTCTAACACATAGCATTTAGAAGCTTGATGGAAGCTTAGCTATATGTTCATCTGTTTGGTCCCCAAGCTCCTATCTCAAACCCCTTCAGTTCTACACCATCTAGCTGAGATAGCAGAGCTCGGAAGTGCCTTCAGAATTCTTGTGTTCTTTTGCTAGGATTGAAGCTGTAGTGCTGAAGAAGTAGCATGCAAGTGGACTGTGGCCTTCATCAAAACATCACCAATGGCTAGAGGTAACTCGTATCCCTGGGCATTAAGATTTAAATGATTCTTTTAAGTTATTCCGCATATAGAAGAATCATTGTTGAAATTGAAGAATTTCTAACATATTGTATTTTGGTTTCAACAAAACACAAAGTCAATTTCTCAAAACTTTGCAGCAACATCCAACAATTCTCCACGATCCCACCACGACCAACTCTCTAAACTAAGCTTCACAATGAATCCCATAGGAGACATTGTCAACTACGTCAAACACAGTGTTTACCTTGCGATCGATTCGCGTATGAAATCTCCATCTGTTGTGAACACAAACATATTGCACCAATGACGGATCACTTTATCACGATTCCATTGGTTCTTCCGTCTGATGTTGAAGAGTTTCTGTTAAAAATCTAAAAAAAAATGTCTATCACGCTTTCCTGGTTTAAAAATGCTACGTAGCGCTACTACAGATCTCGGGAAACCCAAGGTATCCATCTCTGATGCCAGACGTCGCAGTGTGCAACATGAGCAAGAAAAATAGAAGTTCTGGTTCAGAGATAGCGTCCCCACAGAAGCAAAAAACGAGACCCACTTCCATCTACAAGAAGCCTCAGTCTACAAGAAGGCCACCCCTAAAAAGCCATATCAATAGACGGTTAAATGAATTCTACTCCCTCATCGTTTCAATCAACCACCTGCCTTCTGCACCCTTCTCCCTATTCCCAACAGACCTATCATTGGATAGATATCCACTAGAACTAACGACAAGTTCCTTTTCAAGTTCCGGGAAGATGAGCACAAACAAAATTTTGCGGATAGAAAGATGGTGTAAGAATCCAATGATGTTGGAAGAAAAAGAAAAGAAAAACATATCTACACATAGGATCACAAAAAAAAATCGCACTAAAGATGAACTCTTATACATTTATATTAATATGTATAAAGACAATAACACTCAAGTTATCTCGCGTTTCTCTGGCCCTCTCATGATGGATTTAAGCCAATATTTGCTTTCATACTATGTTAGAAAGTAGAGAGATGAGGAGAGAGCCAGATTTTACATAACATAAATCACATTATAATATTATTCATCACAACAGTTACATATATATAAGACATAACAAATTGACTTCGACACATCTAGATCATGACTCCAACTCACTACATAGGAATCAACACCTTAATGAATCCAACTTATTACATAGGAATCAATCCCTTCTAGACTAACACTTGGGGACTCACAATGAAAACTACAAATGACATGGAAGCATTACTTCCAATAATTCAACTTCGACTCTTAACCTGTCTATGGCTTTAACCATCTAAAGTTCTGGTAATTTGGTTCATAGGCATAGTAAAAAAAAAGTATATATAATTGCAACATAAAATGCAGGAGAACAAAATCTACCCTCACTCAAACATATCAATGGATTTATAAAAAATATGAGAGATATTCATTTAAATAAAAATAAAAAATGATTAATTAGAATAAGAAACACATATTACGTAGTGACGAACATTACTCATTCTTGTGTAAAAGTCACCGCCACCTTTGTTATATATAACAATGGAAGAGATTCAGAGTTAATCAAACATAACAATGACAATTGAACATATTAAAATCTGTATAAACTAACAACCCACTACAATTAACCCATTGAAAAAAATGTCGCTTATCAACGAAGTATAGCTAATCTAATCTCAAAAGAAATTGTGAAATTCTCTTAACCCTATCGTTCTCAGACACTTATCTAAGACGAAACTGCATTCAATTTTGATTGTTTTACTTAATAATATTATTTCCTCCCGATCCCGATATCGACCCGATCCAGTCCTCTCTCTCTCGCCAGGGCACGACGTATCGTTTCTGTAGGGAAAGGACAACGGCAAAGAAGATTTCTGCATGAGGTCAGCGGTCAGGTCATTGTGATGATTAGGTGCCTGCCAGGACGCGACTACCGGGAATTTAACCGAGAAATTCAGTGTGGATCTAACAACGCTGCAATGATTAGGACAGGGTAGGCAAGGTGATCACCATGGATCTAACAACTCCCACATGTTTTCGGATTACGGAATTAAACTGAAAAACGTATCGGTCTGCACAAAATGATGTATCGTGCCTGCCAGGAACAGACAAACCACAAAAATGAGTTTCGCATGAGGTCAGCTGGTCAGCTAATCTCTGTAGTTGGGTACTGGCAGTACACGACCATGGAATTCGACTTGGATGGAACAGACAAACCACAAAAGTGAGTTTCGCATGAGATCAGCTGGTCAGCTCATCTCTGGAGGTGGGTGCTAGCAGTACATGACTTGGATCTAAAAGCTTCCCAAGCGATTTCTTATTATATAACCAAGCAGGAATGAATGGGATCAGCCCGAAGATCTCAAAAATATATATTTTAATGTATGGGATCAGCCTGAAGATCTCAAAAAATGATCAAATATAAGTGAAATGAGAAAAGTACCAAGTATAAAAAATTACTACACCCTATGGTAAAAAGTTAGTTTTATGTTATGGATAATTTATTATATTAGTGTGTTTCATAGAAATTTTAATAGAAATTATTAAATTTGTTAATGTAAGTGATTAAGTTCATATAATTTAAATGTGTTTGGAATGTTTAAGTTGGGAAATTTATTTAAATATTTAAAAATGCAGTTGTTGAAGGTTGATGCTTTGGAAGATCTTCGATTCGGTGAGAAGAAAAGGCAATAGGATCTTCTATTATTGATTCCCCGAATATTCGGGAATGGGATGGATATGGGCGTGGTCAAAAAATTGATACGCTTATGTTTCTCCAATACCTTAATATTTGGGGAATCAGCAATCCACATAGAGATGGCTACACTGAGATGGTATTGCGACGTTGCTTTGAAAGATCACTAATTTGTTGAGAAGAAAAGCCAATATGGGGATGGTATTGCGATAATCATAGGAGGTACTTTTCTATTCTATTAGAGAAAACATTTTTAATTGTTTAAAGGTTGTTAGTTCAATGCAAGATTACTTGTCTTAATTTGAATATTATTGAAAAAACAAAAAGTTTTACATTTTATATATATTTTTAAACAAAATATTTTATTGTTTCTAGAGAGACAATAATATGGTTTTTAATTATAGCTATAATCTTTTTTCAAACAAAAATGAGTTGTCGTAAAAGATAATAGTATTTGTATTCTATGTTGTTTTGATAAAAATATTTTTTTAAAACAATAATTTGAGACATTAGATTGAAAAAATATTTAAAACAATTTATAAATTTTTAAAAACACTCTACATTTTTTTTAATTTATTTTTATCTCAAATTAAAACAATTTACTCAAAAATTTTATATATACCATTATAATATATATACGATCATATACATCACAAAGTGGCAAGTTTTTATTTTTTTGTGGCGCGATTAACTTACACACCCTCGTACAGTTAATGGTTGACTAACCAAATATCAAAACAATCCCCCAGATGTTTGATCTGATTCGTTGTTTGCAGATTAATCAGCGAGAACTACAAGGATTTTTTATTTTATTTTTCAAATTTATTGACCCTCATGATGGTTCTTGGCGGGAGAAGCAAAGATTCAAACGTTTCTTCGCAAGTCTTTGGACACATTCGTTATTAGTGATATTATTTGAATACACCCACACTCATTGAGGAAAAGTGTCGCATTATCCGTTTAAGTTATTCACCCACTAAATGGTTCTTGGTGGTAGAAACAAAGAGCAAAAGATTCCCCTAAAGCCTTGAACTCATTAGTTGTTGGTAGAATTAATCGATTATCATTCTAAAAGCTGGGGTTATTTTTGTTTAATTCATTGAGTCTAGAAGTTTATTTTACAGCCTACTACGAAAGTGATGTATAAGTATGTCTGCTCAATTTGGAGTTGACAAGTATCTCTTAAGTGTCACTTTTAAAATAAAAATAAAATATTTTCTAATTTGAAAAAAAATGTTCTGCTATAATAAGAAAAGTAAATAAATAATGTTATCAATGTTTAATTACTTGTCCAAATGACATGATATAATTTGGTGTAAAGTAATTAGAAGTAAAAAATTGTTTAAACTTTATAATTTTCAAAAATATTTTAAACACCTATTTTAAATAAACTATTTGAAGATGTATGTTAATTAATTTTTGGATGTCAACTTCATATATATATATATATATAGAAAAAATGTTAAAGTAAATTCTTTTAATGTTATATATAATAAAATATCTTACATGGGTTATAAATAAAATATTTTAATATAAGGAGAGGTATGTATGGACCGTCAAGATGTTATCTTTGTAGTAAGGAAATAGAAACTCAGGAGCATTTACTGAACAAGTGTCTATTTACTCGAAGTCTGTGGGAAGAGATCAGGATACTATTTGGCAAAACAAACAGGGATCCAAATAACCTCAGGAACACTTTGTTTCAATGGGGAAAGGGGAATTTCCAAAGCAAAGTTGTAAGAAGGATATGGACTCTGGCAGTGGGATTTATAATTTGGGAAACTTGGAAAGAGCGAAATCGAAGAATCTTTCAAGATAAAAGAAGTCATGAATCGAGAATTTGGGAGGTAATATGTAGATCGATCAAAGAAACGGTGTTGTCTGAAGTTTGGGATGAACAGGATTGGAAGCTGAATCCGGAGGAACAACGAATTGTTTCGAAACTGAATATGGATGTAACAATGATTTACCCTAATACAAAGAAGAGACCCATACGCGGAGTGCAGAGCCCCAATCATTTTAGTTTGCCCGGAGAGCGAAGGATTAAATTAAGTTTCGATGGGGCCTCGAAGGGCAACCCCGGACAAGCAGGTCTGGGAGGCATATTTAGAGATAGCAGCGGTATTACACGATGGATATATGCTGAATTCGGAGGAGAAATGACGAATAACGAAGCGGAATTGTGGGCAGTATACCAGGGACTCCGAATAGCGGTTAGAAACGGTTATATGAATCTTGAAATTGAAGGAGACTCCCGGATTACGATAGAAATGTTGAGAAAACTAAGGGATGGCAAGCGCTGGGATCATGTTGCGAAGAGTTGGCGGACAACAGGGATAATACAGGACCTTGAAGGACTGCTGAGGAGGATCGACTATACGATTATTAATCATGTATTGAGAAATGGCAACCGGGCAGCTGACTTATTGGCTAATTGGGGAAGTGGAGGAGCGGACAGGAGAGTGGACGGTAGTTGGATGTCGGTAAAAGATGATCCGAGGTGGATCGAGTTAAACAATATATTAACCCAGGATTTGAATGAAGCGAACGCACAAGCAGGGAATGCATAGTCACCTCCTGATTATGGTAAGGAGGGATAATCGTACAATAAATCATGATGGCTTAGAGTGTCTGCAGGCTCGCGCATATGAATTAAATGTTCAGGAGGGTAGGATTAATCAACCCAAGGGCCGATTGCTCATTCCAAGAAGGAAAGGGGACAAGGTACCGAGGACGGGAGATAGTTTTGTCAGAGTGATGGTGATCGTTCCCAATTATGATAACACAAATGGAATGTGGATTAATGACGAGGACGGGACGCAAGGAAGCTTCAAGAAGCTAAGGTGGTTGAGCAGCAATACATTAAGATATGCATGCAGTCGAATAAACCGAAGTAGGAAATTATTCGTGAACCAGAGCAAGGTGAGGGGAAGTGATAGGATTTTGGAGCAGACGGGGGTAGAAGAAATGGCAGAGGGTCAAGACAGAGACGTCGGAAGATGGACGAGAAGTAAGGAGGCTAGTCGAGAGATAAAAGGTAAGCGCCAAGTCGAGGAGACCATGAAGAAGATTTTGCTGAATATCTCAGATGATTCAGAGGATGAGTTTGATATACGGGATTATATTTTGGAGGAGGAACCCCGGCGAGTACAGGCAGGTAAAGATGGTAAGGGGAAGGAGTATAAGACTGAGGAAGAGGACCGGGAAGCAGACGATGAGTATAAGGAAGCAGACGATGAGTATAAGGAAGCAGACGAACAAACGACGGGTGGCCGACGAGGGAGGAGAATTGGAACGCGAGGGCAGAAGAAGGAATGTGTTAGCCAGCGAGGCAGAGGGGGATCGAGCGGACGAGGAGGACGAGTGAGTAGGAATGAAAGATCAGAGTTTGAAGAAGGAACTGCGAGTGAGGCCAGGGGAAGGAAAAGAGGTAAAAGAGATATGAGGAAGAAATTGCAGGAGGCAGAAGAGGCTTATTATCAGGATACCAACCCGAATATTCGAAGAATCATTGAGCAATTGGAAGATGAAGCTATGCAGGAGATCTCAGAGCCAGAAATGGAAGATTGGGAGCAGTATTTGCCTGACCCGGGGCATACAAGAGGGAGAATGTCATTGTATAAACAATCTTTACATGTTTATTGGGGAATGAAGAGATTATTAGCCAAAGCAATGGAGCAGGTAGCCATGGAAATGGTTGAATTGGCTCAAGGTATCCCTGTCCTGAAAAAGGAGCTGAAAAATATCCAAGTTACTTTACTGATGCAAGAGAGGAAGATGGACGAGATTATGAAGCTATTCCAAGCAAGCGGTGTGGGAGTCAAGACAGAGAAAGAGGCCAACCCGGATACAAGGAATCAGTAGAAGATGGAGCTGCTGCAAGGAGGTTTTTTACTTTCAGTTTTGTTTTGATATATTAGTTACTAATGACTCAGATAAAACTTAGTTTGAATGTAGTAAGATTAGATGGATATTTAGCATGGACAGAAAGACTGGTTGTATACTTTTTTTGGATGGCTGTTAAAAATTTCAGGTGGTCAAGAAACCCGGTTTCCCTTAAGGGCGGGTTGAGACCTGCTCATGTATGTACTGTTCTTTTTTTCCAGTAATAGAAATATAGTATCTCGCCTCAGCTTACAAAAAAAAAAATTTTTAATATAAATTAATATTATTGTATACTTAAAAATATACTGATAATGACAAAATCATTTTAATGGTGATAAAATGGTTCATTCACATATTATTTAAAAATTTTTATATTTTGTTTATATATATTATATACATGATTAAAACATTTGAAATGGTTTAGTATTTTACATTTTTATATGTTTAGATATATGATGTTTTTTTGTCAAAATTCAACAAAGATTTTTTAGACCTACAAATTTAAACTATGTAATTTCTATAGCGTTTAAAAACACAATTTAACTAATAAAAAATTTATACATTATAAAATTAACTTACACCCAGAAAAAATTAAATTTTCTCCACTCATATTAAATCCGTACTTAAACTAAATTTATACGAGTTAAGCGATATATAGCCATCTTCCGAGACAAAGATTCAAACCTTCCTCCACAGGCTTGAACCCATTCGTTGTTTCCATACCCAAAGGAATACCTCATATTCTATGTTTAATTTTTTCTTCTCTTTTTTACGCACATAATTGTTTACCTTGTTATTTGAATACGTGAATATTCAACGCAGATGAGTCACGGCATTCAGTTATAAAATTTGTTCACTCAAATAATGGTTCACGACATGGTTTGGTGGAAGAAACAAAAACCCAAGATTCCTCCGGAACCTTGAATCATGGGTTGATTGCAGAATTATTTGAATGTAAGCTTGTCTTTCAATTTAATTTATTCATCGGCTTAATGAGCATTTAAATATAACTGGGGCATGTTACGGGAATATTCAATTGGATAAGTATTATATCCTCCAGATCCCGATATCGATACCGATACCGACCCAATTAATTCCTCTCTCGCTCGTCAGGGAACGACGTCTCGTTAAAGTGGGGAAGGGACAACGGCAAAGAATAGTTCTGGATGAGGTCAGCTGTCAGATAATTGTGATGATTAGGTGCCTGCCAGGACGCGACTATCAGGAATTTAACTGAAAAATTCAGCGTGGATGTAACAACTCTGCGGTGATAAAGCCAAGGTAGCCAAGGTATTCACCATGAGTCTAACAACTCCCACACAGGCGTGGAATTTCAAATCCCCTATCCCTGTCAAATGAAAAATTGATGACGTTTTTGAATTTTTCATGTCTTTCATTTTAAGTTCTATCCAAATTTGTGGGTGTCAATTACTCTTACATTTTAACTTTCATTAATCTGCCTAAAAGAGTGTCTTATTTCTTCCCAAATTAACATGTGTTTCGATATAGCATACAACCATGCTTTGATATAACACAGTATGAGATTTATTTGTTTCGATATAGCATACAACCATACTTTTAATGTAACACATTATGAGATTTATTTGTTACGGTTAAACTACTCAATGGTAGCCGAGTATGTTTTGATTTCCTAATTATATGGTCCAATGAACTAAGGTTTTTTTTAGGACCTAAGAGTCAACACAACATATTTTTCGATATAAAATATAATGATTTTTTATAGGGAAAAAAATAATACATGTTGCAATAATTGATATATATTTTGATTTTGTTTCTAGTAAGATGTATAAAGGAGGGGACTTTTTTTATACATCAATGACTTTTATACTTAAAACAAATCATCTCTCAAATTCTTTATCAAGTCCTTTTTTACTATTGTCTATATAATGAAATTAGTCGACTCACATGTTAAGCTCAATATTTAAATGAAATACCTTCAAGCTAAACACCAATATTTCTATAAAATACCTTCATGCTAAACAAGCATATTGAAAATATAACGAGCTGCAAAAGCCTAACAAATACTATACATTTTTCTAATTTGACCTTTTCTCAACCATTAATAGAAGAAGAATAATGAGACACCATATAGAAAATGAGCTACACTAAAACATCTGGGTAATAACTCTACCAAGGAGATCCTATTACAAAAAAGACATCAGATACAGCAATCACAATTTATAATGCCCAATAATCAATTTTATAGGAGAACCAAAAAATTAACCGTTTTCACCAAAAAAAAAAATTAAGTCACAACAACCAAAATTACATCCTTACCCCAAGTTAACTTATAAGTTTCGCATGTAACATCCCTATTGAATCCACATGTGACCTAGATATAAATACTCCCAATATCCTCAATGAAACCACCATACTTTCCAACCATATATGGTGGTGCACACCTTAAGTGTCCATGTTACACAGCCATTAACTATATTACAATTATTCCATGATTCTATCACACTCCTTTTAATATAAGTGGTATTTGTTATGCAAAGAACTAGATTATCTTTTGGAGTTTCCACCATGCCAATTGGGATCAGATGCCAATTCAAACGCTTTTCTTTCCCTTAATTTCTTTAGCTATTCAAACGAATGCTCGACTTGATTATTTTCCATGTTTCCAGGTTCGGTAAATTTCCCCTTGCATTGCATCAATTTCTTCATGTCCTTTACTCCACACTAATAAATAATTTACATTATTCGTAGTAAACAACATCTTAGATGGCAGGAATTTAGAGGCTTTCAGTTCCAATAAGATAAACGACAATTTAAATTATGCGTCTTATATCATAATAAAGATATCTTAGACCAAAGGAATTGATAAAAGGAAATTCAAATTATGAGCTATCTTAGACCAAAGGAATTGATAATAGACTCCCTACATCCCAAGGATTGCGAAGACAGAGATTTCAAGTGATTTCCATTCGACATTTCAAGCATGTTTACTGTGATTTCCATTCAGCGTTTCAGGCATGTTTACTATTTATTCAAGAAACCTAGTACCGAGCATACTTATGACCGAGGCTCAAAAGGATCCTTTGAAATAGAGACGCAATGATGAGAACGATAAGTATCGTAAAGAAGAAATACCGTGACTTTCAAAAATGTTGGGTATTTTTAATGGAGAAATACCAAAACCAACAGAATAAAATTCACCACAGAGACAATACTCTGTTTCCTCTGTCCAGGATCTTTTGCAGACAACCTTTAAAAAACAAACTCACTCAGAACACAGCATTACACAGTCACAACACATTTCTATTAATTTAAAACTGAAAGACTGATACAAATTCCATCCTCTGTGCAAAGAGGGATTCACAAAAACAACTCTGCTGCTCTCACAGATTTTCTACTGCTGTAGAAATTAAAAAAAACTTCAGTTTTACAATAATAAAAATTACATCCCCTGTGGTATTCTGCTGTGCACCAAAAAAAAAAAAACATTACGCTACTCTACGTAGCCACCCCACTCCAAAATTACAAAATGGAACTGCACTGCTGTGCACCAAAAAAAAACGCACACACTGCTTTTCGCAGCCACCATACATACCACACCTTTTTTTAACTTACGTAACAATATATAAAACTTATAAAAAAAAACTATGTGCCCATATCTATATTAAAGGCATGCCCATAACGTATTAAAGCCTCCACCAAAGAAAATACGACAGGCATTAAAAACCATAAGTTTCCACCTACGGCGGTCAACAAGAAAATGACAGGATTTGATGTGACGTGGGCGGACAGCACATTCTGGAAGTCAACGGCGGAGATCATGCGATCAAATCGCTGAGCCGATCCAACGTTGTTCGCACGCCAACCTCCAGCAAAACAAACGCTCGTTACCGTCCGGGGAAAATGGTTTTGGGGTGTTCGTACATGAGACGCGTGGCGGGTTGTGATTGCAGCGGCACCCTTCATACGGAAACAACCTTCGCCGAATGGTGGTGCGGGGAGACCACGGTGGTTTTCCGAAAACCTCCACCGCGCTGTTCAAATTAACATTTTAACACTCCCCTTTAATTTTAACAGCTGCGCGTTCAGTCATTCCCAAACACTTTCTCAAAAATTCGAAACTCTTCTGAGCCAGTGGCTTTGTCAAGATGTCTGCAACCTGTTCCTGAGTCCTGCAATGTTCTAAGACAATTTCTCCATTGCTCACCAATTCTCTGATGTAGTGAAACCTTGTGTCGATGTGTTTCGTTCTCTTATGAAACACTGAATTCTTTGACAAAGCAATAGCTGAGCTATTGTCACAAAAGACCACTGTCGCTTTTGCCTGCTCTTGGCCTAAGCTTCTCAACATCCTTCTCATCCATACTGCCTGACATGCTGCTGCTGTCGCTACCACATATTCTGCCTCTGCTGTAGATAACGCTACAATGGATTGCTTCTTAGAAGCCCATGAAATGGCTCCTGAACCCATATTGAAAACATAACCGGAAGTGCTCTTCCGATCATCTACACTTCCAGCCCAATCGCTATCTGTGTACCCAACCAAATCTGAATGTTCTGAGGTATGATATAAAATTCCAAACATTTTAGTGCCTTTGACATACCTCAAAATTCTCTTTGCTGCCTGCCAATGTGCCTCCTTTGGCCTCTCCATGAACCTGGAAATCAAACTAACAGCATACATAATATCAGGCCTAGTTGCTGTTAAATACATAAGGCTGCCCACAATGCTTTTATACAAGCTAGGATCAAAATCCTTGCTGCTGTCCTCTCTGCTGAGTTTTAATCCCATCACTGTGGGAGTGATGGCTGCCTTGCATTCTTCCATCTTAAATCTGCTCAAAATTTGATTTACATATCTTGCTTGAGATATAAAAATTCCTTTTTCATTTTGATCTACTTCTATGCCTAAGAAGTATCTCAACAAACCCATGTCAGTCATTTCAAATTCATTCTTCATGACTGATTTAAAATTCTCAATAAGATAAATATCATTTCCAGTGAAAATAACATCATCTACATACAAGACAACAATTAAAATTTTACCATCCTTTTCCTTGATGTAGACTGTGGGTTCTCCTTCACATTTGTCAAATTCATTCTCCAATAGATATGAATCTATCCTGCTGTACCATGCTCTTGGCGCTTGCTTCAGCCCATAAAGAGCTTTCTTCAATTTGCACACTTTGTGCTCTTCACCTTTCTTCTCATATCCGAGAGGCTGTTCCACATAGACCTCTTCCATTAACACTCCATTTAGGAATGCTGATTTCACATCCATTTGGTAGACTTTCCATTTGTTTTGAGCTGCTATGGACAGCACTGCTCTCACGGTTTCCATTCTTGCAACCGGGGCGAAAGTCTCCTCATAATCTCTCCCATACTGTTGCTTGTACCCTTTGACAACCAGCCTTGCTTTATGCCTTTCAATCTTGCCTTCAGCATTGCTCTTGGTCTTGTAGACCCATTTCACACCAATGACTTCTTTGCCTTTCGGTAGCTCAACCAAATCCCATGTTTTGTTTCTCTCTATGGCATTCATCTCTTCATCCATAGCTTCTATCCATTTCCTATCTTTAATAGCTTCTTCAAAATGAATAGGATCATCAACATGACAAAACAAGGCAAATAAGGAATTCATTCCTTCTTCATAAATTTCACTTAGATTTCTAAATTTCTTACCTCTTTCACTTGGTGTGCAAGTGCTTGAAGATGCACTTGAATTTCCTCCTTGTGGCGTGCTTGGAGAAACACTCTCATTTATCCTCAATGGTGTACCTTGCTGTCCTTGTGTTGGTGCTGCTGTTTGGGGATTCATTTCAGCCACCTCCTCTTCATCTTCATCATGAGACAAACAGTTTTTAATGTTCACTGTTTTCTCTATGCTTCCATCCCAAGCTTCCTCTTCAATGAATTGAACATCCCTGCTTACAAAGAACTTCTTGGTAGATGGAATGTACAGCCTGTAGGCTTTGGATTCATCACTGTATCCAATGAAGATGCATTTCTCCCCTTTGCTGTCCAACTTCCTCCTTAGTTTATCTGGAATGTGTGCATAGGCCACACACCCAAAAACTCTCATGTGGGTGACTCCTTGCTTTCTCCCACTCCATGCCTCTTCTGGCACTTTGTTCATGACTGCTTTTGTAGGACACCTGTTCAGAATATACACTGCACAATGTACAGCTTCAGCCCAATACTCATTTGGCAAATGCTTTGCCTTCAACATGCTCCTTGCCATCTCCATGATGGTTCTGTTCTTCCTTTCAGCAACTCCATTTTGCTGTGGGGTGTACCGAGTTGTGAACTGTTTATGTATTCCATTTTCTCTACAAAACTTTAGGAATTCATTTGAGATATACTCACCTCCTCTATCAGTTCTCAATACTTTTATGTGCAGCCCGCTTTGGTTCTCCACAAGTGCTTTGAAGTTTTGGAATTTCTCAAAGACTTCACTTTTGTTCTTGAGGAAATATATCCAAGTCTTTCTTGTAAAATCATCAATGAATGTCAAGAAATATAGGCTGCCAGCTAATGATGGAGCTTGCATTGGTCCACACAAATCTGAGTGGATAATCTCTAAGGGTGCCTTTGCCCTTATACTTTTCCCTGATGGAAAACTTTCTCTGTGTTGTTTTCCCAAAATGCAGCCTTCACATAGGCTGTCCGGTTTCTCTATTAATGGTAATCCCTTTACCATTCTTTTTCTGCTCAACAAATTTAGGCCTCCAAAATTTAGATGCCCGAATCTTAAGTGCCATAACCAGTTCTCATCCTTTGGCACGCTTTGGAAGGCCTCTTGGGTGACTGCTGCCATTTCCTTCTTGTTCTTCAAGTCTGCTCTTATTCTAAGAGGGAACATTCTGTTCCTTGTCATCTTCACTTCAGCAATGCATCTTTTGCTGGGTGGTATGTCCATGATGGTGCACACATCATTTACAAAGTAAACATTGTAACCCTTTTGGATAAGCTGTCCAACACTCAATAGGTTACATCTCATTCCGGGGACATAGTAGACATCTGCTATGGTTTTCCTTTCTCCTTGTTTTGTAAATATTTTTACCTCCCCTTTTCCCATAACAGACACTTTACTATCAGTTCCTAGTGTGACCTCTGATTTCAAATTCTGATTTAAGGCTGAAAAGAGGGCTACATTCCCTGTCATATGGTTGCTGCAACCTGAGTCTAAAAACCATATGTCCTCACTATGTGTTTCAGCCATGTTACAAGCTAACAGGACATTTTCTTGACTGCTGTTTTCTCTTGTAACATTTGCATTTTGTCTGCTGTTCATATCATGCTGTTTCTTTCTACAATCACTAGCATAATGTCCATACTTTTTGCAATAATAGCATTGAACATTAGATTTATCATACCTTTGTCCTTGAGCCTGATACTGATCTCTTTGTTGGCTGCTGCCTTGACCTTGGTTCTGATTTGGATTGCTGCCTCTTCCTTGTGCATTTGCTGTGCTGTTCCTTCCACCTCTGTTCTGGCTTCTGCCTCTTCCTCTCTTGTTTCCTCTGCCTTGACCTCTTCCTCTTCCAAAGGACATCTGGGTCTTGAAGGCTTGCTCTAGGGATGAGTTTTCATTCCTACTCAACCTCTGCTCATGAGTCATCAGTGATGCATGTAGCTCATCAACTGAATATCTTGAGAGATCCTTTGTCTCTTCAATGGTGGTGACTATGGCATCAAACCTTGAGGGTAAGACCCTCAATATTTTCTCCACTATTCTTCTATCTTCAATTGTTTCTCCATGAGTTCTCATTTGTGTGATTACACCAATCACATGAGTGAAGAATGATTCAATGTTGTCTGACTCCTTCATGTTCAAGTTTTCAAAATCCTTTCTCAGCATTTGCAATTTTGCTGTCTTCACTCTCTCCATGCCTTGATAGGCTGTCTTGAGGGTTTGCCATGCATTGTGTGATGTTGTAGCTGCTGCTATCCTTGGGAATATACTCTGGTCCACTGCTTGATACAACAAGACAATGGCCTTTGCATCCTTCTTCCTATTTAGTTTCAGTTGATCCTTCTCTCCCTGAGTTAGTGCATTGAACTCATTTTCATCTGCTGGTTCCTCAAACCCATATTCTACTAGTTCCCATATATCTTGAGAGATGAACAAAGCTCTCATGGTTATAGACCAGTAGTCATAGTTCTTCCCATTAAAGTGTGGGAGCTGGGTGTTGAACATACCCATGCTTGTGCTTGCCATTCCTTGCATCTTGAACTATGGTTTTAAATCCTTGACTGTGATTTTTTTTTAAAAAAATGACTGTCTTCAGCAATAACAAGAGAAATGCTTTTGGGGAATACCTGAATCCTTCGCTGTCTGAGTCTTCTGTCTGCCTGAGAGGTTTTGCTGCAGCAACAACCTTCTCCCTTCAGCTTCTTTAACTTCTTTAAAGAGCCTAAGCCTTGCTCTGATACCACTGTTGGGTATTTTTAATGGAGAAATACCAAAACCAACAGAATAAAATTCACCACAGAGACAATACTCTGTTTCCTCTGTCCAGGATCTTTTGCAGACAACCTTTAAAAAACAAACTCACTCAGAACACAGCATTACACAGTCACAACACATTTCTATTAATTTAAAACTGAAAGACTGATACAAATTCCATCCTCTGTGCAAAGAGGGATTCACAAAAACAACTCTGCTGCTCTCACAGATTTTCTACTGCTGTAGAAATTACAAAAAAAACTTCAGTTTTACAATAATAAAAATTACATCCCCTGTGGTATTCTGCTGTGCACCAAAAAAAAACATTACGCTACTCTACGTAGCCACCCCACTCCAAAATTACAAAAATGGAACTGCACTGCTGTGCACCAAAAAAAAACACACACACTGCTTTTCGCAGCCACCATACATACCACACCTTTTTTTTAACTTACGTAACAATATATAAAACTTATAAAAAAGAACTATGTGCCCATATCTATATTAAAGGCATGCCCATAACGTATTAAAGCCTCCACCAAAGAAAATACGACAGGCATTAAAAACCATAAGTTTCCACCTACGGCGGTCAACAAGAAAATGACAGGATTTGATGTGACGTGGGCGGACAGCACATTCTGGAAGTCAACGGCGGAGATCATGCGATCAAATCGCTGAGCCGATCCAACGTTGTTCGCACGCCAACCTCCAGCAAAACAAACGCTCGTTACCGTCCGGGGAAAATGGTTTTGGGGTGTTCGTACATGAGACGCGTGGCGGGTTGTGATTGCAGCGGCACCCTTCATACGGAAACAACCTTCGCCGAATGGTGGTGCGGGGAGACCACGGTGGTTTTCCGAAAACCTCCACCGCGCTGTTCAAATTAACATTTTAACAAAAAAATGCATTACCATTAATGAGCCTGGAAGAATTGTCGCCCTGATTGAGAGAATCAACGGGTGGCTCTACAGGATTAGGCATGAACTTGTGCTCCCCTGTGATAAAAGCTAATCAATTTGTGCCTCTTTCCAAGGTTGAGTAGGAAATTAGAACCTATAACCTATCAGTTTAATCCCGTTGCAACTTGCATTCTGTCATCAAGTGCAAGTAACCATCTAAGCGGTAGTTATGACTGGAGGGTGACCATTTAATCCGCAGTTAACACACACCGCAACCACTGTACCCTAATTTTGTCAATTGCTACGGTTGCCATGTTAATGAATTCGCTTGCTAGAATCCAAGGTGGGAAAGAAGCAAACAAAACTAGATACCAGATACATATTAAACATTAGTAGCCTACCTGGCGTTACCTTTGTTGGTGCTAGGTATTATAGATTTGGACGGTTCCAATCCCAAATTAAACGTCAATATGACGGGTCAGTGATATATAGGACACGTCAAGTTTGACGTGTAGAAATTTACACCATAAGTCAAATACGTTTTGAAATAGAAAATACGTCCTGTAGGACGTCAAATTCCAGCCCTGCTCCCACATGTTTTCCTATTACGAAATTCAACTAAATACATATCATTGTGCAGGGACGATGTATCGTGTCTGAGAAACAGACAAACCACAAAGAAGAGTTTCGCATGAGGTCAGCTGGTCAGCTCTCACCTAATTGTCGTAATCGGGTGGTGGCAGTACGATCTGAAATTCAACATTTTAATGTATCGGATCAGCCTGAAGATCTCAAAAAATGATAAAAATACAAGTGAAATAAGAAAACTACAAGTATAAAAAGTTACTACACCCCATGGTATAAGTTTTATGTTATTAATGGATAAAAATATAAGTGAAATAAGAAAAGTACAAGTATAAAAAATTCCTAGACTCCATGGTAAAAGTAAATTTTATGTTAAGGTTCGTTTATTATAATCTTGTGTTTCACTAAAACTTTATTAGAAATGATTAAATTTGTAAATGTAAGTGATTAATTTTTTATAATTTAAATTTAAATATTTAAAAATGCATTTGTTGAAGGTTGTTGCTTTGAAATCTACTTGATTTGGAGAGAGGAAAAGTTAATACTTATATTGACGGGGTTAGAAAATAGAGATCAAAGAGCGATTACATACAACTCCAAAACATATTTTAATATCTTTATTTTTATTGATCACAACAACTACATATATATAGAACATAAATATCTAAATTCCACATATCTAGATCATAACTACAGCTCATACATAGGAAACAATAACTTCTACATTGACACTTGGAAACTTTCAATGACAAATCATGACAACACATGGAAGCATTACTTCAATTACCCTACCTTAATGATTACATGGAAAACATTGAAAACACATTACAACAACAAGCATAATCTCTATCTCAATGGTTTTCATCAATACTTACATGCAATCTGGAATCTCGCAAACAGCGCTCTTTCACCACCACATCTTCGAACTATCACTTGACCTCCATTTAAAACTTAACTGCTTTTGACCATCGTTCATGAAATTTGCACGATCAACAATGTTGACACATATGTTCGTCAAGGCTTCCGCAATAAGAATCGTCGAGTAATGAACCATCCTATGGACCAACCAACATTTGTCGAATATTTCACTTTTGGCTATACGTAAGTGGCTAGGATGGAGGTTTGGATACTGAATGTGCTCAAAAGTTGAGCAAACAACTTGACCTTACTAATACACAAGAATTGATGTTTTAGACACTAAAGATTCCAATTTAAGAACCACCAACCCTTTTATAACCAATAAAAACACACACAAATTGATGTTTTAGACACTAGGGCTTTCATTTTAAGAACCACCAACCCTTTTTATAATCAATAAAAGAAAAAACACCAACCAAAAAAAATGTACAAAGACAAAATCAATGACTGTGCTTTATTGATCTGTGCAAATCAGGTCAAATATAATAATAATAACTTTGCATATTGGTATTTTCCATCAAATTTGCACCTTTTGGATCTCGATCTCTACACTACTACATGTAGGGGGGTTTTAAGACAATATTTGAGTCAATTGTCTTAACTTAAGACAAAAAGAAACTTTTGTATTGTCTTAAATATTGTCTTTAAGCGGGTGTCTCAAAATATAATGTCTCAAAAATTTGTCTCTATAAAGATAATATAGAACACATATTATTATTGTCTCTATAAAGACAAGAATTATTGTCTATTAAGAGACAATTTGATTTGTCTCTCTAGAGACAATTTCATTTGTCTCTCTAGAGACAACTTCATTTGTGTCTCTTTAGAGACAATTACATTTTTGTCTTTTTAGAGACAATAGCTGAGATTAAAAACATATTGTCTCTATAGAGACTATATGTCCATAATTCAAACTATTGTCTCTCTAGAGACAATATAATTTTTTTTAAAAAATAAATAAATAAAATCATTTTGAATGTTCTTTCAAAGTAGTTTCACATTCAAAGTTCACAAATAGTGATTTTAATTACCTTAAATCTTTGTTGTTTATGGATACCAACAGAATAAAAAATAGATAAATCCATTATTTTCAATGCTAACAACAAAGTAATTTTAAATCTAAATGAAAAAACAATTCTGGAAAGCAACATTGAAAATAATAAGGCAACACACTTATATTTTCTGAAAATGCATTCATGTCATTTGAACATGCAGGATCCTCAGTTGGAACTTCATTTTAAGACATAGTATGAGTCAAAAAAGAAATGTTCTAGATTTCTCCATCCTACAAGAGGGTTTACTCTCTAACATAGAAATTCAAAGCTTCAATCACATTAAATGGTGGAAATTAAATTCATATCCAGTTGTTAAACCACAATTTCAATACCCTTGTATAATTGGAATTGGCTTCCTTGATAAAAAGAATTGTAATAATGTATATGAATTTGAATTTACAATTGATTGGAAATTCTGTCTTCATGAAGGTTTTACAAAAGATGAAAAATTGACACAGGTCCTGGCAACATGATATAGGCCAATTCTCAATCTATTGGTGACCTACATAATTATCTTCTCCACTATTGGCTTTCACAATTCGAGTTGGCTCCATCTCCTGTTGCAGCCCAAGAATTGCAACAATTGGTATCCAAATTGGTGGTGATATAGTTCCCGAGGAAGCTTCATATCCAATGAATCTAATTCGGGTAATGAACTATTATGATCAACTTCATAACAAGCTAAAGTTGCAAAAAAGTCTCTATCACTAGATGTTTTCTTGGCACTTAATCATTTCTTGGAGGCACACCAAACCACCCATCCTTCTTCCTGTTAAGAATAAAATAATAAATTCCTGTAAGGCAAGTTTTATACCATTGCTCAACCATTTCCAAGAGAGCTACTTACTGAAATAAAATAAAATAAATGTAGTGCGTACCTGAAATAGAAATGTGTGCACTCTTAGTATTTCTTCATCATCACTTGCCTTGCACTCTTAGTATTTCTTCATTATCACTTGCCTTGCCTTGCATGATTCCTAGGAGCACCTGCAAATGCAATAGTAGAGTCATTTTATTTTTTTTATAATAAAAACCCCTACCATCTTTATAATAATTAATAATTGAAATAAAAATAAGATTCTACAAACTTATTAAACTCTCAATATAAAAATGGATCAAAAACAAAACCAATATACTCTTTAATATAAGCATAAATTTTAATGATGATACCATCTCTATTTTTGGTTGGTAGCACTGTTTGTTCCCAATCAAAGCCCAAAAATGTCGTGAATACTAGTGAAAATACTAGGTAAGTTTCAAACCCTTTTAAAATGAAAGTACATCACCTATTTTTCTCTGCAGTGGGATGGGAAGTATTTGAAAACTCTTATTAGAAGAGTGAACAGAATCTCTGACTAAAACTTGTAGAATCTCAATCAACATTAATACTCAACAATCATATGGGATTTTCCCTAAATGAGTCTTTTATAATTATATATTTATTAATTTAAATTTAACTAGCATTTGCACCAAATGCTGCAAAGGAAACGTTGTAAGTCGGTAGCGCATATGGAAGAAGAACATAAATGAAAAAAATGTGATATGTTAGGTGATCTAACTATAGCCAAATTTGAATGAAAAAATAAATCTAAATGTTAAATTTAATACAATCAAACAATCTACTCAAACCAAAGGCATGCACAACTTCCTTAGAATAGGAGAATTTTATCATTATATTTCAAGTTAAAGATACAGTGCTAAAGTTAGATTAAGCATTTTTGTTTTATTTTTCGTGTCTTTCTGAATTCATTTTTTATCAGTTAGATAGAGTGCAGATCCATATATCTAAGCAATATATATATATATATATATATATTTATGAACCCTCTGTGTCATTTATAAAAGAGAGTGAGAGTATCACTTCCCTTCCATGCTTAGCTAGGGATGGAGTTCATCTCTCAGCATAATATAATAAGAGGTATAGAACATGCTGTATAATTTAAAAATTTATTTCCACATAAAACATGCATTTCTGCATTTTAAGTGTCAACTTGTTGAAAAAAAATTATAAATTCAAATGTGAACCAGCGCATATGGGTTATTAATATTACCTTTGTTTAACAAGAGGGGATTCAATTCATTACTAAATTTACATTCGATGTTTTGTGCATTTTTTGTGCAAGAGAACATGTGTGAGGTTGAGTGTTGTGAGTTGGAGCTGTGTGCTCTGAGTTGGAGTCAACAATCAAAGCCAAAGGAGGGCTCGATGGTGTAAGCTGGAGCGACTGGACAGAGAAATTCATTAAGAGCACTGTTGAAAGAGCGTTGGTTGATGCCTTTGGGAGACATAGTTGATTGTGTGTTGTGGATAGGAATAATATTCCCACGCTCCGTGTGTGGAGATATCACTGTGATTTTGAGTTGTGAGACAGTGATTTGGTCTATTGGTGTGGCGCAGATACACGCTGAAGGATTATTTTAGTAAAGCTGCTCGTGAATCCCTATAAAGGTGTGGCCAAGTTGAGGATCTATGGAGCTTGTATGCTTGTGAAGCCGAGGTCGGCGCAAGTGAAGATATTACATAGGAGGACCATCTGTAAGTTATTTTTTGTTGCTTGAGTGTATTGCTTGTTTGCAGCATTGTCTGATGTTTATGTTGTTGCAGCTGCCATCGTGAACCAGAGGGCCGAGATCTGTGAGGCTTTGCCTTGTTGGTGTGTTGTGCCTGTTGTCCATAATCTTTGCTGGTGTGAGCTGTGATTTGAATGCGTCATTTGCTACCATTCATGAGCCTTTGCTGTCGACTGAATGGTTTGATCAGATCGAGAGACAAGATCTGTATTTTTGAATCTAGATCTGTTGTGTGTGAGAGAAGTTTTTTGTGAGTGTTGACTGGATTTATTCGCTGGAAGATCGGGCCCTCAGCAGTTCGTTTTCAAGAGATTGAACCCGTTGTGCAGTAGAGTGCTACAGATAGGGCCGATCGTTGTGGAGTGACTCTTCGTTTTTATGGTGAATCGATGAGGCCTATTTGAATCGGTGAGGTATGGTGTTGTTGATAGTCTCACTTTGAGGCCGAGTAGCAATGTGAGCAGTGAACGTGGAGCTGCGCTAAAAAAAAAAAACCGTTGTTCAAAAGCGTGATAGGGGTGTGAGCAGATAAGTGGGTTGCAATATGTGAAACAGTGTTAAAGTTTTGGTGAGTTGTCAAAGCACCGAGGAAGAGCGCCGAGAGAGAGATGATTGTGAAAATTTGTCAGGATTAAGAGCTCAAGTGTTCCATCTTTGACGCAAAAAACAAAAAAGAGAGGAGCCAACCAGTGGTGAGTATGTCAAATCTAGCATGATGATTTCCGCTATTGATCTGGTGTATTGGTGATGGGAGTTCCTAAGTGAATTTGTCGTTATTTGTTGGCTGGCGTGATAAACATTGTAGAAATAAGAGCATGCGTTGCAGTCATGGGTCGGAAAAGGAAAATCAAACAATTCCGAAGAGAATTTAAACAGTTTAGGAGAAAGTATCATGGGATTGAGGTGGAATATGAAACGCTAAATATTGATTTGAATCAGCGGGAAATGAAATGCAGTGAGAAAACAAATGAGATTGCAGAGGAAAAAGTTATGGATGACTCAGCCGCAACGGATGAATTTGCAATTAAATTTGATAATGGATATTTATTTTATGAAAATGAATTGCAAGTTATCTCTGAAAAGAAAATGATTGAAAAATTCTTGTTTGCTTTTGATGATCGCGAAGAAGAAATTGTAGTAGCAGTAAAAGGAACAAACAAGTTTGAAGATATCAAGCTTGATTATGATGCAAAGATAAAGCTAATTGAAGGATGGCTTGAGAAATCTTTTGAACATATTGATGTAGTTTTGAAAGTAGCAACTGGCATGGTGAAGAATCTTGAAACTGAAGAATCCATGAATGACCAGGATGACAAAATTCAATATGGTTTTGTTTATGAATCTAACATTGTTTTTTAGTGTGCAGATATTGACAATCAGGAAGAAGCAACAAAACTTGAAGAAATTTCAAGCATTGAGGACAAGTATAAGTCCCAAGAACTTTAATTAGATTACCTTGTTCGGGGTCTTGCATTGCATCCCAATCCGGAAAAGGTTGCTAATGTTAAGTACATAAGCAAGGAGCAGAGGAATTCTTTTAGGAAAGCCAGAAAGGTGAAGATGAAACTGCAAACAAACATGGACCCTTTAATAAGAAGGCAAAAATGAAATGTTTTGTTGTAATGCCCAACCTCCAAGTGTATTTATTGAAGAAACTTCCAACCACCCAAAAAAGAAAAAAAAATTCCCCCTTAAATTCGGCTGAAAATTACACTTTTAGTTGACACTACGTAAAGAATGCCATTGTTTACTAAATATCAATTCATTGCCAATCTCGCTAAAATGAAGTAGAAATCATATACAATGCTAGTCTGTGATCAAATCGCCTCCAATCCCGAGACGAGAATTAATGTATGTGAACTGTACCTAGCCCATCTGAAATTTAGATTGAATTTGGATAAAAATAGTGCAAAAAACTAAGTGTACCTCCTCCGTCAACAACTTAGATTGAAATTGGGAAAAATAATAGTACTTAAACGATGTCACTCTTGAAAAAAGGATTTCTTACCATTTAAAAAAATGCAGTGCAGTCCTGCTGAGAATAATAATAGACATAGAGTTGGAACAATGACTAAAAATGTAAAAATGTTTAAATGATAGAGATTCAATGTTTTATGAAACCATCAGGGATTTGTACATCTCTATGAAGAATGTATTGAGGTTGGCCATTTCATAACTATAATCTCCTTATAGAGATTGTATATTATTTACATGTTACAGATGAATTCTTGACATTGAGATTTGAATCACAAAAACATGTAACTTACAGTTTTTCACATTGCCCAAATGTTAACAACTCACCATGGAAAACAATTCTGGCACCATGTTTCTGATTTTCATTTGATGAAAAAACATCAAGGTATCCTTTCTGCATCCTCTCTGAACATATGCTGAAAATATGGCTCTCCATGAGACTAAATTTCATGTAGATTTTTTTGTTAAACAGTTGACTTGTATCCTCTATTCACCCACATTTTGGCAATACAACAGAAATAATTTAATAAAAATCCCAAATTCCTTACCCATTTGTTTTTCACTAAATGTACAACAATTTTCTCACCAGCCCTATCCATCCTTCATGTCCTGTGGAGGTTGACTAGCTTTATATTCCTGTGTATACCACATGTGATGTCTTTCCAAATGGGTTGTCTTTGCTGGTAAATGTCACTTGTATCATGAGAATTGCTATTCAATACATATTCACTAATGCTATGAATATTTGTGAAGAGAGTAGGGTGTGCACTGCCCTTTCCTGTGAAGGTACCCGAGGCCAAAGCGCCTCTTCCTTCCCCTTCCTGGCAGCTTGTTCCGCGAGGCCCTTCTCCATGAGTTTCTCAAGCTCCTCCCACCTGACAGCGAATTCACCAAGGCTGAAGAGCGGGATTGCAGTTCATTGGATATTCCTTACGACAAAACTTCGAGGCCGAGAGATCCATAGCGTACCGCAACTTCTGAGTTCGTCATCTTCCCATCATTTTTGTGATCCAATCTTCCATGGTTTTAGAACTAAAAGTGATATCCATAGAACAATTATGAAGGTGGTTTGTGAAGTATATATAAATATAGATGTTTTTTCCTAAACTTTGTTATAGTTGTTGGGGATTTTCTGGTAAAATCCCAAAAACAAAGAAACAAACTGAACACAGAGACAATGCTCTGTTTTACTCTCCACAGGATCTTTTGCACAGGGAATCTTTTAAAAAAAATGACTGAGAACAGAGTATTACATACCCAGAAAAAGATTTCTATTCATTAAACATAAATGTTTGATACATATTCATCCTCTTTCACTCAGAGGGATTTACCAAAAATACATTCAGCCAACAAAAAACAAAACTCTGTCTCCTCCTGAGAATTTACACTGCTGGGTAAAATTCTCTTTTTCTTTTACTGCTGTAAAACCCCTTTTTACATTACTGCTGTAAAACTATTTTTACATATGCAGTAAAATTTTCATTACATTCCAATTTCAAAATAATAACTCATACAGTTATTCATATACCTGTGCGTTCTTTTCTTTTGCATTTCAATGCATATCCAAAACATTAAAAAAAACTTTACTCACTCTACGCACTGTTGTGCGATGCATACACTCCTTGCATTATCCAAAAATGGCTTTTTCATTTTCATTAACCCCTTCACTATTGCACTGCTGTGCACACTTCAAATCTCTTCACAAAAATCAACACTCGTTCTTTGCTGTAGAGAAAACTTCATTTCAATCTTTGTTCCCTTTTTTTTATTCACCCGTGCGTGTGCTGAGTGGCTTCATATCAGAATGGTCAACTCATAAAATATTCACAGAACATATGCGCTCCCCTGTTTTCTTTATCTTGCACTGTTGTGCAACACCAAAGTTCTACATTCCCCTTCTGCGTTCCCCTTTTTATTCATATGTGCGTGTGTTCTCAAAAATGGTCAACACTACAAAACGTTAACCCATTTTTTTTAATATGCATGCCATACATAAAAAACATAACACATAACGTGTATGTCAAGACAAAATAATACATGCCGTAAAACTTAAGAGTTTTACCAACCCTCTGCAAATGCCATTTAATTCTCAGCATGGCGTTTAATTAACTTGGTCAGCGGTCAAACAAAATTGAATTCACTCCACGCAAAGTTTTTAATTCGATGCAGGTTCGTATGCAGGTTTGATTTATGGACGGCGGAGAACATTGAAGTGAATCGGACGGTGGACAAAGATTTCGGGAGGCTCCTTTGTGCTGAACATTAGCGTCCGAAAAGTCAGTTCTGCTGACGTATGTAGAGGACCACGTGGCTGCATTACATTGTATCGGAGTCCACTGTCCGGAAACAGCCAGATGACCAAAGGCGGTCCGATAAGTTTAAGTGGTTTTGCTGAGGCGGTTTTAGGTGCTGCGTGCTTGCTGAGTTGATGGCGGATTTGGCCTGCCGTCGCTGTCCACGATTTTGCAGTCGCTGTCCACAACGCCTGCAGTTGGAATTAATATTCCAACACTCCCCTTTAATTTCAACTGCTGGGCATTCAATCATACCCAAACACTTCCTCACATAGAGGGATTCACCAACACTGCTGTTACAAAGACATCTTCCTCACATAGAGGGATTCACCAACTGCTGTTACAAAAATATCTTCCTCACATAGAGGGATTCACCAACACTGCTTCTGATGCAGTTCCACAAATAACAAAATAGTCTTCCTCTTAACAGAGGGATTCACCATGACACTGTGCTGAAAAGCACCTTCCTCTTTACAGAGGGATTCACCATGACACTGTGCTGAAAAGCACCTTCCTCTTGACAGAGGGATTTACCAAATGATTGTGCTGAAAAGCACCTTCCTCTTTAATAGAGGGATTCACCAAGAAAACATTTCAACAACAAAATATTACTCTGTTTTCCTCCTGAGATTTTACACTGTTGTGTGTAAGATCTCAATTACATTTACTGCTGTAAAAACAGAGTTTTACATATACTGTTGTAATAAAAATATTTACTTACATTTACTGCTGTAAATAAAAATCCTCTTGCTTCATTCACCTTTTCACTGATGTGTAAAAACACATTTCTTCATTCTCACTTCTCTAGTTTCATTTTCTTTGCACTGTTGTGCTTCACCTTTTTGCTATCACTCTGCTGCCTTTTTCTTATGCATTGTTGTCCATACCCATAACCATAGAGGTTGTCTCCCCTGAGTTTTTACTCGTTGTTGCATTGCATCTGCAATTCACACTGCTATGCGTAAAAAAAATTCCTCACACTGTTGTGCCCTTACCCTCACTGCACTTCTGTGCATCTCATTCTATTTTCTTCATTCACTGCCCTTTTCTTTTCACTCATTACAATGCATTACTTGCATATAAAAAGAAATCATCCTCACGCTGCTGCGCTTCATTCTCCACAAATAAAAAAAAATAAAAAAAAATAAATAAATAAATTACACGGGCTGCCCCTGTTCCTTTTTACACCCTTGCTTCACACAATCTCCGTCTTCATTTTTTTTATTTACACAATGCACTGTTGTGCAATTCCTTTCGTTTTTCTGCTGCCGCACACATTGTATCATTCATGCCATGTGCAAATAATCATAAAAAACAAAATATTTTGTCTCTTCTAGAACAATTACTCTGTCCCAGCTTACAAATTTACACTGCTGTGTGTAAATATTTCTTACATTCACTGCTATTGCATATATTGGATTTCAGTTCAATGAACAACACACTCACTGCACTTACATTCACTGTTGTTGCATATATTGGATTTCAGTTCAATGAACAACACACTCACTGCACTTACATTTACTGCTGTAAAGAAAAATTTCTTTTACATTTGTTGCTTCCCATTACATTTCGTTTCTTCAACAACAACAAAAAAACTTCATGTTGTTGCATTCTAATCCATGTGCTCCACACACAAAAGTTTCCACGCTGCCATTGTTCTATGTTTTTCCATCGCACTTCTGTGTGGGCTACTGCTTCTCATTTTTCTTATCGCGCTGCTGCACTTCACATTTCAACGCTGCCCCTTTTTCTTCTCCGCACTTCTGTGCATATTGCATTGCATATGTGATAAAAAAAATTACATTTTTCAACACCGCTGCGTATTACATTTCAGAGGGATTAACAAAAAGATTTCATTTGCGCTCTGCTGCGCTGCAATACATCCTCCACGCAATCTCCATGCCCTGCAGACTTTTCTTCTCTGCTTTTATGGCAGATTTAATTCCATATCTCTCCCCTTATAAGAATATCTTCATCAAAGAATATAGTTCAGCAATAATGATAAAAAATTACAGGCTCCCCTTAACTGTATGCATTGTCTTTTTTTTAGCAAAGTTTTCTCAAAAGAAACTTAGATCAGCTGGAGAGCTCAAGGGACTTTCAGGTTGTATTTCCTTCTTTCTCGATACTTGTGTAACTTTCTTCTTTTGCACGGGTCTAGCTTGTGTAAGAGCCCATGTTAAGTTACAATCACGTGCCATATGCCCAATGTTATGACACTTGAAACATTCTACATTGCTCATGAATAAGAATTCATGATTTCTTCTTGCAAAATTGTTTCTTGGAGATTGTCGGAGACTACAACATCTATCTCTATGAAATGCTCTACAGTCTTTTGCCTTATGACCAAAGTTTGAACAAGAGTAACAATAACCGTAAAATGAACTTTGGTACCTGGGAGATGGAGGTTTCCTTGATGTGCTTCTGAAGCTTTGCTGCCTTGAGATCCTTTGATGATAACCATTGCCTCTTACCTCTTTGACATCAGCTACATTTCTTCTTGGAGCTGGTTTTCTACTTGGAGTAGGATTTCTTCTATTGTACCCATGATCTTTCTCCTTGCCTTTGCTGAAACTAGGAGCATCACAATTTCTTTCTGCCTTCTTCACATCTCCTTTGCTTAAAGCATCTTCATTCTTGTTTGAGGGTTCACCTACATACCCGAGTCCTGATTTATCAGATGGAGGTCTGTGATAGCTGAGCATGTCATCCAAGGCTTGAGAGCTATTCATGATTTTGTTCATCCCTTCAACTTTTTTCTTGAGGAGGACAATCTCTTCTTCCAATCTTTCACATTCATTATTTTTCTTTGCAAGTTGTTCCACAGTTTCTTCTTTGCTACGAGTAGCTTCAGCTGCTACTATTTTAAGAGAGATGATATCTGTCTTCATTTTGGAGATTTCTGCTTGACTGCTCTCCATTTTCTTTTCAGCTCCTTGTGCCTACTTCCTGGCTTCTTGTAATTCAGACTTAAGGGAGGAAACCTCTGCCTTGTACTGTCCAATCTGTTCTACAAGTTTGTTCACTCTCTTGTTCCTTTGTTCAAGCTGACTTGACAATATATCTTCCTGCTTATTTGCTTTATTCAACTGATTTGTCATTGATATGACTTCTTCATGATGCTTCCTCTTGCTTTCATCAAGTTCCTTCTTAAGCTTGGCGAGCTCTTCATCCCTTTCTTTTACTTGAAGTTTGATGAGGTCAGTGATCCCTTTGCATGAAGGTCATGAAGTTTGTCCCATATCTCCTTTGCTGATGAATATTTTCCTAAATTCTTTTTTACAGAATCAGGCAGTCCATCCAAGATTATTTTTGCTGCATGTGCATTACACTCCTTGGATTCTCTATCCATCTTGCTATTATCAATCACTGATTCACAAATTTCAATCCCTTTAGACTTTAAGAAAGCCCTCATTTTTATTTCCCATATATCAAAGTTCCCATCGAACCTTGGAGCCTCAAATAGAATGCTTTCAAATAGATTGTTTTCTATTTTAATAGAAGAGGGAGACACAACCTTAGGAGGATTGGAGGCTTTTTTCTTTGACCTTGCCATTCTTAACTATGCTTCAAATTTCCTGACTGTGTTTTTAAAATGACTCACTATTTCTTAAACAGCAACACAGAAAATTAATCTGAGAAATACCTGAATCCTTTTGCTGAGTCTTCACACTGATGGAGAAGCCTTTTCTGCTGCAACAAGAATCTTTCCTTCAGCTTCTTTGACACCTTCAAAGAGCCTGAACCTGTTCTGTCACCGTCAAAGGGCCTGGACCAGCTCTGATACCACTGTTGGAGATTTTTCTGGTAAAATCCCAAAAACAAAGAAACAAACTGAACACAGAGACAATGCTCTGTTTTACTCTCCACAGGATCTTTTGCACAGGGAAGCTTTTAAAAAAAATGACTGAGAACAAAGTATTACATACCCAGAAAAAGATTTCTATTCATTAAACATAAATGTTTGATACATATTCATCCTCTTTCACTCAAAGGGATTTACCAAAAATACATTCAGCCAACAAGAAACAAAAATCTGTCTCCTCCTGAGAATTTACACTGCTGGGTAAAATTCTCTTTTTCTTTTAGTGCTGTAAAACCCCTTTTTACATTACTGCTGTAAAACTATTTTTACATATGCAGTAAAATTTTCATTACATTCCAATTTCAAAATAATAACTCATACAGTTATTCATATACCTGTGCGTTCTTTTCTTTTGCATTTCAATGCATATCCAAAACATTAAAAGAAACTTTACTCACTCTACGCACTGCTGTGCGATGCATACACTCCTTGCATTATCCAAAAATGGCTTTTTCATTTTCATTAACCCCTTCACTATTGCACTGTTGTGCACACTTCAAATCTCTTCACAAAAATCAACACTGGTTCTTTGCTGCAGCAAAAACTTCATTTCAATCTTCGTTCTTTTTTTATTCACCCGTGCGTGTGCTGAGTGGCTTCATATCAGAATGGTCAACTCATAAAATATTCACAGAACATATGCGCTCCCCTGTTTTCTTTATCTTGCACTGCTGTGCAACACCAAAGTTCTACATTCCCTTTATGCATTCCCCTTTTTATTCATATGTGTGTGTGTTCTCAAAAATGGTCAACACTACAAAACGTTAACCCATTTTTTTTAATATGCATGCCATACATAAAAAACATAACACATAACGTGTATGTCAAGACAAAATAATACATGCCGTAAAACTTAAGAGTTTTACCAACCCTCTGCAAATGCCATTTAATTCTCAGCATGGCGTTTAATTAACTTAGTTGGCGGTCAAACAAAATTGAATTCACTCCACGCAAAGTTTTTAATTCGATGCAGGTTCGTATGCAGGTTTGATTTATGGACAGCGGAGAACATTGAAGTGAATCGGATGGTGGACAAAGATTTCGGGAGGCTCCTTTGTGCTGAACATTAGCGTCCAAAAAGTTAGTTCTATAGACGTATGTAGAGGACCACGTGGCTGCATTACATTGTATCGGAGTCCACTGTCCGGAAACAGCCAGATGACCAAAGGCGGTTCGATAAGTTTAAGTGGTTTTGTTGAGGCGGTTTTAGGTGCTGCGTGCTTGCTGAGTTGATGGCGGATTTGGCCTGCCGTCGCTGTCCACGATTTTGCAGTCGCTGTCCACAACGCCTGCAGTTGGAATTAATATTCCAACAATAGTTATTGTAGTTTCATATCAATTTAATTATAATTTTATATATATATTTATTGAATTATGGTGAATTGGAGTTATTTGCTTGAGCCTTAAAATTTAATTTAATGGTTGCTTTTATAACAACAAAAATACATATAATAATAGGTAGAATAAATATATTAGGAATTTATGATTTAGCAAGTGTTAAGACTTTCTAAGGGTGGGGATCCTCCTTCTTCAGCCTTATTACAAGGGGCTAAAAATATCCCTTATGAAATTTAAAACTAGGTGGAGGGAATAACATCTCATTATGCCAACCACTCATTCTCCTAAGAAAAGACACATTAGGTTCAAATTATAATAATACTAATACTTTATTTTTAAAAAATACAATTAAGTCAAATATTGGTGTAGTCTTCACAAAATTTAATTTCGGAATTTTTTTATATCTAATCTAAATCTATCTTAATTTGAGATCTACCAAAAACCGTAAAAACCATAAATCTAGTTTCATTATTAATTATTAATTATAATTATGAATTTTATTTTAATTTATTTTATTTTTTATTTTTGTTTTTAGTTTTATGTAATTTGATGAATCAAAATATTTTATTAATAATTCTAATTATTAACTCTTTTATTTTAATTTTATTTTTATATAATTTAATTGTATAAAAATATTAAACTAGACATTATAACATTAAAAAAATACATACTTTAGCTCTTTTTTTTTTTCTATTTTATATAACCTAATTTAAAATATAAAAAACATCTTCAACTAAAACCCAAATCTGAATAAATTTTTTTGAGTTAAATATTTATGATATTTTATAATCGATATTATTACTTATTTAAAGATTCTAAAATCAACGTGAAAAAAAAAGAGAAAAGAAAAGAAAATGTATTTCCATTTTTATTTTAAAAGTTAAATGTTCCATAATTTTTTCAAAATTCTTTATTAATACTTTAAATTTTTTGTTACTTCATTATTTACATTAAATTAATCCGAAAGTATACATTTAAAATAATATTGTGAGAAAGCAATCCAGTAAAGTTTGTTTCAACAATTACTTATTCACTCTGATCATGAGGAAAAAACTAGATATACTTAATATTAATATATCTTATTATTACATATATCAAAAATATCATTTTATAAAAACATTTATACTACACTGATTAAATACATGGAGAGTCCACACATTTTTTTTTATTTATGAACGTTGATGAAGTTGCTTCGTCTCTTCTAATATCATAACGCAAAACTTCTTGAACTTCTTGAATTTTATTTGTGTGTGCTCATTGTGTGTTCCATTAAAGTTTACAACCTGAACCTCAGCGTTAAAGGAGTCCAAATTAAAGTATCTCCTATGAATATTCTAATTTGGATGACCACAGTTTATGAATATTCTAATTTGGATGACCACAGTTCATGGGGTGGGTGTAGAAGGGAATGTGATAGGGTATTTTGTTGATGGAGCAACCTCCATGTGATAGGGTATTTTGTTGACTGGGTGCAATCTCCAAATAACAATTACTCAAATTATAGATTAAATATACTAATTATCTCAAATTCACTATCTCAAAATTGAATCATCGAAATTTCATTATATTAAACTTTAAAATATATAAAACAGTGCAGCATTCAGAATGGCTTATAATGAAATATCAGCAGCCTATCAATTGTCACGAGGTCGCCTATTATTGTGGATTATAATATGTTTTTTCGAACATAAAATAAGAGCGCTATCTAGTCTCTATTATTTGATTTAGCCTCCATCTATTATTTGATTTAGCCTCCATGTTACCTGTGACACCTGTTACAGAAGACATTATATATATCTTCCAACGAAGAAGAACAAGTTAACCACCTACTCTCATTTATTTAAGTCAGTCTGTCCATTATTTAATCCATCTCATCATGTTACATAAGACAAATTATGTCATTAGTAAATATCTGCATGCATTCCCTTCGAATCTCTTAGGGCTGATTGCCAGAGGAGAAAGCATTCGACCAAGTTGAAATTGGGTTCGCAAACCAGTATGGCGAGCTGCAAGATGTGTGGGGCGAGTAAAAATAAGAGTGAGATCGACTATACTACAATCTGTTCATGTGATCATTGTTCCAAGGACGGGGGCTCCTTCAGGGCATTGAAGAATGTGGAGTTTGCTGGATTTGTTTTCGATGAATCTAATGATGATTATATTGACATGATAATTGCATCTGGTAGGGTTTCACTGGTGTTGACCAGGAGAAGGCCAAATATATTGATGGAGAGAGAATTCCAATTTGACATATCTGGTATCAATACCCAAGCCTCGAGAGAGCTCCAGTCCGTTGTTTCTCCCGCGGACGAGCTATTTTACAAAGGCCAGTTACTTCCTCTGGATCTCCCTCTTCGTATTCAGATGGTAGAGAAATTCGACAAATCGTTGTCATCTGAAACTAAGCCATCCTGCAATTGTTCAGGAACCAGAAAGCAATGCAGGGTTCCTACTGACAAGTTCTGTGATGTTGCTCGTAAAGTCGGCAAAGAAACTTGCAACAATGGTTCTGCAAGAGCATTGGATCGTAGCCGGTCTACTCGCTCGGAACAGGCGGCCCTTGCCCACAAGTTGAAAGCTCCAAAGGCATATCTCAATTCTCTTTTGTCAAAGTCCTCCAGTACCAGAGGGGCTAATAGCCATCATTCTCCGAATAATATTGAAAGGGATAGCTATGACGATAATGACCCAGCAACCGTCGTTAGAAGAACTGTCAGAGAAAACCCATATGCAACTCATCAAAGGTCATTTTCTGCGAGATTCTCGTTTTTTAAGGAATCGCCATTGATGTCTAAACCCTATGCAAAGCCATTCAGTCCTTCAAACCGCGTATCTTGTACCCACACCGGTGCATTTGCGAGAAGAAGCATTTCCTCCATTAAAGGATCCACATCGCCATTTACATCCAGATTTAATCATTCAAAGCCCTCCAATTCATCGAGCCCGCGCGCACCTCCGACTTACTCTGGAGTACCTCTGAAAAGAAGCATGTGTGGTGCGGATTCGGACAAGGAGAATGGGATCCAAGGAGCGATTGTTCACTGCAGGCAATCTTACTCTGCTGAGCCAAAGAATATGATCGAGTCTTCCAAATATCTGCAGCGAACAACTTCAAATCTTGAACGATATGCTGATGGTCATTCTCATGGTCGATCTGGGTTTGATTGCAGGATCGCAACCTGTGACCAACCAGCCAAAACCGGGTTGGCTAAAAGAGTTTTCATTAGGTAAAACATTTTTTTCATATTCCTGCATCTACTAAACAGATTACATCCATGTTGAATTTGACATTATGCAGCCTGATGGAGCTTTTTAGGTTGTTTTAAAGAAGTTTGCCCTCTATTACTTTATGGAGCTTTTTTAATGTTATTTTAAAGAAGTTTGCACATCCGTCAACAATCCAAAGATTAAACACCAACACAGTCATAGCAAAGAGCAACCAGAAGTGCACCCAGGACTTGCAGCATAGTTACCCACCGAAACATTGCAGAGCACAGCGGAGTAAACCCTGGACGGCCAACAGCAAAGGACCGAAAAGACCAGCGAACAAAGGCAACAAGAATAGAGTTGAGTGGGAAATACAAACTCCAAGGCAAGTACCTTTCGTTATTGCTTAATTGAATGTCACATAAACCAAAACCAAAAATATCCGAATTGCATTTCATGGACGTGTAGTCACTACCATATGATTTAATCAACTAAATTTTATATAAAATTATGTTACTTTACATAGATATATAAATATTTTATTTTCCACTTTTTCTCAAGTTGATTTTGAAATTAATTAATTAACATGGATATTTAAATACTTTACTAAAAATATTTAAAAAATAAAAATAAAACTTATAATTTTCCACTAATTTGAAATGAAAATATAATATTTTTTAAGTTTTAATTACTTTATTTCTCTCTAAATTATGTTAGATATAGAGAAAAAAATATTTATACATCAAAATATTTTATTTATCACTATGTAAAAGTAAAATATTTTTACATCTCTTTCATATTAAGTTATAATATTAACAATACACTGGAATGGCAAAATAATAATGGTAGCCTTAGCTTTTTATAATATTTTTAATTAAAATTAACCAACCACATACATCTATGTTCATTTTTTCCTTATAATTAACATTATTTTTATTTATAAAATATTATCAATTCAAGATATAGTCCATATTGTTTTTATTTATAAAATATTATCAACTAAAAAATTACGTATTTTTTTCATATTAAATTATAAAATGCACCTCTTGATACAATAATAATTACCTTACACTGGTAAATATTTCTCTTTCTCATTTTCATGTGATACAAACCTAAAAATTCTAACCAAAATATTACTTTAAAAAAAATTGAAATAATTAAATAATATTATCTCGCAGAAACAATCACAACATAGTTAATGATATATAATTATTAAACTGATGCACTATTTATGGTTTCTATAATGTAGATTTAATTATCCAACAATATAGATTTCCTTTTCTAGTAGCAGTTAAATTGGAGTATTAAGTCATACACTCGGGAGTACGGACTTGTTCTTACGATGGTTTGTCTCTTAATAGTACGTGAATTGATGGATGGCGCTCGGTAGAAATCTCAAGTTAGTTGTGGTAGAATAAATAACACCAAATCTAACGTTTAAACTGAAAAAATATCCATGTTGTGTAGTGAATCTCTCAACTTTTTGGCCTGTTTTTTTATAACTTTTAAAACAATTAATATTTGTATATACAAAAATTATCAAAAGAAATTAATTCGTGGATGTATTTATACTAATGACATTATTGTGATAAAAGTTTTTTTGGTCGGGTAATTGGACATATTTAAGAATCAATGTGTTGTGAATTCAAATATGTTATTTATAAAAGCATAATATATTGTACTTAGTTTTCTCAGTTAGTCATATAATTTAGTATTTTAAAGTTTATTATGAAGAGATGTTTATTAATATTTAATTTATATAATTATATTAATTAATAATAATAATTAATTAGTAAGATTTAATATTTTTTAAACAAGCTAAAGAGTTTTTTGGTTTATTAGTGATATTGATAAAAATTGTAACTTATTTAAATAGTTTTTTTTTCAATGTATTTTGTTATACCAAAATAACGTCAAAATAATATGTTAAAATAACATGTTTCAAAAAATAAGAAATAAGCAATAAAATTTCACTTGACATATCACATGGTGACATACCAAACATTACCCTTAATTTGATTATGTATTGGAAAATAAATCTAAAAATCATATTATTATTAAACATCTATTTTTTCATTATAATATTAAGCCCATGTGAAACTCAATGTAAACAAATTCCAAATAACCCCTCAAACTTTACATTCTTAAATCAACTTCGACCTAAACTTTACATTCTTAAATCAACTTCTAACTGAATCTTTATGTAATGCAGTGTTTGTGATGTAATGCACAACCTCCGGGTGTCCATCTTTTGACGCTGTAATGCCCAACCTCCAAGTGTATTTATTGAAGAAACTTCCAACCACCCAAAAGAAAATAAAAAATTTCCCCCTTAAATTCGGCAGAAAATTACACTTTTTAGTTGACATTACGTAAAGAATGCCATTGTTTACTAAATATCAACTCATTGTCAATCTCGCTAAAATGAAGTACAAATCATATATAATGCTAGTCTGTGATCAAATCGCCTCCAATCCCGAGACGAGAATTAATGTATGTGAATTGTACCTAGCCCATCTGAAATTTAGATTGAATTTGATAAAAATAGTGCAAAAAACTAAGTGTACCTCCTCCGTCGACAACTTAGATTGAAATAGGGAAAAAAATTAGTACTTACCATTTTAAACGATGTCACTCTTGAAAAAAGGATTGCTTACCATTTAAAAAAATGCAGTGCAGTCCTGTTGAGAATAATAATAGAGATAGAGTTGGAACAATGACTAAAAATGTAAAATGTTTAAATGATAGAGATCCAATGTTTTATGAAACCATCAGGGATTTGTACATCTCTAGCAATGTACTGAGGTTGGCCATTTCATAACTATAATTTCCTTGTAGAGATTGTATATTATTTACATGTTACAGATGAATTCCTGACTTTGAGATTTGAATCACAAAAACATGTAACTCACAGTTTTTCACATTGCCCAAATGTTAACAACTAGCCATGGAAACCAATTCTGGCACCATGTTTCTGATTTGCATTTGATGAAAAACATCAAGGTATCCTTTGTGCATCCATTCTGAACATACGCTGAAAATATGGCTCTCCATGAGACTAAATTTCATGTAGATTTTTTTGTTAAACAGTTGGCTTGTATCCTCTATTCGTCCACATTTTGGCAATACAACAGAAATAATTTAATAAAAATCCCAAATTCCTCACCCATTTGTTTTTCACTAAATGTACAACATTTTTCTCACCAGCCCTATCCATCCTTCATGTTCTGTGGAGGTCGACTAGCTTTATATTCCTGTGTATACCACATGTGATGTCTTTGCTGGTAAATGTCACTTGAATCATGGGAATTGCTATTCAATACATATTCACTAATGCTATGAATATTTGTGAAGAGAGTAGGGTTTGCACTGCCCTTTCCTGTGAAGGTACCCGAGGCCAAAGCGCCTCTTCCTTCCCCTTCCTGGCAGCTTGTTCCTCGAGGCGCTTCTCCATGAGTTTCTCAAGCTCCTCCCACCTGACAGCAAATTCACCAAGGCTGAAGAGCGGGATCGCAGTTCGTTGGATATTCCTTACGGCAAAACTTCGAGGCCGAGAGATCCATGGCGTACCGCAACTTCTGAGTTCGTCATCTTCACATCATTTTTGTGATCCAATCTTCCATGGTTTTAGAACTAAAAGTTTTGTGAAGTATATATAAATATAGATGTTTTTTCGTAAACTTTGTTATAGTTATTGTACTTTCATATCAATTTAATTTATATATATATATATATATATATATATATATATATATATATATATTTTGAATTATGGTGAATTGGAGTTATTTGGTTGAGTCTTAAAATTTAATTTCGTGGTTGTTTTTATAACAATAAAGTATATATAATAGTAGGTAGAATAAATATATTAAAAATTTATGACTTAATAAGTGTTGAGACTTTTTAAGAGTGGGGATCCTACTCCTTTAGCCTTATTACAAGGGGTTAAGAATATCCCTTGTGAAATTTAAAACTAGTGGAGGGAATAACATCTCATTATGCCAAGCACTCATTCTCCTAAGAAAAGACACATTAAGTTCAAATTATAATAATAATAATACTTTATTTTAAAAAAATACAATTAAGTCAAATATTGATGTAGTCTTCACAAAATTTAATTTTGGAATTTTTTTATATCTAATCTAAATCTATCTTAATTTGAGATCTACCAAAAACCGTAAAAATCATAAATCTAATTTCATTATTAATTATTAATTATAATTATTAATTTTATATTATTTTATTTGTTATTTTTGTTTTTATTTTTATGTAATTTGATTGAATCAAAATATTTTATTAATACTTCTAATTATTAACTATTTTATTTTTATTTTATTTTTATATAAATTCACTGTATGAAAATATGAAAATATTAAACTAGACATTATAACATTAAAAAATACATACATTTAGCTATTTTTTTTCTATTTTATATAATCTAATTTAAAATATAAAAAACATCTTCAACTAAAACCCAAACCTGAATAATTTTTTCTGAGTTAAATATTTATGATATTTTATAATCGATATTATTACTTATTTAAAGATTCTAAAATCGATATTATTACTTATTTAAAGATTCTAAAATCAACGTGAAAAAAACAGTGTATTTCCATTTTATTTTAAAAGTTTCATAATTTTTTCAAAATTCTTTATTAATATTTTAATTTTTTATTACTTCATTATTTACATTAAATTAATCCGAAAGTATACATTTAAAATAATATTTTGAGAAAGCAATCCAGTAAAGTTTGTTTAAACGATTACTTATTCACTCTGATCATGAGGAAAAAAACTAGATATACTTAATATTAATATATCTTGTAATCTTACATATATCAAAACTATCTTTTTATAAAAACATTTATACTACACTGATTAAATACATGGAGAGTCCAGACAGTTTTTTATTTATGAACGTTGATGAAGTTGCTTCGTCTCAACTAATATCATAACGCAAAACTTCTTGAACTTTTTGAATTTTATTTGTGTGTGCTCATTGTGGGTTCCATTAAAGTTTACAACCTGAACCTCAGCGTTGAAGGAATCCAAATTAAAGTATCTCCTATGAATATTCAAATTTGAATGACCACAGTTCATGGGGTGGGTGTAGAAGGGAATGGGATAGGGTATTTTGTTGATGGAGCAATCTCCATGTGATAGGGTATTTTGTTGATCGAGCAATCTCCATGTGATAGGGTATTTTGTTGACTGGGTGCAATCTCCAAATAACAATTACTCAAATTATAGATTAAATATACTAATTATCTCAAATTCACTGTCTCAAAATTGAATCATCAAAATTTCATTATATTAAACTTTAAAATATATAAAAACAGTGCAGCATTTAATGAAATATCAGCAGGATATCAATTGTCACGAGGTCGCCTATTATTTTGGATTATAATATATTTTTTCGAACATAAAATAAGAGCGCTATCTAGTCTCTATTATTTGATTTAGCCTCCATGTTACCTGTGACACCTGTTACAGAAGACATTCTATATATCTTCCAACGAAGAAGAACAAGTTAACCACCTACTCTCATTTATTTAAGTCAGTCTGTATGTTACACAAGTCACGTCACCATTATTTAATCCATCTCATCATCTTACATAAGACAAATCATGTCATTTGTAAATATCTGCATGCATTTCCTTCGAATCTCTTAGCCCACTGTGAATTTCCGTGAGCAGAAGGATCTAGATGTCTAACACACCTCACAAGAATTTCTTGGAGTGGTAGAAGAAATGTCTGGTTACGTTAATGGTTTACAAGATCTTAGGGCTGATTGCCAGAGGAGAAAGCATTCGACCAAGTTGAAATTGGGTTCGCAAACCAGTATGGCGAGCTGCAAGATGTGTGGGGCGAGTAAAAATAAGAGTGAGATCGACTATACTACAATCTGTACATGTGATCATTGTTCCAAGGACGGGGGCTCCTTCAGGGCATTGAAGAATGTCGAATTTGCTGGATTTATTTTCGATGAATCTAATGATGATTATATTGACATGATAATTGCATCTGGTAGGGTTTCACCGGTGTTGACAAGGAGAAGGCCAAATATATTGATGGAGAGAGAATTCGAATTTGACACATCTGGTATCAATACCCAAGCCTCGAAAGAGCTCCAGTCCGTTGTTTCTCCTGCTGACGAGCTATTTTACAAAGGCCAGTTACTTCCTCTGGATCTCCCTCTTCGTATTCAGATGGTAGAGAAATTTGACAAATCGTTGTCATCTGAAACTAAGCCATCCTGCAACTGTTCAGGAACCAGAAAGCAATGCAGGGTTCCTACTCCTGACAAGTTCTGTGATGTTGCTCGTAAAGTTGGCAAAGAAACTTGCAACAATGGTTCTGCAAGAGCATTGGATCGTAGCCGGTTTACTCGCTCGGAACAGGCGGCTGTTGCCCACAAATTGAAAGCTCCAAAGGCATATCTCAAATCTCTTTTGTCAAAGTCCTCCAGTACCAGAGGGGCTAATAGCCATCATTCTCCGAAAAATATTGAAAGGGACAGCTATGACGATAATGACCCAGCAACCATCGTTAGAAGAACTGTCAGAGAAAACCCATATGCAACTCATCAAAGGTCATTTTCTGCGAGATTCTCGTTTTTTAAGGAATTGCCATTGATGTCTAAACCCTTTGCAAAGCCATTCAGTCCTTCAAACCGCGTATCTTGTACCCACACCGGTGCATTTGCGAGAAGAAGCATTTCCTCCATTAAAGGATCCACATCGCCATTTACATCCAGATTTAATCATTCAAAGCCCTCCAATTCATCGAGCCCGCGCGCACCTCCGACCCACTCTGGAGTACCTCTGAAAAGAAGCATGTGTAGTGCGGATTCGGACAAGGAGAATGGGATCCAAGGAGCGATTGTTCACTGCAGGCAATCTTACTCTGCTGAGCCAAAGAATATGATCGAGTCTTCCAAATATCTGCAGCGAACAACTTCAAATCTTGAACGATATGCTGATGGTCATTCTCATGGTCGATCTGGGTTTGATTGCAGGATGGCAACCTGTGACCAACCAGCCAAAACCGGGTTGGCTAAAAGAGTTTTCATTAGGTAAAACATTTATTTCATATTCCTGCATCTACTAAACATATTACATCCATGTTGAATTTGACATTATGCAGCCTGATGGAGCTTTTTATGTTGTTTTAAAGAAGCTTGCCCTCTATTACTTGCATTAAACAACAAAAATGGCCATGGATATATATATAAGCGTTGTTGTTGTATTGTGCAAACCTTTGTTATGTTATACGCCGGTGTTATAGAAAATATAGGTGGGAGACTGGGAGTTCAACACAGCTGATTATAGACTACAGTGTTGGAACTGTAACAGCTTCCAATTTGTTCTTTCTAAATGCAACTATTACGAGGTAGAGTTAGTATCTTGGAAAATTACTGAAAAAGATTGCATGGAGTTTTTGGTTTTGGAGGCAAAGTGTTACGATTAGACTTGTAATTTTGTAATTACTCAAAAAGCTTTGGTAATTGCTCTTACTAGTAAAGATTGTATTTTTGTCAATGTGTGTTGTGTAAATGACAATCTTGCTCGGGTACATTCACCAGCTAATGCTTTGTTGTGCAATTAAATGCATTTTCTATTGGTCAAATAAGTCAATTGTGATATAGTTTAGACATCCACATTTCTCTAATCATCTTTGAAGGCATTTATTTAAAAGTCTGACGAGCTAAGAATAAATAATGATGTCGCTAGAACACACTGAAGGCAGTATATTATTGCCTTTCCTGCAAGTCTAACAGCCATATTTGTGATCGAGTTTGTAAATCCACATATTTATAATCATCTTTACACCATTTCTCTATAAAGCTTTCTGAGCTTAAAAATAAGTGAACTAATTTTCCTCGCAAAGCTTAATGTGCTGTTGCTACATCCTTTTTCACTCTCCTCTTATCTTGATTTATGAATTTTGTTGCTAGAAAATAAGTGAACTATTTTTCTCACAAAACGTAATGTGCTTTTGCTGAATCGTTTTCACTTTCATCGATGGATGAAATTTGATTTATGATTTTTGTTGATAGAAAATAAGTGAATTATTTTCCTCACAAAACGTAATGTGCTTTTGCTGAATCTTTTTCACTGTCATCGATGGATGAAATTTGATGAATTTGATGGGTAAATTGTCTTTGATTTGTTAGTCAAATAAGTATTTTTTCACAGCCAAGATATTTTGTTAAAACCATCAAAATAGAAATGACAATAGCAGAAACCTTTGAATATGATGGGTGTTTCAGTATTGAAATTCTTAATAGTAATCTATGAATTTTGTTGCTTCAATATTTTTTTATAATTAATATGTATACTTTTTATAATTAATATGTGTGAGAGAAAATATTACACATATTTGTATTAAAAATATATTTATAAATAATATATAAATTTATTTTGTATCATTTAGTAATTAAATATTAAAAAAAATTATATTCAAAAATCAGAAATATAAAATTAAAATAAAATATTATCAATAACAAGATATATATTAATAATATTTATTTATTTAATATATATATGTAAATACATTGTAGGTAGAAGGGGTGAGGGTGATGGAACCGCTAAGACCTTAAGTATTAATTAAGGGTGATGTGGCCACCATCTTCTTTATGGTTGTGATGTGGAGTATTTTTGATCTACTATTTAAATAAAAAATGAATTTTCAAATAAGTTTGTTATTTCTTGCAGCAACATTGGATTTGATGGATTTGGGAAATTTTCCAATGCTTTTTTATGCTTGTTCATGATGGCACACAAGACATTTCAATTTTCAATTTCGTTATATTAATAGGTTTTGAAGGAAGACATTTCCTCCAACTAATTTTCTTAGGTACAATTTGAGAAATTTACTTTTTGTTTGTGAATTGTATAAATATTTTTTTTATAATAATATATTTTATTAAAAAAATATTTATTTAAGAAAATAGGAAAATTGTAAAACATATTTTACAAAATAAATGAGTAATTTTAATTAAAAAAACAATAATACACTTAATAATTATCTGTAAATAAAGTTTTTTTCATTCTTACAAGAATGTAAATTGATGTAACTTATATATTACTGCACGAGTATATTTACCTACGTAAACCATGAATCCGAATGAAAAATATCCAAAATCTTATGTTTTTTTTACGTTTCATTTTATGGTGCAAATTAACCACTGCACCTCTCGAATCATTAAAATATTATTTATATTTAAGAAAAGCAACAACAAACTATTGTGGCTAACAAATTCCTTGCCAGCAAATATCAGAAGCTCTCAAACAACAAATATCTTTGTGAAAGGTGAAGAAATTAATACATATTCCTAAATTTGCAGCAACAAAACCTAGACGGAAGTAATAATCATGTTAGGTTGGCAACATTGAAGATGAGTCTAACACCTTTTGAATATTTAAAATATGATATAAATGTGAAGATAAATAAATCAATTATTTAGGGAACTTGTGAATCAATTGAAAGAATATCCGCTCAAATGAAGGTAATGAAATTATATTTCTAAAATTTCTTTTGTACAAGTTTGTTGGTATGCGATGTATAATACTCACTTATGATTCAATTCTCTTGAAAAAAAATATGTTTGCACAACGCTTTTTATTTCAAAATATGTGTGCACAACGCTTTTTATTTATATTTAGTACAAGTCTTTTCTACAAATCTACTCATGTAACATTACAATGTGGGCTTTGTTTAACTCATTTTACAAAATGAAAATAATATAAATTTTTAAGTTTTATTTTCCACTACATTATGAAATTTTCCGTTCATTTTTTAATCTCATTTACGAGCAGCCCATCACTATGTGTTTAGCATCTCAATACAATATAGTACATTAAATTAAATACGCATGAATAACATAGTCAAGTTAAGGTGGAAGTGCAATCCATACACATGATTAACATAGTTAAGTTGAGGTGGAAGTGCAATCTATTAGCTAGGTTTTTCTGTGTGAATATTTTAACATAAAACATAGTTAAGTTGAGCTGGAAGTGCAATCTATTCGCTAGGTTTTTCTTTGTGAATATTTTAACATAAGGTCATGTTTTGTATGTGATAATATTGAGGGTATAAATGCATGCTGTTTGAATGATTAATTAGTGTAATTAATATAGTTTAGTGTATTTTATTTAAGAAAATATTTTTAATATTTGTTTGAATGCATAATGTAATATGTTTTTTATGCTTTTTAAAATAAAAATTGAAGTATATCAAACATAGTTTAAGCTCAAACATAAGCATCAACAAAAGTAGTAATATTAAATAGTTTATTTTTTTATTTCACATTCCATATCATTCATAATTTTCCCAATTTCTCTCTTTCTTTTTATACTAAGTCTAAATTTTATTTTTATTTTTATTATCTAATAGAATATTATGGTTACTATTACAAATGCATTTAAATCACTATGTATTGCATAATCATAATTTTTGATCAAGTTGAGTCCACATGCTATTCCAATAATCAAACATATACAAAATTCCACAAACTATTATATGGAGTAATTTATTGCATAGAAACAATATTTGAGTATGGAGAGACACTCTATTGCACCAATTGTAATAAGGCATCTTTTAATAGACATCCATGGTAAATGATATTTCACCATGAACTAGATCTCTTTTATAACACCATAGTGGTATGTAGTTATCCAAAATGCAAAGGATTGTAAGTGAACCATTGATATCTCACTTTATCCCAGTCTATTAATGATAGAGTACCATGAGTTGATTATTCAATACCTCCCACTAATATAAAGAATCTAATAGGTCATATAAAAAATACATTTAAGAACACTTCCATTAGATATATTTTTGGAAATGTAGAAGATAGATCAAGTTTGTTTGATATTAGGTTGAACACTTAGCTTCTTCTTATGTGTGAACTAAATTTCTAGTGATCTAATGTATGATATCAATACTACGAAAAATGTCTCTAATAGATGGTCCCAAAATTTTGTATATGCTAAGAGAAATAATGTTATGTATACCATAGGTATAATTTACATTTTTTCCAATTGTTTAAGGGAAGAAAGGATTTTTTTCTTCCTATCTAAATACTAAACATCTTACGATAACACTTATATGATGCCTAGCCATTTTCCCTTATTGTTCCATTGAAAGTTGGGACTGAATTATTGTTCTTTGCAATAATAACTACATTATTACCATGTCTTAAATATATGATAAAAATATTATGTTTTCTATGTATATATACTCATTGGACTCCCAAATAGGTACCACCTATGTAATTTTTTAGTTTTATATATATTTGGTGAAGTTACTTTAATATTGATAAACATAGAATTAACATTTCCATGTATACAATGTGCATAGATGGTTATGGTTTTAGAAACATGACAAGATGGACTTATTATCTATAGATAATCACCTACACACTCATGGAAACATTGAAGTATCTATAAATAGCTATGATACTCATTAGTTAATGGAAATTGTTTATTTCAATAACACGCAACAACAAAGAGTTTTTTATGAAAAGGATGACATTAAGATTTTTTTATTGTACATGTAGTACGTAATATGTTTCCTATTGGTGAATTATTAATAATTTGTTTTAGAGCATTAATTTCTTGTGAAAATAGTATTACATTGGTATTACTTATGAATACCCTCATGTGGCATAACAAAAAAGCATTTAACTAATTTTAGTTTTGGATTTCTAGTAAAAATAATTAAATTTCTTACTAAGTTCAATATTTATTTTCTAAACGGGTTAGTTACAAGTATTGAAAAACTTTTTCCATGATTCAAATAGATGTTTGGCTTGATTTATGAATATATTGAATACATTGCTTTTACTGCTTTTACTAATACAATTGACTCAATTTTAAATATTTTAGAAATAATTTAAATTATAATTGGCATTTATATCATCTACCATTGCACTATATTACCATTTCAACTCAAGGCAACATATGTATACTTCAGCATGTTTTAGACACCAAGGATACCAATTATGGTTGGATGAACCAACTATTTAAATCCATTTATGTCCTAACTCCTATTTAAATCCATTTATGTCCATTTATGTCTTGACTCTATCAAAATAGACTATTTATACCAACATAATTTTTTCACATGTTGGAAATAAAATCAATGACATAAATCTTAGTATGGATGATTTATATGATATTGGAAATGGTTCTCATGTTACTTCCATTATTTGGAAGTTTAAAATCTACTTCCAATACACCTATATTTAGATTTGGTCAATATTTATCTAAATAGAAACAATCATATTATTTTATAAATTAGAACAAATGTATGACATATTATACACATGTTTTTGATCAATTTTATAGTAAGAAACATTTCATTTTTTTTATTTGAATAAATATAGTACAAAAATCAACAATAAAAAGGTATTTATATTTGGTAAATGATAATGTAAATTTATATTACTGGTTAATTTCAATATTTTGGAAGATAAAGTATGTTCAAGTAGTAATTTTTTCTTCAAAATCTATAAAAAGCCAAAAAACCAATTAGAAAATTTAAATGCTAGCTATGTATCTTATCACCCATGCACAAATGATTATATTTTATAAAAAGTCAAATATGAAAACAAGGAGATATGTCTAGAATGTAACATCATAACTGTTAAATATTTAAAAAAAACTACAGACATAAGATATTAAAATGCATGTTTATGATATTAAATATTTAAAATATATTTTTCAAAAAAAAAATATTTCAAGAATGACATGTACTATATAAAAGTGAACAAAAATTTATATAAAAACCAATAAATTCAATATCTATCAAACATATAAAGAATTCACAACCTAATAAAATAAACATATGTGCCTTTTTATTTAACATAAGAGTAAATGAGTTAATCCATATTCCCACACAGAAAAACGTTTTATGTTTGACTAATGGGAATTCACAACCTAATAAAATAAAAATATGTGCCTTTTTATTTAACATGAGAGTAAATGAGTTAATCCATATTCCCACACAGAAAAACGTTTTATGTTTGACTAATGGTATAGCAAAGAAATTATCTAGTCTTATATTCACTATGAATACGTGGTTACTATATAAATAAATAAAAATTAAATTGAGGTCATTTTAAGTAATTAAGAAACAAATTCAAATTGGTTAAGGTTTGCTATGAATTTTGGCAGTTTAGAAGTATAAGAAAATAAGGTGGTCATGGAGAGATAAAGAGCATTTATGCTTAAAAGTGTGTGTAAAACACCAGGGATAATAAATGCTTGTATTTTTTTCCACCAATCATGATGTGGCTTATATTACTATATATATTAAATATATTATACCCCACATATATATATATATATACTACTTAATGTTTCTCAGTGTTTATAATTTTCCTATCTATATATTACTTTATGTTTCTAAGTGTTTATAATTTTTCTATCTATTTCATACTGTTTACTTTATCATTCTATGCCTTGTATAAATATGTAGCAATGATATGGTATGGTTAGGAAACATAATAAATTTTTTGTTTGTTGTTTTTAATGATGTTGTTTTGTAAAATTTGGACATGGTTTCATATTTTTCGTGAATGTGTTACTATTATTATACCTATGGGGCCTATGATATGTCTTCTTCTCTGTAAACTAGGCTGTTACGTGGGATTTGAGCCTTGAGGTTTTTAGTTTTCGTAATATTTCATATCACAATGATCATCAATTGAAGTGCACCCCATAGACAACAACACATTTCTATTATTATATATATAATGTGCACCAATAAATAAAAATTTACAAAATTGTTTAATTCTACTTTAATATACATGATATGTTACATAATAGAGTGCTTACAGGTTTAATAAGCATCAAAATTTTTATTTAAAAATATGAGTGGGGAATGCTACATTTTGAATTTTTTTATGCGGTGTCTTATAAAAAACAATAGTACATTTAGATGCATTATATAAAAATATTATGCTAAATGCAATTAGCTACTTTTTTGAAATTGGAATAGAGAGAATTGATTCTATACAAACTTCCTATAAAACATGTTTTTTCATTTTGTCATTTAATGTTTTTTTTTGTAAATTGATATGAAATATTTCTATTAATATAAAAAGATATTACATACACATCATGTAGACTTTTAGATCAAACAGATAACATAGGCACAAAAAGCCCCCTTATGGCTTGCAAAAACCATTGACTTAGTAATTCATTGACAACACCCCAGTGCCACTATAGAGATCGGCACCATAATCCAACTCAGGGGTTTCAAAACCATTTACCTAGTAATATATCGACAACATGGAGCATAATGATACCAACATATAAACCATAGATGAAGACAAGATCATCATAAGGCAACCACCAACAAATAGTTCAAAAACTATGGAAATTTTTCCTTCCATGCATAAACATAAGTCAAAACCACTTTGAGCCATGATTGCAATTTCAGACACCAAAACAACAAAAAAATAACCTTGCAACCATTTCCAAAGGAGTATGTCTCGTTTTAGTGACTAGGGTCCATTAACAAAAATACAAAGACCAGTAACAATGTGAACTGCCAGAGCAAGACAAAATTTCTAAGGACCTATTATAAAGTTAATGAGAAGATATAATTGTAAGGTTATGAGTATTTTCAACTGAAGGAACCATGGTACCAGCAGAGGGGTCGAACATGTCTTTCGATGCAGAATCAAAGACCACATAACCTTCCACCCTAACTAACCAAGCTTTTATATCATCTAAGAAATACCAAATATTATTGAGAATTCATTTGATATCCTCTTGGTGAGAGAAAGGTTTATAGCTATCCGATTGTTTATCTCTTAAGACCATTCGGAACAGGGTGTCCAGTTGATGGTGGCCCGACAATGAGTGCATAAAATAAAACCTTCATTTCCTATACCTTCTTGAAACTGTGAGGCATTGAAGGCCCTGATCTCTGGTTTTAAGAATTGGAGAAATAGGTCCGTTCACCAAATTCTTGGGATATGATGAATTTCCTTCTGCAATTTGGGAGGTACACTGTGAAAGTATGAAACCACCAACTCACAAGATAAAACCTGTTAAGGTTGAAAATGAGCCATGCTACACCCACCCCTATGACTGGCTTGTCCATGGTGAGGGGGCATGTTAGTGTTGAATAATTGACCACATGGAAAAAGAGTCATTCCAAACTCAAAGACACAAGGATTGACACAGTAATGGGACTAACAACACCAAAATGGACCAAATCATCCCCCCAACACCTTAGAGCTAATTTAAGGCATGAAAACATGTCAAGGTAACTAGTGACTACAACGAACAACAAAATAGATGCAACCCTTATAACCTGACTAGGAAAATAATACTAACTGGAACTATCCTTGAGACAGGACCTAGAGAAGATATCCAATGGATGAGGTAACCATGTGACATAGTATAAAGGGAGAAGAAATTAGATAGCAATGGAACTAACGAACACCCAATACCCCATACTAGTAGATAATACAAATTTGCAAAGGAGAAGTAAACTGAATACACACAATTAATGGGTCAACCCGAAACTAGATTCAAAAAATTCAACACTAATACCATATAGAAAAACTTCCACGGTACCAACACCCACAAACCAAGATAGGGCAAGTGGATGAGATATTTATCGAGACCTGAACAAGGGGAGCTGAACTAGAGAGCATGACCACTAGCTCAAAGAACATGCCTCATTTAGAATTATGCAAAAAGAGACAAAGAATGTTTACTGCACAATAAATGACACCCTGGGATATGCACATAATCCACAACATAATGAAGCCCGTTGAGAAATATGCCCTTGCCACCCTTGATCAGGAGCATTGTGTCATGACGATCGGCCACAAGAACACATCATCACCACAAATTACAGACCCACCACCTTCAGTTCCTTAGAATGAAAACCACCAACACCGATGTAGTGACCGTTAAAACCTCTCCCTCCACTATGATCCAACTTAAGGATGACCAAACACAAGTTTCAGTACCAAAAGGTTAGGGGAGTGAGGGGAGGAGAATGCCTCACCCTCATTGGTCTGCACAACAATAATTTGCCACCCCAATTGGAAGAGCATGCACATATTTAAGATCCTAGGATGTAGGTTGGGAAAGACATGTGATTTGATCTTTGTGCGCCATAACATGTCCTTTAACGAACAAATGTGTGTCAAAAACCCATTCCTCAGTGAATCGCCTCAAGGTCTACACCCTTTCCATTTAATGTTACTCTATGAGAATCAAGTCCTAATAAAAGTGTTGAAACACATAAAAAAGTGATATCTATGAAAATATCATATAACACAATCATTTGTAGACACAAAAAAATATTTTTCCTAATGATGTGTTAAAAAAATTAACCATGGTTTAAATAAGTTATACTTTATGATAACTTTGGGACCTTTTAATTTTTTTATAATAATCATATAAACCTTAATTATTTAAATAAAAAAATTCAATAATTAAAAATAATTCATGTATCCTAATTATCTAGTAACCATGAAAATCAAACACATTTTCTTTTTTGAATGAAAATCTCATTATACTTTATCACAACTTTCAAAAATATCGTGTGAATAATCTACTTTCTTTTATTAGACGGAGAGCCACATTCTACATCCCAGTATGAGGGTGATGTGTGATTTCATCCATGCTCAACTTAGAGTTACACATGTCTCTTTTAAAATAAAAATAAAATTATTCTCTAAATAAAAATACAAGCCAACTATAATAAAAAATACTAATCAATATACATGTTTGATTAATTTTAATTATTGCTCACTAGGTTAGTTGATAATACAACCCAATATGAATGACTATGTTAGTTTTTATTACACCCCAATATGAAGGAGATGATAAACTCCTTCAATCTAGCTATCAACCATAAATAAAATATTTTGATATAAGTAACATAATTCATTTGAAATGTAGAGAAAGCTACAATAATCTAAAATAAAATAGAAATCTTATATTTTCACTTTTAAATATTAAATATATATATTTTATCACATTTAAAAAAAATATTTCAAAATATAAACTAAATAAATTATTTGAATATCAATATCAATTAATTTATTTTTATATCAATTTCTCACACCCACACACATATAAATTTTTGGCAATAACAAAAATTTTAATCCATAAAGAAAATAAGTAATTGAAAGTAAAAAATTTCAAATATTTTCTGATAAAAATAATAAAAACGAGAAGTGTAATTCATTTAAATTTTTAATGTAAAATTACTTTAGGACATTTAAAATAATGATAATAATATTTAGAATTTAATGTGTTATAAATAAAATATTTAATTTACAATGTGATTCATAAATAAAATATTTCACTACTTATGTTAAGTAAAAAAATTCAATGTCAGGTATGCATATATTATATATAGTTTAATTTTTATTTTTCCTATGTATTATATAGAAACAAAATTTTATGGTTAAATCATTTCACATAATCTCATTAATTTATTTTTAGTTATAGTTTTTGGTCATTTTGTATAAAATTGAACATATATTTGTTGTTAGAATTGCAAGTTATGGGTTAAAAACATAATTTAAAGAAAAATAAATTTCACATAATATATATATAGAGCGCGCCCACACGTATCCCCCCAGGATCTGTTAAACACTAATCGGAGTCAAATCTTTTGAGCCAAACATTTTTCAAGTTTTGAGATTCATACTTTAAAATAAATCTATACTAACTTTATTAAATTAATAGCTACATACACCATAATTAAAAAAGTTCCCTAATAATCCCACCTACAACACAATTATGTTCTTCATTATAGATTATATTTTGAATTAAGGATTTTATCCTATATGTAATAAGATTTAACAAGTGATACATAATAATTTATCCCTGTCATTTAATTAAAAAATAGTGAAATTATCAATATATTAAAATAGTTAGTTACTCTACTTTGTAAAAATCATGGTAGTCACAAATTACACAACAACTAAATTGTTTTGAAATATACTCCTATACCATAGACAACTAACATTATTTGTTAATTTTCAGATTATGTCATTTTTTATTTGATGATTTGTATGGTAATCTTATAATTATATTATATAAATATGAGAAGGTAAACAAACATTTAAAATGAAAAATTGTTAATGTTTGAAATCCCATTAATTAACATAAAAAATATGATTGGAATATGTTAAAAACAACTCTCATTATATCCATAAATTTAAAATTTTAATTAAAAAATAATAATAACAGTAATACATAGTTTTTTTTTGAAAAATTTAAACTTAAAATAAATATATACTTTGAATAAAATATTAAGATTAAAATTTTCTATTTAAAAAATAAAATACAAAATCAAATATTTTTACCTTTAAATATATGTGTATGTTTGTAGATTACAACTATCACAGAATCAACTTCTAGTCTTAAAAAATGTAATAGAATAAGATTCATGTGTGACATATATTCCCTTTTTAAATCGATTATCTTTAAAGTTTTGGATTAATTAAGATAAACAATTTATCCTTAAATTTTCCATGGATTAATTAAGATAAACAATTCATACGCTATTATTCATGTGTGATAGATACTCCATTTTTAAATCGATTATCATTGAATTTTCCATAGATTAATTAAGATAAACAATTTATAGGCTAATTACCATATCCAGCTGTTATGTAGATTGATCATGAATTTAAAAATGACTACTGTTTAGATTCATAAATTGATCATAAATTTCAAAAATAACTTCTGTTTAGATTCATAAATACAAATGTCCATAATCAATATTCCAAGTCTCTTACCTTTATAGTCAATATTCCAAGTCTCTTACCTTTATTTGAAGTACCAAATAAATGGTAAACTACTTGCCTTTTGATAACAATAATTACCTATGCCATTTCTATTTCGATGCCAGCAACAAGTTAGTTTGTGAAACGAAGTGAAGATTCCTAAGATATTACCTGAAATTTCCCATTAATATAATTTTGGAAACCATATTATGGTTGTCGTCATATTATTTGGTAAGGGGATTCACGATAGCATAAATGTGCGGGCATAATAACTTTGATATAACTTTGGAAACCATTATCATTACTTTCATTGATATAATTGTAGAAACCATAAAAGTACATGGTCCTTAAATAAAAATTTAGTGATTCACCGTCAGCTTCCGGTATATTTTTTTATGTAGTCATCACCGCGCTTGGACTATCGAAAGCTCATGGAACCGCGCATTTATGCACTGATAGAGGTGGAAATAGGAATTGGCGTCAGCTTCCTAAGCTGCAATATTTAATGCCTTTGTACTTTATTCGAGGTACTGGTTTTAAGCTGGTTGCGAAGTACATAGTTTACTTGAAGTACCGTGTGCACCCACGTTGTGACACGTGTACATCGACGGATATGATTTCCGCGTGAGATGAAATGAAATCGACGGGAAATGAAATGAAATTTCGCTAAATAAAATTCGCCTGGAAGAGAAATTGGTTGAAACGAAATTCACCCGAGAGGAGGAGAAGTTGGCTGAAATGAAATTGCATTTCGGGGTTGCGTGAAGAGGAAGAGTCCTGGAAACTGCTAGGAAAGAGGGAATCCTTTCACGCGCTCATCGGCCACACGATATGACGTATTTTTTGGGCTTAAGTGGCTTGATTTTGGACTTTCTACCGGCGGCAACTGGGATGGCACGCGCCATTTGATACTCTCCGCACCGTTGTGCCTGTCAATTTTTATTTTGAAATGTACATAAATTAAAACGAAATAAAAATTTTAAGGACCAAAATATAGTATGATAAGATTTCATGTACTAATTACAAGTACATTCTTATTATTGCAAAAGGTTCATTAGTGAGGAAATCAACAAGAATCTTATAAATTTTAATAACAAATCAAATTTAAGAAAAATATTTAAATTATTTTTTTAAAAATAATAAATTCTAATTTATAATTTTCAAGTATAAAAACCTAAATGCAACAGGGATAATAATAGTCAATGTAAAGAGAATCCAATTGAATATTCCCGTAACATGTCCCACTCATCTTTAAACGCTCATTATTCTAATGAATAAATTAAATCGAAAGATAAGCTTACATTCAAATATTTCCGCAATCAACCAATGATTCAAGCTTCTCGAGGAATCTTGAGTTTTTTGTTTCTTCCGCCAAGAACCATACCGTGAACCATTATTTGGATGAATAAATGTAAAAACTGAATACCGTGACTCCTTAAACATAAAATACACCGACTGTTCTATGCCCAACATGATGGTATTCATATCAGTCTGCAAACAACGAGTGTTCAAGTCTGTGGGGAATGTTCGAATCCTTGTTTCCGCCACTAAGAACCGTTATGTGGGTGAATAAATTAAACAACAACAACCCTGACTCTTCTACGCTGAATATGGTGTTAATCTATTAATGTACAAACAACTAATGAATTCAAGCCTTCAGGGAATCTTCTGCTCTTTGTGTCTTCTACCAGGAACCATTTTGTGGGTGAATAAATTAAATGCATAATACGACACTTTTCCTCCATGAGTATAGACGTATTCAAATAATTTCGCTAATAACGAATATGTCCAAGAATTGTGAAGAACGTTTCAATCTTTGCTTCTCCCGCCAAGAACCATTTTCTGGGTCAATAAATTAAACAAAAAGGACCCTAACTGCTCTCGCAGAATAATCTGCAAACAACGAATCAGATCAAGCATTTGGGGACTCTTTTTTAACTATTATGTTGACGACTGTGCTGCATATGATCGTATTCAAATAGGTGTGCAAACAAGTAATGCGCTAAAATTATGTGCGTAATTAAATGAACTAAGGAAAAAAATACCTTAACACTGTTCTACTCTGAATATGCTTCTATTGAAATAAATCTGCAAACAACAAATCAGTTCAGGCTTTTGGGTGAACGTTTTGATCTTTGTTTCTTGCTCCGAGAATCATTGCGTAGGCGAAGAAATTAAAGAAACTATCATACCCTCTTTACACTGAATTTACGGCAAACAACAAAGGAGTTCAGTCTTTTGGACGAATCTCTCGACCTTTGTTTCTCTGTACCAGAACCCATGGTCATATGACTGTAAAGGGACCTCTGAGCATCCATAAGTTAGGTCGAAACAACAACCATTGATAATCAATTGATATAAAGCAGTAAAAGCAAGGTGGTCAATAGCCAGAGCCTTATGACAACAATTAAGTTGCCACCGAAGAGCTCTCTTTCCCAAAAACATCGTGCACCTCGCTAAGGAATTCGCGGGCATACTTCATATGGCTTAATAAGAAGCAACATTGTGAAATTGCAGTGTCAGTCCACTGTCAAAAACTCCCTCACTATATAGTGGATTGGTCCGTCTAACACGTGGCTGACATTTTTTTTAGAGTCTCCAGAGCTGGCAAAATCCGGTCAGGCTCCGGCTCCAATTATGTTGAAATATAATTTCAACTGCAGCACAATTAAACTTGCCAGGGTCCGGCTCCAATTATGTTGAAATATAATTTCAATTGCAGCGCAATTAAACAGCGACACAAATCATAGATCGCAAATCGCATGCATGCTTGGAGTCTCCGTCTGTTCATTTGATTTCTCCGATTGCCATGGTGCGATGCCGATCGCATATATGTTTGTGCTTATTTATTTTAGTTCCGCCAAATGCGATTTCGCGATGCGATCAAATCGCAAATGGCAAATTGCATATTTCAAATGGTTGAAGTACAGGCCTGCAGCAAATGAATTTGACCTGAAGTAATGGCAAATTGCATATTTCAAATGGTTGAAGTACAGGCATGCAGCAAATGAATTTGACCTGAAGTAAAAGTTTCATTTACTGTCAGTTTTGTGAGTAAAACATTAAATGCAATTTAATGTAGCTTGGTAAGTTTTGGTAAAGATTTTAATTTTATCAACCGTGGGCACAAGTAAAAGTTGGTAAAACCATTTAAATTTTATTTCTTTTTTATTTTACCACAGCATGGCAAGTGAAAATGTGAAGTAATTTTCTTTTGGTTGTCATATATATATGTAATGTTTTTTTTTCTTTTGGTTGTCATATATATATGTAATGTTTTTTTTTTGTTGATAAGGTAATTGTAAAAAGAGGCACATAAGTGCGTATGTATAGTTTTGAATATGCAAAAGGGAACACGCAACAGCGTGAGAAAAATCGGTGTAATTTCCATACAGCAGTGTGTTGATCATGGAACTGGAAGTTCTTGGTGAGTCCCTCTGTTAAAAGGAAGAATCTTTTGTAAAAACAATCTTTTAATGAATACAAGTTTTATGTGTGTGTGTGGGTAAAGCTCTGTGTTCTAGAAACATTTTTTTTGTTGTTCTGGTGTGTTAAGATCCTATGTGTGGAAAAACAGAGCATCCTTGTTCTGTTCAAGCTATTTTGTTTTTGGAATTTTACCAGAAAAATTCCCTACAGTGATATTAGAGTTTGTCCAGGCTCTTTGAAGGTGTCAAAGAAGCTGAAGGAAGGTTTCTTGTTGCAGCAACTTCTCCAGCAAACTGAAGACTCCGTTAAAAATTCAAGGTATTCCTCAAGTCAGTTATTTAAATACCTGACTGCATATTTGAAGCATAGTTTAGAGTGCAAGAATGGCCAGCATTAGTACCAGCACTAGCATGGGTATTTTTAATACTCAACTCCCATAGTTTAATGGGAAAAACTATGACTATTGAGCAATAACCATGAGAGCCCTGTTTGCTTCACAAGACTTATGGAAAATAGTTGAAGATGGTTTTAAAGAACCAGCAGTTGAAAATGAGTTTAGTAATCTAACTCAGGCAGAGAAAGATCTGTTGAAGAGCTACAAGAAGAAGGATTCAAAATCCCTCGTATTTTTATATCAAGCAGTGCATGAGAATGTGTTTCCAAGGATAGCAGCAGCCAAGACATCCAAAGAAGCATGGCAAACTCTCAAGACAACCTATCAAAGCATGGAGAAAGTGAAGACAACAAAACTACAGTTGCTAAGGAGAGATTTTGAGAACCTGTGCATGAAGAAGTCAGAAAATATTGACTCATTCTGCACACATATAATTGGTTTGGTCACGCAAATAAGGTCTCATGGGGAGATTCTTGAAGAAAGGAGGATTGTGGATAAACTATTGAGGAACCTACCCTCAAAGTTCCATGTGATTGTCACCACCATAGAAGAGACAAAGGATCTCTCAAACTTTTCAGTTGATGAACTTCATGCATCACTGATAACACATGAGCAAAGGTTGAGTAGAAATGAAAACTCATCTCTAGAGCAAGCCTTCAAGACCCAGATGTCCTTTAGAAGAGGAAGAGGTCAAGACAGAGGAAACAAGAGAGGAAGAGGCAGAAGCCAAAACAGAGGTGGAAGGAACAATCCAGCAAATGCTCAAGGAAGAGGCAGCAATCCAAATCAGAACCAAGGCCAAGGCAGCAGTCAACAAAGTGGACATCATCATGCTCAAGGACAAAGGTATGAAAAATCCAATGTCCAATGTTATTACTGTAAAAAATATGGGCATTATGCGAGTGAATGTAGGAAGAAGCAGCATGATATGAATAATAGATCTAGTTCAAATATTACTAGAGAAAATATCAGCCAAGATAATGTATTGTTAGCTTGTAATATGGCTGAAACAAACAGTAAAGACATATGGTTTCTAGATTCCGGTTGTAGCAACCATATGACAGGAAACATAGTCTTGTTTTCTACTTTAGATCAAAGTGTGCAGTGACAAGTCACACTTGGGAATGATAACAAAATTTCTGTTATGGGTAAAGGAGAAGTTAAAATATTTACAAAGCAAGGTGAAAAGAAAACCATAGCAGATGTCTATTATGTTCCAGGAATGAGATGTAACCTCTTAAGTATTGGACAGCTTGTTCAAAAGCGTTACAATGTTTTCTTTGTAAATGATGTATGCACCATCATGGATAGAGCACCCAACAAAAGATGCATTGCTGAAGTGAAGATGACAAGGAACAGAATGTTCCCTCTCAGAATAAGGGCAGATTTTAAAAACAAAGATGCAATGGCAGCAGCTACTCAAGAAGCTTTTCAAAGCCAACCAAAGGATGAAAATTGGTTGTGGCATTTGAGATTTGGACATCTCAACTTTGGAGGTCTTAACTTGTTGAGTATGAAAGGAATGGTAAGAGGATTACCATTGATAGAGAAACATGACAGCCTTTGTGAAGGTTGTATCTTGGGGAAACAACACAGAGAAAGTTTTCCATCAGAGAAAAGCATAAGGGTGAAAGCACCCTTAGAGATTTTCCACTCAGACTTATGTGGACCAATGAAAACTCCATCACTAGTAGACAACCAATATTTTCTAACATTCATTGATGATTTCACCAGAAAGACTTGGGTTTATTTCCTGAAGAACAAAAGTGAAGTGTTTGAAAAATTTTGAAATTTCAAAGCACTTGTAGAAAATCAAAGTGAGCTGCGTATTAAAGTTTTGAGAACTGACAGAGGAGGTGAGTATATATCCAAAGAATTTCTACGGTTTTGTAGAGAAAATGGTATTCATAAACAATTTACAACTAAGTACACCCCACAGCAAAATGGAGTTGCCGAGAGGAAGAATAGAACAATCATGGATATGGCGAGGAGCATGTTGAAGGCAAAACATTTGCCAAATGATTATTGGGCTGAAGCTATACACTGTGCAGTATATATTTTGAATAGATGCCCAACAAAAGCAGTGATGAACAAAGTGTCGGAAGAAGCATGGAGTGGGAGAAAGCAAGGAGTCACCCACATGAAAGTTTTTGGGTGTGTGGCTTATGCACACATTCCAAATCAGCTAAGGAGGAAGTTGGACAACAAAGGGGAGAAATGTTTTTTCATTGGATACAGTAAGGAATCCAAAGCTTATAGGTTGTATATCCCATCTACCAAGAAGTTTTTTGTGAGCAGAGATGTTCAACTCATTGAGGAGGAATCTTGGGATGGAAGCATAGAGAAAACAGTTAATGTTAAAAATTGTTTGTCTCATGATGAAGATGATGCGGAGATGGCTGAAATAAATCCCTAAATAGTAGCGCCAATGCAAGGGCAGCAAGAGACACCCTTGAGGAGAAATGAGAGTGCTTCTCCAAGCACACCACAAGGAGGAAATTCAAGTGCTTCTTCAAGTATTTGTACACCAAATGAAAGAGGTAAGAAATTCAGAAACTTAAGTGACATTTATGATGAGGAATGAATTCCTTGTTTGCTTTGTATTGTCATGTTGATGACCCTGTTCATTTCAAAGATGCAATTAAAGATAAGAAATCGATAGAAGCTATGGATGAGGAGATGAATGCCATAGAAATAAACAAGACATGGGATTTGGTTGAGCTACCAAAAGGTAAAGAGGTCATTGGAGTTAAATGGGTCTATAAGACCAAGAGTAATGCTGAAGGCAAGATAGAAAGGCACAAGGCAAGACTTGTTGTCAAGGGATATAAGAAGCAGTATGGAAGAGACTATGAGGAGACTTTCGCACTGGTTGCTAGAATGGAAACCGTGAGAGAAGTGTTGTCCATAGCAGCACAAAACAAGTGGAAAGTTTACCAAATGGACGTGAAGTCAGCATTCCTAAATGGAGTGTTAAAGGAAGAGGTTTACATTGAACAACCTCCAGGCTATGAGAATAAAGGCCAAGAGCACAAAGTGTGTAGATTGAAGAAAACTCTTTATGGGCTGAAGCAAGCGCCAAGAGCGTGGTACAGTAGGATAGATTCCTATCTACTGGAAAATGAATTTGCAAAGTGTGAGGGAGAACCCACCGTCTACATCAAAGAAAAGGATGGTAAAATTTTAATTGTAGTGTTGTATGTTGATGATGTGATTTTTACAGGTAATGATGACTACCTCATTAAAAATTTCAAATCAGTCATGAAATAAGAATTTGAGATGATTAACATGTGTTTGCTGAGATACTTCTTAAGAATAGAAGTAGATCAAAATGAAAATGGAATTTTTATTTCGCAGGCAAAATATGTAAATGAAGTGTTGGGCAGATTTAATATGCAGGACAGTAAGGCAGAAATCACTCCCACAGTGATGGGATTAAAACTCAGCAAAGAGGACAACAACAAGGATTTCGATCCTAGCGTGTACAAGAGCATAGTTGACAGCCTTATGTATTTAACTGCAACAAGGTCGGACATAATGTTTGTTGTTAGCTTAATTTCCAGATTCATGGAGAGGCCAAAAGAAGCACATTGGCACGCAACAAAAAGAATTCTGAGGTATGTTAAAGGTACAAAAGGATTTGGCATTTTATATACTTTTTCAGAAAGTTCAGATTTAGTTGGCTACACCGATAGCGATTGTGCTGGAAGTGTGGATGATCGGAAAAGCACATTCGGTTATCTCTTTCACATGGGTTCAGGAGCAATTTCATGGGCTTTCAAGAAACAGCCAATTGTGGCGTTGTCTACAGCAGAAGCAGAGTATGTGGCAGCTACAACAACAACGTGTCAAGTGGTTTGGATGAGGAGACTGTTAAGAAGTCTATTCCAAGATCAGGCAACAACAACGGTGATTTTTTGCGACAATAGTTCAGCTATTGCATTGTCCAAGAATTCTGTGTTTCACAAACAAACGAAACACATAGACACAAAGTTTCACTACATCAGAGAATTGGTGAACAATGGACAAATCATTTTACAGCATTGTAGGGCTCAGGAAAGGTTGCAGATACTCTGACCAAGCCATTAGACCAGAAAAGTTTTGAGTTTTTAAGGAAACGTCTGGGTATGATTGATAACCCAGCAGTTGAAATTAAAGGGGAGTGTTGAAATATAATTTCAACTTCAGCGAAATTAAACAGCGCCACCAAACTATTTTTCTTTACCTTTGCGATGCGATGAGATCGCAGATCGCAAATCACATGCATGCTTGGAGCCTCCGTCTGTTCACTTGATTTCTTCGATTCCGATGGTGCAATGCGATCCGATCGCATATCGCAGATCACACCATATGTTTGTGCTCCATTTTTTTTTGTTCCGCCAAATGCGATTTCGCGATGCGATCAAATTGCAAATCGCATATTTCAAATGGTTGAAGTACAGGCCTGCAGCAAATGAATTTGACGTGAAGTAAAAGTTTCATTTACCGCCAGTTTTGTCAGTAAAACAGTAAATGTAATTTACTGTGGGTTGGTAAGTTTTGGTAAAGATTTTAATTTTATCAGCGGGAGTATGGGCACAAGTAAAAGTTGGTAAAACCATTTAAATTTTATTGTTTTTTATTTTACGGCAGCATGGCAAGTGAAAACGTGAAGTAATTTTCTTTTGGTTGTCATATATATATGTAATGTTTTTTTTTGTTGATTATGTAATTGTAAAGAGAGGCACAGCAGTGCGTATGTATAGTTTTGAATATGCAAAAAGGAACACGCAGCAGCGTGAGAAAAATCTATGTGTAATTTCCACACAGCAGTGTGTTGATCTCTCCAGCAGAGACAGAAGTTTTTTTTTAATGCAGCAGCGTGTGAATGTAATAAAAATTTTACACACACCAGTGTAATCTTTGTGCAAGCTGAGACAGAGAAATTTTCTGGTGAGAGAGATTTTTTTTGTATGGAACTGGAAGTTCTTGGTGAATCCCTCTGTTAAGAGGAAGAATCTTTTGTAACAGCAATCTTTTAATGAATACAAGTTTTATGTGTGTGTGTGGGTAAAGCTCTGTGTTCTGGAAACATTTTTTTTGTTGTTCTGCTATGTTAAGATCCTATGTGTGGAAAAACAGAGCATCCTTGTTCTGTTCAAGCTATTTTGTTTTTGGAATTTTACCAGAAAAATTCCCTACAAATTCGAGCTCGAGATACACATTGAGATACAAATTGAATGTCGTGTCTTGGAAAGCGACCACAACTTGGATATGGAGAATGAGTTGCAAACAATGCCGTGATGATAAAACCTTGATCGTGATAGAAAGGCTGACTTACTCCTAGATTCACTCTTGTTCGAACACTTCATGTTAGAAAATAGAGAGATGGGAGAGAGTGAGATTTTACACCACACAAATTATACTATAATATTATTCCTCACAATAATTACATATATAGCATATAATATAAGCAAAGCAAGCATACTTTTTAATGAAAGGAAGTAGAGCCAACAAAATTTTTTCTTTGAAGAAAATATTCTTGAAGAAGTAAATGATTATAAGTACATTGGGATTGATTTCAACAACAAACTCAATTGGGAGGACTATAGAAAGAAGATAATTTTAGGAGGGTGAAAAGCATTATATGCTCTTCAAAACAAATCTAGAGAGACAGAGTTATGGGATTGGAAAACAATTAAAGTTCTTTTTGGACTCTTAGTTTGTCTAGTGATGCTATATGGGTGTGAATTGTGGGCTAGCAGCATTCCCGTCTCAAAATGGAAACAAATTGAGAAAATCAAAAAACACTTGATTATGAGCAAGTTAAAAATAAAAAGTTCAGATAATGTTGAGTGAAACATGAACAAATCCCATTGAAGTAATTGCTATGGTGCGACTCATAAGATATCTAAAAAGAATTGAGCAAATGAGAGTAGTTAAATGGCCTAATGTTATCTTCTATGAAGGCATGAGTGAAAGAAAGAAAACATGGATGAAACAAAACTACACATGGATGCAAAAATGGAATATCTACCTCAATGCATGTCCCACAAATAGCAAGTAGCTAAAGGATTTTGTTATGGAGAAGTTCTGTAAAAAGATATGGGGAAAAGAGTTGGGTAGAAATAAGAAATATTACATTGAGGAATTCAACCCTACGTGTGATCTACAACCAAAAGAGTTCATCGGAGCTAACATTTCGTGGTGGGAAAAGGTTCTTATTTCTCAATTAAGGACCAACTCACATCAACTTCGGCGTGAAACAAAACAGTGGAAAAAGCTTAAAAAAAACGGGTGTGTACATTTTGCAAGTCTAGGGATGTGGAATTGGAAATACATTTCATTTTGGAATGTGATACAATGAAAGACATCAGAGAAAGTTATGAAAACATGTTAGCATCAATTTCTTGGCATTGCCTTTTTATCGAGGGGATTGTTGGAAGGTTGGACTAGCTCATCATCAATTTGAATCGGAAAAGGATTGAAATGTAAAAAGCAAAAAACAAGGAACTAATGGTCTCATAGACTATTTTTAGTCTTGTGGACCTTAAAATATCATTTCATAACACACTCACACACAACTAAATCATGATTCCAATTCACTACATGGGAATCAACAATTTCTAGACTGATGCCAGGGACTCACAATGACAACTACATATGACATGGAAAAATTTACTTCCAACACACTTCTTTAATGCTTACGTGGAAAACACATATTACAACAATATGATATTTGTCTCATTGATCTTCATTAGCACTCACATCCACTGTGGAATCTCGCAAACACGTTCTTTCTTCACCACCACATCTTCAAGCTATCACTTGACCTCCATTTGAAACATAAAATTCTCTGACAATCATTGACAAACTTTGTACAATTGACGCTTCTTGACTACCTCGAAGAATAGCCTAAATATTGAATATCTCTATGGACATGCTTTCATCCTAGTAGTATGCATCGATATACATGTATATAGGTAAGTTGTCTATGTACTGAGTTTATCGAGCAGTGCATCATACAACTGACCTTTTCGACATATACACTTTCATACATATGAAGAAAACATGTAGCTAATGTTCTTGAAGCACCAAAGAACGATAAGACACATTAACATATAAAAAACTCAACATAACCAAATCAATGATATGTTCTCTCGACACCAAAAAATATTAATAGCCATCAACTTGAAAAATGTTTTTCTGTTCTTTTATATGATTACAATAAAATCACGCTAACATTACATATCAAACCCATATCATACCCTATCAGAGACCAAAAATAAACCTTAAAACATTGACCCACCATCATTGCCACAATAGACAATTTTAATTCCACGCTTGAGGGCTGCATAATATCTGAGCATTGATTCCAATCGACATCAGACAGGTACACGCATTAGCCAACTCCTTGACACAATACTACTCTTGGCTCCAAGCTCCATGACACTGGCTTCAATACTTCAACACGCGCACAGGTTGAGTCCATGTATCATCGTGCAACATGCAACATGTACTCGTAGCAGCATAAATTTTAGACTCCCAAGATCCAATCGGCTCATTCTCGGATCCCTCATTACTCTCCTCCAACTCACATTGAACACGACATTTCTCCAAGCCTGAATAATTTGTGAGTCATAATGTATGATCTCATATCATCTTTTCTCATAAGCTTATGAAAGGATTTGTGTGTATTCCTTTGACCAATTGTTTTGACTTAAGACCATGCATATACATTGTATTTTGGTTTCAACAAAACACAAAGTCAATTTCTCAAAACTTTGCAGCAACATCAGACAATGCTCCATGATCCCACTATGACCAACTCTCTAAAGTAAGCTTCACAATGAATCCCATAGGAGACATTGTCAACTACGTCAAACACAGTGTTTACCTTGTGATCGATTCGCGTATGAAATCTCCATCTGTTGTGAACACAAACATATTGCACCAATGACAGATCACTTTATCACGATTCCATTGGTTCTTCCATCTGATATTGAATTGCAAGAATCTTTTCATTTAAATCCAATCTCTATTAAAAATCTAGAAAAAGTGTCTATCACACTTTCCTGGTTTAAAAATGCTATGTAGCGCTACTACAGATCTCGGGACACCCAAGGTATCCATCTCTGATGCCAGACGTCGAAGTGTGTAACATGAGCAAGAAAAATACAAGTTCTGGTTCAGAGATAGTGTCCCCACAGAAGCAAAAAACGAGACCCACTTCCATCTACAAGAAGCCTCAGTCTACAAGAAGGCCACCCGTAAAAAGCCATATCAATAGATGATTAAATGAATTCTACTCCCTCATCGTTTCAATCAACCACCTGCCTTCTGCACCCTTCTCCCTATTCCCAACATACCTATCATTGGATAGATATCCACCCGAACTAACGACAAGTTCCGGGAAGATAAGCACACAAAAAAATTTGTAGATAGAAAGATGCCGTAAGAATCCAATGATGTTTGAAGAAAAAGAAAAGAAAAAACATATCTACACATAGGATCACAAAAACAATTCACACTAAAAATGAACTCTTATATATCTATACTAATATGTACAGAGACAATAACACTCAAGATATCTCGCATTTTCCTGGCCCTCCCATGATGGATGTAAGCCAATATCTGCTCTGATACTAGGTTAGAAAATAGAGAGATGAGGAGAGAGTGAGATTTTACACAACATAAATCACATTATAATATTATTCATCACAACAGTGAAATATGTATAGGATTTAACAAACTGACTTCGACACATCTAGATCATGACTCCAACTCACAACATAGGAATCAATACCTTAATGAATCCAACTTACTACATACGAATCAATCCCTTCTAGACTGACACCTAGGGACTCGCAATGACAAATACACATGACATGGAAGCATTACTTCCAACAGTTCAACTTCGACTCTTAACCTATCTATAGCTTTAACCATCTAAAGTTGTGGCAGTTTGATTCATAGGCATAGTAAAAGAGAAATATATATAATCACAACATAAAATGCAAGAGAACCAAATCTACCATCACTAAAACATATCTATGGATTTATAAAAAATATGAGAGATATTCATTTAAATAAAAATAAAAAATGAGTTATTAGAATAAGAAACACATATTACATATTGACGAACATTACTCATTCTTGCGTAAAAGTCACCGTCACCATTGTTATATATAAGAATGGAAGAGATTCAGAGTTAATCAAACATAACAATGACAATTGAACAAATTAAAATCTGTATAAACTAACAACCCACTACAATTAACCTATTGAAAAAAATGTCGCTTATCAACGAAGTATAGCTACTCACACTACCTAAATATTCAATGACATCCGTAATGCTGTTAAAAACCTCTTGCTCCACTTTTCAAACAATAGCCCCTACAAGGAATGTTGCATCCATTTTGATTGTATTACCTCTGTCTATTTGCATCGAATATGGATTTTACAAATAACGTTGTTGCTTATGGGATAAACCCTTAAAGTCTAATCTCAAAAGAAATTTTGAAATTCTCTTAACGCTATCGTTCTGAGACACTTACCTAAACTGCATTCAATTTTGATGGTTTTACTTAATATATTTACATCTTTATTGGGTGAAATATCATTATCCTCCTCACATGTGTTCAATTATGGTATGTGAGATGTTGAGCTGACAATGAGTATATCCTTATAATGGATTCAAACCTTTTTTTATCTATGAGAGTCCCTCATAATCAAAACATATGTATTTCTGATATGGAATATAAAGATATTTCTTAGAGTTGGTATTAAAATATTTTACTTAATTGACATTGAAAGAATTATTTTTCTATTAAAAGGTATGGCATATCCAAATAAAATCAAGAAGTTCATCAATTACACACCTCCTTCATATTGGGGAATAGAAAGCACCTATTAACAAAAGAATATCATTTTTAGCTTTCAATTTTTTTATATTCTCTATAAATTTAAGTGTAACAAAAGCATGTGATGAAAAACACATATCAACATCAATAATACAATCAAGATCATTAGAGATGTTTGAAGTAATAGGTGAGCCTAAAAAATCAACAATAATAATTACCTTCACAACATATCGTAGTTAGAATGATTTCCATTTGTAATGCCTAAACAATTGCATTCGTATTATTCAACTATAACAAAAATTCATTGTAATCTTCTTTCAAGGCCCCATATTGATTAAACAATCTTTAGTTATCAGCTTGAAGAGGGGCATCTTCTTCTCAAAGCATTTCCACTAAGGCATTTAAATATGCAACTTTAATTATTCACTAGGCATCTTTATCTTCCATCTTACAAATTCGAGATAATATTTTCTAAAGGAGAGAGGTTTTTTCTCCTCCAAGTCATGAATAAGGTCGACCTTAGTTTGAAATTCTTCTACGATATTTTGGAGAAACATTCCCATTTGCATCCTGAAACTATCAACCTTTTTATTTTCTTATCCATAGTAGTCTAAAATTAATTATTGTGTTTATTTCTCTATCAACAAGAGAGAAATGAATGATTTTAAATGAAGGACCCTCTTATGAAGTTCATTAATTTCCTTCTTGTCAAAAAACATCCTGCAACCTTTTACATATTGTGATTAATTGTTCACAACATAAAATCAATTATATATTTACACTAACTTACACAATGCAGATTGGATAATAAATACTGACATGGCCAAATTATTTTTGCAAAAGTATAATTCACCCCATATGAAAAAGGAAAGAAAAAAGAAGGGCCAAACTAGGTATGCAAGGAAATATTTTACCGAATATACAAATCAAATCTTCAAGGTTTTAAAGAGAAGAGACTTTCCCTTTTACACATTAATGACGAAAATGAAATTAACTCAGAAAATATGTAAAGCAGAGATAAAACCCAGGCACACAATATTGGCGGAAAAAGGCTGAAGCCTCATGCTTCTCTATCACTTTCATACATTACAAATAATTGAATTTAGTGTTACAAATAAATAGATGAGAGACAATGTTCTCAAGATAGTGCATGCTATCTTAGACACTTTTGGTTGAGATAATTTCTCCTTTGGTTGAGATAATTTCTCACCAGACACACACCAATATAGGAGTTACCTAAACTAACTCCTATCTTAGAGGAACAACCCAAGAGTTAGGAACAAATTCCTAACTTGGAATATTTAATTTATTTATTTATTTTTGGATTTATTATTGTTTTATGAGAGATTCTAACATTCCCCCCCTCAATTATAAATCCAAAAATAAGAACGAGAACCATATTCCTAGTTCTCATGTTGATCCTAAAAAATATTGCCTGAAAAAACCGCCAAAACTGGATGCTGGAAAAAAAGTCAAATATGAAGAGAACATGAATCAGCTGCATGCCTGATTCATCTCTGAATGTTGCTTGACAACTCCATCACGTGCCAAGCCGCAAAAGGATCCAACTGTCCTTTGTTTGAAAACAGCATCCGGTGTCCACTGACACAATTTGATGAACGCCCACTGGCATGTTTGCTAATGATGATTGCCCACTGGCTGAAGATGTCGAAAAACAACTCAATGTTGTTTTTGCTATGATCAAAGATGCTCATTGCTGATGAAAAAATCCCACTGGCTGATGAAGATTCCCACTGGCTGCTTCGCTGATGTTGTCGAGACTTTCAGTCTGACAACCACTTGTCAATTTCATTGACATTTCCCCCCTTTGTCAACTGAAAGGAGAGACAATATTCTCCAAAATATATTTTAACTCCCCCCCTTCAGGTGTAGGAGAGTTTCACTGTTGTATTCCCTCATTCAACTGCATGAGAGTACCATCATCTGTTCACTGCTGGCTGCACTATGTGTGATTGTAGTCGATTGTAGAACTGAGACAATCGTTTGATTGTGGATGACCATTCCCAAGGATCAATCCATTCATAATGTATCTTCAATCTGGCTTATTTTTGTTGGTTGCGACATTTTTCTGAGGAATGATTGGGCTTGCCACAATGGCAACAAGGATGGAGATCAAAACACTGATCTTCCATATGACCGATTCTTTGACAATGAGAACATTTCGGTTGGACTTCAACATCAAGTTGCATGCAATTCTGTTTGTCTGCAACTTTCTCAGAACCTGCTGAGGTGAGTTGTTCAAGAAATCCTGCACTCACAAACTTAATTGGCTTGGAATAATCTGGGATATGTAAGTTGGTGTCATTAATGACATATCCTAAGCCTCGTCGATTCTTGTTATTTTGAATTTCTTCCCAGGGCTTGATGATGGATTTGGAAGAAATTTGAATTTGATCATGAACAACTTCGACACTTGAAGTTGTTTGGATGAGTGATTTGGAATCAATATCTTTATCTTCATCTGTATGGTTGAATGACTTGGAAGAAGCACTCTTTTGTTGCAACTCATCTCTTTGTAGTTGCGACTCTAGTTGAAGAAACTCAATGGTTTCATGTGTTTGTTGTAGATGCCGTGAAAGATCAGCAAGAGTTTCTTTGCTGATGTGCACCATGTCTTCATCACTGGAGATGATCAAACTATGAAGAATGTTTAACCACTGAATATGTTGTGCCATCTGAACTTGCTCACTTGAAGTCAAGCTCTCTTGTCGTAGATGTCATGCTTTGAATTGTTTCACTTGATTTTGTTACTTGAATGACAGGCTCGCTTGCTATGGAACTTGAATGGCACGCTCACTTGATTTGTTGCTTATTGTACTTGCTGAGAACACTTGCTAGAACTTTCTTGCTTAAACTCCGGAATTCACGCTCGCTTGATGATGATTGTGTTTGTGTGAATGCTCACTTTCCTTACTTGATGACTTCACGCTCACTTGAAGGAATAGCTACGCTCGCTTGATGTTGATCTCAGCTTGCTTGATTGCTTTGATGGTTGTTTCAATGATCTTCACTCTGGTTTACTTGAAGGTTTGAACCTTGTACAGTTTTGACACAAATTGCTTGAATGAATACTCACGCTCGCTTGCAGGAGATGTGAACTTTTTGTTTGTTTCATTTGGAGTTAAAACTCATGGACTCACTTGATTGTTCTTTGAAGGGTGTCGAACACTATCGAAAATGCACCCAAAAAAGCTTACAATGATTTCAATGATTCACTACAATGAATTCAATTGGACTCAATTCAAGACTTGGGTGTCGGTTTCAACCGAGAATGCACCCTTACAATTCAATGTAATTTGAGTTTGATTACAAGTTCAATAATGTTGATGTAGACTGTGCTCTGAAACGTTGAAGTTTACAGATTCATTAACTTGATTGTAGTGATGTATAATTTGCTTTGAAATGTTGGAGTCTGCAGATTCATGAACTTAATTGTATTGAGTGAATTTGTTTGTTGAGGTAGAATGCCGATGTTGAAAACTTTGATTATTTGTTATAGTGACGCAAATGCATGTGTTGAGCTTAATTATCCTTCCTTGATGCTATTTTGTTACAAATGTTGTGCTTTCTTGCATTGAACTTTATGTGTGTTAAATGAGATCATTTATGTGTCAAAACTAGACACAAATCATAAGCAACAACATGAAGCCATAAAAACACTCGCCATCACAAATACACATGGTGTACCTAAGATCCCCTTATTCAATTTCGGGCGGATCTTGGACACAATCACCACAAAAAGGTATGTCTTTATTGAGTATTGAGATCATCAACCTTTCATATTTTACAACATTGCCATAAAAGCTTTCTCAAACAATGAGAATTTGACACTCACAAATTTGGAAGAAAATGCGTTCAAAAACCTGACTCAACCTCCTACATCAATCAACTCTCCTTTGAAAAATCTATCACTTCAAAGATTTCAAAAATTAAAGCAGCATTTCTCATCTCTCATCATATTCACCATTAATTCTCTCTTCGTCCCAAATATTATTCTCCACTAAGTCTAACCCATTAAAGTTTATGAAAACATTAAGTGTTAAACTTCATTCTCACCCCACTCATTCTCTCACATAATGTGAAAATTAATTCACTTACATGTAATTTCTTCCTCACATTCAAAATTAAATGATATTTATGTTGTTTCCAATCACGCAATCTCCACGTACAACATGTAGAAATACAGTGACTTCCTCCAGAAGAGAATATCACTCATCGACAGAGGGCATGATCTCTTGTTCGCTGGTTCGCATCCGGCAAGTCGCTCAAATCAACAAGGAGCACAAGTCTTGATTTGGACCGTGACCAAGCCCACTACCAGATCTGCAAACATAAACCCAATCATTCTGACAATGGCATGAAACTTCACATTGTGAACTCAGTCCGACCAGATTTGGAATGATTTCCACCAAATTCTCTGATTGTGATGTCGAAGAAAAGTATTGTAATGCTCGGATGCAAGAGTTGTTAGACTGATGAGGCTTCCAAAGCTCGGTTCACAATATCCACCGCCAATTGCAGAAACAAGTGCTTACAAATCCTTCGAGCTTCTCTCCTCAACAGGATTCGAAGTTTTCAAATCCAGGCAGCGCCATGATAACAGAGATGTGTTCTTCATAAGCATTCATTCTATTTCGGCAACCTTCAGCACTGTCCGTGCCATGGATTATGAGCGTGACAAAGACTCTGGTTCGTCGCGGTTCACCAGTTTCCACATTAGTAGTTCCTTACAACAGCGGTAGCCAACAGAAAAATTTCAGAAGCCCGATTCTAAACCTAGCGAACAAACGTAATACAGTTCCACGAGCTGCAAAAACGCAGTTCGGCCATCACAACTCCTTTGCTGCATAAAAATACATGTGGTCATTGCAACTCCACACTCACCACAAGCACAAGAACTACAAATTATATTTCGGCTTGATCTCCACCATCAATGAGATATTCAACGCAGTTCAGGTTTCCACGCGTTTCTCCACGGCCAGATCTTCAACGCAGTTTTCCTACAGGTTTCGCAATACCTACATATTTATTCTACAGTAATGCACCTCATTCTTGCAGGTCATTATGACGCTCTCAAGTGCTTTATGTTACTTGTGGCTGTAATCGCTAAACCCGGGAACGCCGCTGGAATTTGAATGAATCGAAAATGAATAGCATTCTCTGTAATCCCGCTGCCGCAGCTTCGCTCTATCTTTATAAGAATTCATTTCTTTGTCCCTCCATATCCTCAGCCAGCGGAAGAAGTATCACGCCAACTGCCGCACCTTTAATTTCAACCTTGGGTGGCATCGGGGATGGCTGGAGCAAGAAGAAGACAAATTTGAAATCCCCAAGGACGCCAAGAATGCACAGAATCACAATGCAATCCTTACGCACAACCTTTGTCCAACAACGTTTCAGCGTACTCAGCCTATCAAAAGTAATTTTAGGCTGGACGATCTTCCACCAAATCCTTCAACTCAAATTCAAAATGGTGATGGCGACGGTGATATTATTCTCCTATTTCCCTCACAGGCTCATATAGCTCTGATACCACATGATGAAAATGAAATTAACTCATAAAAAATGTAAAGCAGAGATAAAACCCAAACACACAATATTGGCAGAAAAAGGCTGAAGCCTCATGCTTCTCTCTCACTTTCATACATTACAAATAATTGAATTTAGTGTTACAAATAAATAGATGAGAGACAATGTTCTCAAGATAGTGCGTGCTATCTTAGACACTTTTGGTTGAGATAATTTCTCCTTTGGTTGAGATAATTTCTCACCAAACACACACCAATATAGGAGTTACCTAAACTAACTCCTATCTTAGAGGAACAACCCAAGAGTTAGGCACAAATTCCTAACTTGGAATATTTAATTAATTTATTTATTTTTGGATTTATTATTGTTTTATGAGAGAGTCTAACAATTAAATTGAATTTTAATGGTATACTAGGTTGTAGAGAGGTCCATATAGTATGTCATCCATGAAAATTTGTCCAGGGAACTAAATAATTAGCCTCACTTTGAGTAGTCGCCAACAACTTTTACATTGTCTGCATAACAACAGGTTCTAGTGTATTGTAATATAAAAATTTCATTGTGGGAAGAGATCAAGTTATTGAAGTTAAAATTGATGCTATAATTACTCCACAATGTTTGTTGGTAACCAAAAGAAGTTATAGTTTTGGCTTGTAGACATATGCAACAAAACTCTCATTTATCTCACCCCCAAATCCAATCTTAAAGACAATTTAAAACAAAATCATCTTGTTTAAAGGGTGGGGCTCACCTTGCTTCCAGTGGGCCCTTAACAAACTATAGAAAACCCTTCCCTTGGTGGACAACAAAACATTTGCAGTTAAAAATATCAAATAATCTATAAAAAAAAATACTTGTCAAAATAACGCAATACTTTTCAAATGGACCTTTGAGCATCCATAAGCTAGCTTGAAACAACCTCCATTCATAATTAGTTGATATAAATAAGTACAAGCAAGGTGGTCAATAGCCAACGTCTTTTGAGAACAATTAAGTTTCCACTAAAAATATCTCTATCACAAAAGAATCAAGGAATTTAGACTTCTGTGATCCATAACATTGTTTAGAAAATATTCTGTAAAATCACATAACCAATCTTTTGTCGACGCGTTTCGAACCAACCAGTGTGGTTCATCGTCCTAACGATGAACCACACTGGTTGGTTCGAAACGCGTCGACAAAAGATTTGTTATGTGATTTCACAAAAGAATCGTTTAATTAGCTAAACTCACTACTATGTAGTGTTGGAAATACTAAGAGTGGGGTGAATCAGTATTTCTTTTCAATTGTCATTTTTACCAGTTAAATCATTTACATTTAGAACACAAAATGAACAATAGGAATACATGCTTTTATTAATATAATATTTACAATGAATCAGGTACAGTATATATAAAGCTTCAATCGATTTCCAAGCACCAACTTGGACATTTTGTGAGGCTCCAATCTCCAGGGCACCAACCATGTCATGTCAAAGCACCAACCTTGGATTTAGGAGCACCAACTCCATGGACACCAATCCTTCGAATTCTGAGGCACCAACCCTAAGGGCTCCAACCCTCTTTTGTATATTGTGTAGATATGTTTGGTAGTTATTCTATGCTCCCAACCTTGCTGGACCTATGACTTACTTCTGTCCTCCTGCTTTCTTCTGTTCTACTGGACGTGCAGCTTACCTCTGTTTCTTCCAGTCTACGAGCTATGAACCGTTACCTCTTCTCTGTGATAGATGCCTGAGATGCATGACTGTCTGCACAAAAAACGACAATTCTCTATTTCAACTCGTTGTTCTATCCGCCGCGGTAAGTGCTTCAGGAATGACTTCTTCTCACTATTCTTAGTGTCATGATATCTTACTTCTAAGGATCATACTCATAAATACTTTAGTACTGGTATAGTCTATTGTTCCCTTCAAATGATGGTAGATCAAACCTTATTTCACTTCACCAAATTGTTCAACTTAGTTACGATCTATATTGCTCCTCTTTTTAAATCATCACAGGTTCAAGCATTTGAAAGATTAACCCACACAACAGTGTCGCTTGACCTTCGACTTCCTTCTTTCTCGTTTTCTCTTCGACTGCCTCTATTCCTTCAATTACCCAAGGAGGTCCCACATCCACATCATCAATCGCAATTGCAACTTTCGATGGTCTGTGGTTGCAACTCTTAACATCACCGATATTCGCATTGTCAATGAAACAGATGCAATATGATATTAAACTGTCATCAATAGATCTGTCAGGTCCACAGCTAATATCGAAATCAGTAGTCGGGTTCACAAGACTTATCGCAGCGGCAGTCCGGCAGTGTTAGGGTCCAACCCTCATCCCGTTATTTATGTAATAGGGTCGAGTCATAGTTATAGTAGTTACAGTTAAGTAAAGAGTCAATAAAGCCCATAATAACTGTAAGTGGTTAACCCACATTTAAATAAGGGACCACAATTAGTTGCAAATGGGCCATGGTATTAGATAGATGGTATTAATAAGAACCATGGCATTGACCCATGGTATTGCATGTATGAATCCTATATAAAGGATAGAGACTCCCCTCGAGGAGCATCGTGTCTCAGCTTATTGGAGATTGCCCCCTCAAAGAGATAAGTGAACATTGCTTTCCTTTCTGAATAATAAAATAGTTGTTGTTCTTTCTTATTGTTCTGTGTTCTTGGTATATTTCTTTGCATGTTGGTATTTTGGTATCTTCTCATACGTGAAGAGCATAAAAAGTAGTATCAGAGCACTTTCCAGGGCCGGTGGGATCTCCACTTTTAGAAAAAAAAAAAAAAAATTGGCTAGAGACGTGTTCCGACATCTTTAAACCACGGGATCTTTCGTTGAGCACATAAACCTGCGGGTTTGGGGAGGCATGCATGCAGTAAATACAAGAGGTGGTCACGCTTGTTGGACTCCCTTGCAACCCTTGTGGGTACCCCTTCGAGTAGTAGTGCATTAGACAAAATCACGCACGGACTATCTTCCATATACCCTCTGGGTATATCGGAAGCCCCCTAGGCTCTCTTGAAACCTCGCCATAGATAAACCATTGGTCATATTGCTACTACAGTACATCAAGAACAACACTCGGGGAGATTACTCATGCGTATGATAGGGAAGTCGAGTTGTATGGCTAAGGGTACGGTTAATCCTCCTTGGTTAGTGCCTTGAAAGATTGGGCCGAGTACTACTATTAGACCCTTATGTATACTGCGATCTGTAGCACCTAACACTCCTTGAGACCATAGTTCCCATGTCTATCTCTAGATCACGCATCCTCTTTTCTAGATCTGATCTAGTAGGTGGGGTTCTGTCACAGCCGCAACAATCAGCTCCGCCACTCAGATCTCTCAGATCCGCTAGTCAGATCTATCAGATCCGCCAATCAGATATATCAGATCCGCCATTTAGATCTAGTAGCAAGGGTTTGATCATGGTCACATTCCTACACATACTTTGCAGTTGAAGGTTAGCTGACAGATCAGATTATTTGTGTGGGCTCCTATACCTGGGCGTGATTCTCATAGGACATTGGGCAGAATTGAATTTTAAGGGATTTGGCTACTGCAGTATTCCTAAGCGAGGAGTAAAACTCCTTTTGGAGTAAAAAAAAAGTCTAAGAGCCTCCCGGGATGCTTATAAGAGACATAGCCCATAAGAATCTAGTCGACGAGCTGAGCAAGGTCATACCATTCAATTGTTACCGTCAAAAATTTCGGGTGGTCCCAAATTTTAAGTGCACCGGATCGGTGCATGGTACAAACCAAAGCTCAAGCTATGGCCAATGAGAAGATCGACACCCTTGAACAAAAGTTGGATGCAGTACTGTTGTCACTCAAGACCTTAGCTGACACACTCACAAAGGGCAAGTCGGAGGAGCACTCAAAGGCATATGCTTTCAATGAAAACATTGAGGGTGAGTCGAGCCATTCTCTTCACCTGTTTGGCAACCACCAACAGTACCAGATGCGACCACCCAAGCTGGACATGTATAAATTTGATGGCTCTCATCCAGCCACATGGCTAGCACAAATGGAGCAATATTTCACACTGAATCACATCAGAGATGATGCGACTCAGCTTAGTGTGGGTAGCATGTACTTGGATAATGAAAGGTGGTAATGGTGGCAGTGGCATCAACATTGCTATTGAAGGCCCGTGACTTAGCAGACATTCACAAAAGCTCTTACGGATCACTTTGACCATGAATCTAACTTTTTGGGTCATCTTACTAAGCTCTAACAGATAGGAACAGTGAACGAATATATTACAACCTTTAAAGCCTTAGCCTTCCACACAGGAGGTCTACATGATTAGTGCTACTTGGAATGTTTTGTAAGTGGCCTCAAAGAAGCCATACAAGCCCACGTCTAACTGCAACACCCAACCTCATGGCTGGATACTTGCAAGATAGCTCGTGAAGTAGAACGTGCGTTAGCGCCTAGTCCAATCGCCCAAATTTCATAGCCAATGGTCACCCCACCCAGGCTCAAAGTACTACCCAAACACTCAAGGATCAAAAGGTGTCACCAGCGGAAATTGTGGAAAGAAGAAAGCAAGGATTGTGTTACTACTATGATGAGAAATACTCCCCTGGGCATAAATTCAAGGAGCCCAAATTCTTTCAAAGTGATGCTACTGATCATAGTTCATTGGAGGAAGCCCCACCACTTGAGGAACCAAAGGAGGAAGATGAGGACAACCAGTCGGACAATGTACCTGAAGAACTAGTTATCTCACTTCATGCTTTGGCAGGGATTTCTTCTCCCCAAACTCTCAAAATCAGAGGTTTTATTAAGCATCACCCTGTAGTAGTCTTGATTGATAGTAGAAATACGCGTAACTTTATCCATCAAAGATTCGTTGAAGCAATGCATTGTTTTGTCAGAGCAGTCTCTATTTTCCAGGTCCAAATTGCTGATGGGGGGAAAATGAAATGTGAAGGCTGCTGTGAAAATGTCAAACTTCAAATGGGGGATTATCAGTTAAAGACCCATATGTTTTCCATACACATGGGAGGGTGTGACATTGTCTTGTGTGCTAAATGGCTCTGCACACTCGGCCCAATGACAATGTATTTCTAGGAGTTATATATGAGCTTTAAGCAAAAAAACCACACACATACCCTCCGCGGACTCCAGGCGGGTGCTCCCTCTATCATTAGCTCACATAGGATGGAAAAGTTGTTAAAAAAGGGCCACCATGGAGTTATAGCCCAATTTAATGCCATCTAGGCCTTTGAACCCACTTCTCTTCATATTCATATTGAGATGCAACAGATATTAAACAACCATTTGTTGGTCTTTGACAAGCCTCATGAGCTTCCACCTTCGAGAGGGGAACATGATGATAGCATTACTTTGGTCCCAGACGCCCAACCACCAAATGTGAACCCATATAGATATCCATTCACCCAAAAGAATGAAATTGAAAAAGTCATCAGGGAACTCCTAGAAGCAGGTGTCATTCATCCTAGCATTAGTCCTTATTCATCGCCTGTGGTCATGGTGCTCAAGAAAGATGGGGAATGGCGCATGTGTCCAGAATTCAGGGCCCTCAACAAGTTGACAGTCAAAGATAAATTTCCCATCCCGGTTGTCGATGATTTGCTAGATGAACTAAATGGGGCTGAATTCTTTACTAAGCTCAACCTTCACTCGGGCTATCACCAAATTCATATGAAAGAAGTATACATTCCAAAGACTAGCTTCTGAACTCATGAAGGCCATTATGAGTTCTTGGTCATGCCATTTGGTCTTTGAAATGCCCCATATACTTTTCAGAGCCTCATGAACCACCTGCTCAAACCATACCTTAGAAAATTTGTCCTTGTTTTCTTTGACAACATCCTCATCTACAACCACACCTGGGCCACACATCTTCAGCATGTAGATATGCTCTTTCAACTGCTCCGAAAGCATAAATTATTTGTCAAGATGTCCAAGTGCTCTCTTGGCATGGAAGAAGTTGAGTATTTGGGTCACATTGTGGGGCGTGAAGGTGTTAGGGTGGACTCCAAAAAGATCCAGGCAATGCAGGATTGGCCTCAACCAAAGACCTTGGAGAGCTTGAGAGGATTTTTAGGTCTCACAGGTTACTATCGCAAATTTGTCCGCAATTATGGTCGCATTGCTAGACCCCTCACTCACCTTCTCAAGAAAAATTCATTTCTCTGGAATGATGAAGTGCAACAAGCATTTGTAGCTCTCAAACATGTCATGTGTTCCACTCTTGTATTAGCACTACTCGACTTCACCAAATCTTTTGTGATTGAATGTGATGCTTCAGGTACGGGTATTGGGGCGGTCGTAATGCAGGAAGGTCGACGCTTGGCCTTCACTAGCCAACAACTAAGTGGGACAAATTGGGGACAATCTACCTATGAGAAGGAGATGATGGCCATCTTACATGCAGTTGATACCTAGCAACCATACTTATTGGGATGGTGTTTCCAAATCTGCACATACCATCAAAGCCTTAAATATTTTTTGGAGCAACGCCTATCCTTGCCACAACAAAATAAATGGCTCGCCAAAATGTTGGGATATGATTATGAGATAGTTTACAAGAAAGGGCGCGAAAATGTTATAGCAGATGCATTATCAGTCCAATTTGAGGATGAAAGCACCATGCTCGCAATGTCCCTTCCCATTCCAGAATGGATTGAAGAGGCTCACAAGGAATGGTTTTCACATCCTTTGCTCTCCCAACTCATTAATAAATTGCAGGCGGATCGAAATTCCACGGCGGGTTACTCTTGGCAGGATGAGATTCTTCGCTACAAGGATAGAGTCATGATACCACGAACATCCACCCTCAGAAGTTGCATTTTGGCAGAGTTGCACTCATCTCCCACTGTAGGCCATTCAGGCCTTCAGAAGACTTTTGCTCGCACTCAACGTTCATTCTTTTGGATAGGCATGAAAAAGGACATTCTTACTTTTGTAGCTGAGTGCGACATATGTCACCTCCACAAAGGAGAAACATTCAAACCCCCAGGCACATTACAGCCATTGCCCTCCCGGCCTCAATCTGGATGGAGGTTTCTATAGACTTCATTATGGGTCTTTTGAAGTCAAGAAAAAAGTCATTCATCATGGTGGTTGTGGACAAACTTTCTAAGTATGCTCATTTTTGCGCCCTACCCCATCCTTTTACACCAACTTTGGTAGCTCAATATTTCATGGACCAGATCTTCAAATTGCATGGCATGCCCACTTCCATTGTGTCTGATCGTGACCCGATCTTCACTAGTAACTTTTGGCAGGAACTCTTCAGGCTACAAGGTACCCAACTACAACTCAGTACTTCCTATCATCCCCAAACTGATGGTCAAACTGAAGTAGTCAACAAATGTCTAGAGACCTACCTTAGGTGTTTCACTTCAGAAAAGCAACATCTATGGGTACAGTGGTTACCTCTAGCTAAATGGTGGTATAACACTAACTATCATGCCACCACCAAAATGACTCCCTATGAAGCAGTTTATGGTCAACTCCCTCCTTCCCCTACTTCTTATATCAAGGGATGCTTGAAGGTACAAGCAGTGGATCAACTCCTACAGAACCGCACAACCATGCTGGCCCACCTCAGAGAGAATCTCCATCAAGCTCAAAACCACATGAAGCAACAGCCATATCAACATAGTTCAAAACACCAATTTCAAGAAGGGGATTAGGTATTTTTGAGGCTGCAACCATATAAGAAAACATCACTCAAAGACAAGGGTTGTCAGAAATTATCTCCAAAATTCTACGGACCGTATCAAGTACTTCAACGCATCGGAGAAGTCGCCTACAAGCTAGCTTTTCCACCCACTACAAAAATCCATCCACTCTTCCATGTCTCATGCCTCAAGAAAGTTATTGGGAACCATTTCCGAATTCAAACCAGTCTACCAAAATTAGATGAAGAAGGTTTAATCTGGCTCCAACCTGAATAGGTTTTTGACATGTGAGAATGGCACCTGCGCGGCCGCACGATCAAGGAAGTCCTCGTCAATTGGAAAGACACCTCCCCAGAAGATGCGACCTGGGAACTAAACACTATCCTTCAGCAGTTTCTGCAGCTTCAGCCTTGAGGACAAGGCTATTCTTATGGGAGAGGGCATGTTAGGGTCCAACCCTAACCCCCTTATTTATGTAATAGGGTCAAGTCATAGTTATAGTAGTTATAGTTAAGTAAAGAGTCAATAAAGCATATATTAATAATTGTAAGTGGTTGACCTGCATTTAAAGAAGGGACCACAGTTAGTTGCAAATGGGCCATGGTATTAGACAAATGGTATTAATAAGAACCATGGTATTGACTTACGGTATTGCATGTATGAATCCTATATAAAGGATAGAGACTCCCCTCAAGGAGCATTGTATCTTATTTTGTAATTGAGCCTAGCTCTATTGGAGGTTGCCCCCTCGAAGAGGAAAGTGAACATTGCTTTCCTTTCTGAATATTAAAATACTTGATGTTCTTTCTTATTGTTCTGTGTTCTGGGTATATTTCTTCACATGTTGGTATTCTGGTATCTTCTCGCAGGTTAAGAGCATAACAGGCAGTGTCAACCCTTATGATTTGCATAACTCCCCGATACTTGGACAGGATATTACATAAGATATATTCTATGGAGCTATCGGGTCCGCACCTTATATTGCAATCATAGTTTTTATTGTGACATCCCTTCATGACTTGCGATATGAAATTTTATATGATGGATGAGATATTGGATTATCGAGTATTGTAATGGAACCATCGGGTCTCGTAATCAACATTTTAATATAACAAGACCTTTAAACAGGACTTGTGATGTGGCAGATGCGATGTTGTATTACGACGTATTGTAATGGTTCCGTGGGTTCGTATATATATCGTAATCGCAGATTTTGAGTGTGACATTCCTTTGCATTACATAATTTCTTATGCAACAGTTCCGGTATGATGGATGTGATATAACAATAGAACGTGTTCTATTGGAGCAGTCAGGTTCGCATATCAAATCGCAATCAAGGGTTTTGTGAGGTGGCATATAATAGAACCCACCGATATGTTTTCTGTCGATATTATATACTGTCAAAAGGATTCCCATGATTTATTACTTCTGGAATATGTGACTGTCGAAAGGGTCCCCATGATTTATTTGAGTACAACAATCTACGGCAGCTATGTACTCGGCTTCAATTGTAGATAGTGGTATGGAGGTTTGTTTTTTGTTGAGCCAAGATACTAGACAATCTCCAAAGAAGAATGCATTTCCACTAGTACTTTTACGATTGTCAACACTTCCGGCCCAATCAGCATCGGTGTATGCAGTCATAGTAAGAGTTGAGCTCTTAAGGTACCAAAGACCGATATCAAGAGTTCCTTTCAAGTATCTGAGAATTCTTTTTACAGCCAACAAATGGGATTGTTTAGGAGTTGATTGAAATCTTCCCACCATTCCTACTGCTTACATAATCTCGGGTCTCGTAGTATTTAAGTATAGAAGGGCTCCAATTATTGACCTGTAATGAGTTGCATCTACCGGAGGGGATTCATCATCTTTGCTTAATTTGCAATCTGTGGTCATAGGTGTGCTCATGGGTGCACAGTCTTCCATTCCATATCTTTTAAGCATGTCTTTAAGATATTTGGCTTGAGATATGAACATGCCTATCGTGGTTTGAGATACTTGTAGTAAGATAACTCTCCTATCATCGACATCTCTAACTCTTTTGACATATTGTTAGCAAACTCATGGCTCATCTCATCATTATTACTAGCAAAAATCATATCATCAACATAGATAAGTGTGACTAGTAACTTATCCTCATCCGTCTTTATGTAGAGATTACTTCCTACCACCCCCTTCTTGAAGCCTTGTTGTTGTAGATAGTGATCCAATATTGTGTACCAAGCTCCAGGAGCTTGTTTCAACCCATATAATGCCTTTTTCAACTTACAAACAAAGTCTTTTCCTTCTGCTAGATTAAACCCTTCTGGGTGCTCTTCTCTGCTCTGATATCCTCTATTGTGATAGCTCTGCTCTGCTATGATATTCTCTGCTCTAATAGCTCCTATGACTTCCGATATTCTCTGCTCTGATATTCTACAATACTCCTCTTATATGTTAACTCCTCTAATATCTTCGATATTTCATGTTAACTCTTCCGTTAACACTGTTTATGCACCTTCGTCGATGTGTTCCATTTTGGTTCTCGTGGCTTGCAATGACCTCTTTGCTCCTTAGATTCTTGCTCCTGTTTCTTCACAGATCTACTCTGCTTCTCCTTGGCTTCATATCATCATTTAGTATCCTAGAATATTACCATATTGACATTAATGAAAATCTAGATCAATACATAGAGGGGGTTTTAAGATAATTTTTTAGTAAATTGCCTTAACTTAAGACAATAAGAAACTTTCAAATTGTCTTAAATATCTTATTCAAGCAAGTGTCGCAAATTATTGTCTTGAAAAATTGTTTCTAGAAAGATAATATAGAACACAAGTATTATTGTCTCTTAAGAGACAATTCACTTTTGTCTCTCAAGAGACTATAGCTACTATTAAACACACATTGTCTCTATAGAGACAATATATCTTTAAACCTAGTTATTATCTATGTAAAGACAATAAAATATTATCTTTAGAAACAAAATATAGAATATGAAATTTCTAAATATAGAATATGAGTATTATTGTTTCTTCAGTGATTAATTCATGGTAGAGCAATGGAATCACACCACCAAACTCTTGTTAGCAAGGTAGGTGCTCTTTCATTGAGTTGACAGTTTTATCTCAATCAGGAAAAAAAATCAACGTACCACATTAAAGCTCTTAGAGTAATAAATAGAAAACCTCTCAAGTGGTCTTATGTTTGGATACCATCTCACTTGATTGTATTATCTTGCTTCTTTTCCAACAACTCTTTTACACACTTATATGTGATGTTGTGGGTTCTATGAGCATATCCAACTCAAAGATAAAAATTCACATTACAAACATTAATTAATATATATAAACTCACGAAAGATATATAATACTAACGAATAAAGAATCATCTTTGATTTCCCTGTACACAGCATGCGAGAAGTATCATTCGTTTGACCTTCTACTTGTTTATAGTTTTACTCCATTTAATTGTCTTATTAATTACGAACAGAAAGGACCTTAAATCCCAAAATAGATGCTCCTATAGTGTACACAATATCTTAACAAATATAGTAATACCTATAATCCTCACAACCAAAAAGGATTTTTTCACACTGATTCATGTAGGATTAATCCTCAGTACCAGACGTCACAATCACCCAATTATCATTCAGTAACTCTGCTGCAAGACAAGTGCCGTATGTGGAAACGGATTTTATATAATGCAAAACACTGAAACTGATCTCGGTTCAAAACCAACTTTAATCATGTTGTTAGGCATCACATTTTTATATGCATTTCCAAGAGGAATAAAATAGGCTTCACCGTGTCTTAGGAAACATTAAAACATCATTGATTTCTTACATTCTTGGGAAGAAAATAGTAACTAGGTGTACAACGCTCGCAATTGGACCAGTCAAACTCAGAAATCAACTTGTTCATAGATTTATCTTTGCTTGGAAGTATAAAAGTATTGATATTTACGCCGTAAGGCGTTTCCCTCTGAGATGAACTCCCCCATATGCCTTTCTGTCTTAATGGTATTCGTCCGATCTTTTTGTTAGACGATTGAAATAAAATCAGCCGTACAATTTAATAAGAAATATTTTAAAACATTAAGAAAACCGTTATCGAACCCGTCATGACGCGTGGATATCAACGTTTGATGTAGAGGAGGGCGGGGATGTTGACGAGGGCGGGGACCTGCAGAGAAGCGTTCGTGCAGAGTTTTGTTAAGGAATATTACTCTGAACGCGTTGTTAAGGAATATGAAATTCTTGGGAGAGTAACGATTCCTGTGAATAACATAGACAAACGACTGGATGATAAGCCTGTGAATCCTCGATGGTTCAGACTTGACAACCCTGCTGTTGCTCCGGGGGAGGGAAAGTCGAAGAAGAAAGAAGTGGAGTCCGCGAGTAGAATTTATCTGAGATTGTCTTTAGATGGGGGCTATCATGTGATGGATGAGCCTATTCATTACAGTGGCGATGTGAGGCCGACCGACGAGCGTCTCTGGAAGCCTAACATTGGTATTTTGCAGGTTGAGATCTTGCGCGCTCAGAACTTGCTTCCTACGAAGTGCAAAGATGGACGACACAGAATGGATGCTTACTGCGTTGCAAAATATGGACAGAAATGGGTTCGTACCAGGACTATGATTGATACCTTGAGTCCAAAATGGAATGTGCAATATACCTGGGAAGTTTATGATCCCTGTACAGTAATGACTGTTTGTGTTTTTGACGATTGCCATCTTCAAGGAGACGAAAAGTCTTCAGCATCCGTGAAAGATGCCGGGATCGGTAAGGTTCGAATCCGCCTTTCGACTCTCGAAACAGATCGCGTATACACGCATGCCTATCCTCTGTTGAGGTTTAATCCCTCAGGAGTCCTGAAGGTGGGCGAGCTTCATCTGGCTTTTCGTTTCTCCTGTTCGTCTTTGATGAACATGATGCTGATTTATACACAGACATTGCTGCCGAAGATGCATTATCTTTGTCCCCTTTCTCTAAGGCAGTTTGACCATTTGACATACCAGGCAATGCGGATAGTGGCAATGCAGCTGAGCCGAGCCGAGCCTCCTCTGAGGAGAGAAGTGGTGGAGTATATCATGGATGTGGATTCACATATGTGGAGCATGCGCCGCAGTAAGGCGGAATTCTTCCGCATAATGAATATCCTGGCTCCTCTCACAGCGGTAAGGCGATCGTTTAACGATATATGCCTCTGGAAAAACCCTGCAACCACCGTCCTGGTGCACATCCTCTTCTTGATTCTCATCTGGTACCCAGAGCTAATTCTTCCTACCGTCTTCCTCTGCATGTTCCTGATTGGCTTATGGCAATTTCGTTTCCGTCCACGGCACTCACTCGATATGGACACAAGCCTCTTCCAGGCCGGACTGGTTCATCCTGACGAAATCAGTGAAGAATTCGACACATTCCCCACTAGCAAAGCCTCTAACGTTGTGAGAATGCGATACGATCGAATCCGGGAGTCTGCTGGGCGAATACAGACCATGGCGGGGGATATGGCTACTGAAGTAGAAAGGCTTCAAAATCTTCTGAGGTGGAGCGATCCACGAGCGACTACCACCACCACAGGATTACCATAGTCTCTGTTTATTAACCAAAACTAAGAAGAAACAGTTGTAAATTTTACGGCGTTTCCCTCTGAGATGAACTCCCCCATATGCCTTTCTGTCTTAATGGTATTCGTCCGATCTTTTTGTTAGACGATTGAAATAAAATCAGCCGTACAATTTAATAAGAAATATTTTAAAACATTAAGAAAACCGTTATCGAACCCGTCATGACTCGTGGATATCAACGTTTGATGTAGAGGAGGGCGGGGATGTTGACGAGGGCGGGGACCTGCAGAGAAGCGTTCGTGCAGAGTTTTGTTAAGGAATATTACTCTGAACGCGTTGTTAAGGAATATGAAATTCTTGGGAGAGTAACGATTCATGTGAATAACATAGACAAACGACTGGATGATAAGCCTGTGAATCCTCGATGGTTCAGACTTGACAACCCTGCTGTTGCTCCGGGGGAGGGAAAGTCGAAGAAGAAAGAAGTGGAGTCCGCGAGTAGAATTTATCTGAGATTGTCTTTAGATGGGGGCTATCATGTGCTGGACGAGCCTATTCATTACAGTGGCGATGTGAGGCCGACCGACGAGCGTCTCTGGAAGCCTAACATTGGTATTTTGCAGGTTGAGATCTTGCGCGCTCAGAACTTGCTTCCTACGAAGTGCAAAGATGGACGACACAGAATGGATGCTTACTGCGTTGCAAAATATGGACAGAAATGGGTTCGTACCAGGACTATGATTGATACCTTGAGTCCAAAATGGAATGTGCAATATACCTGGGAAGTTTATGATCCCTGTACAGTAATGACTGTTTGTGTTTTTGACGATTGCCATCTTCAAGGAGACGAAAAGTCTTCAGCATCCGTGAAAGATGCCGGGATCGGTAAGGTTCGAATCCGCCTTTCGACTCTCGAAACAGATCGCGTATACACGCATGCCTATCCTCTTTTGAGGTTTAATCCCTCAGGAGTCCTGAAGGTGGGCGAGCTTCATCTGGCTTTTCGTTTCTCCTGTTCGTCTCTGATGAACATGATGCTGATTTATACACAGACATTGCTGCCGAAGATGCATCATCTTTGTCCCCTTTCTCTAAGGCAGTTTGACCATTTGACATACCAGGCAATGCGGATAGTGGCAATGCAGCTGAGCCGAGCCGAGCCTCCTCTGAGGAGAGAAGTGGTGGAGTATATCATGGATGTGGATTCACATATGTGGAGCATGCGCCGCAGTAAGGCGGAATTCTTCCGCATAATGAATATCCTGGCTCCTCTCACAGCGGTAGGGCGATCGTTTAACGATATATGCCTCTGGAAAAACCCTGCAACCACCGTCCTGGTGCACATCCTCTTCTTGATTCTCATCTGGTACCTAGAGCTAATTCTTCCTACCGTCTTCCTCTGCATGTTCCTGATTGGCTTATGGCAATTTCGTTTCCGTCCACGGCACTCACTCGATATGGACACAAGCCTCTTCCAGGCCGAACTGGTTCATCCTGACGAAATCGGTGAAGAATTCGACACATTCCCCACTAGCAAAGCCTCTAACGTTGTGAGAATGCGATATGATCGAATCCGGGAGTCTGCTGGGCGAATACAGACCATGGCGGGGGATATGGCTACTGAAGTAGAAAGGCTTCAAAATCTTCTGAGGTGGAGCGATCCACGAGCGACTACCACCACCACAGGATTACCATAGTCTCTGTTTATTAACCAAAACTAAGAAGAAACAGTTGTAAATTAAGGTTCAAACAAAATAGTTCAATCATAAGAAGAAGCAGTTGTAACTTAAGGTTCAAACAAAATAGTTCAATCACTTCATTTCGACTAAAATAGTTCAATCACTTTATTCCAACTATGATGCTTAAAGCGAATTCAATCACTTTACTTCAACTAGGATGCTTACAGTGACATCTGTGAAGTGGTTTGTGGAATTATGCAATTGATGTGAGTTATTTCTCCATCTCCATATTCTGTATGGCTGTGCAACACCATTGTATTAACTATTTCAGCATGTAAATATTTTGCATCACTGTCCAACACATATGCAACAACTATGGAGAAAGCAGGTCAGACTCCCTAAACTTCCCTGAGTTACCGTTTTGCATTGAACGAAACAAATCTTCAACCTGTAAACAGTGCTAAACATACCCTAACCCTCCCAGTATCCAGTTCAATTCTAAAGTCCTCACCAAACAGGATTTCATAAAACCTCTTCTTTTAATGAATCAAAATTTTGTAAGAAGTATCACATGTGTTTAATTTGAGTGAATAAGAAAAATTTACTTTTGGAGTTTTGGTGTTTGTAAAGCTCATAAAACCTCTTCTTTTAATGAATCAAAATTTTGTAAGAAGTATCACATGTGTTTAATTTGAGTGAATAAGAAAAATTTACTTTTGGAGTTTTGGTGTTTGGAATTGCTTTACAGTAGTCCCACTAATGTGCCCTCATTTTTTGCACAGTTTCTATTTCTATAAAATGACATGTTGATATTTTATGATAAAGTTTCTATTTATGTAAAGTGGCATGTTGGTATGTTATAATAAAAATAAAAAGTAAAGATGTCTTAATTCTTACTGAATTAAATGAGAAAGATAAAAATTCCAAATAATATGTCTCAATTCTGGTTAAGTTTGTAAAATTTAGTTAAGTTAAAAAGATAAAAACTCCAAATAACATGCCTCAAATCTTGTTAAGTCTATTGATTGTTGATACTACCTTAAAAAATAAGTTAATTCTTGTTAAGTCTGTAAAGTTTAGTTAAATTAAAAAAATAAAAACTCCAAATAACATGCCTCAAATCTTGTTAAGTCTATAAAATTGAGTGATTGTAAGAATGGTTGATACCAACTTAAAAATTAAGTTATAATATCAAAATTAAGTTATAATGTCAACTAACTTGACCCAAATAAATTAAGCAGTAAAAAAACATTTAAAAACATTTCATCAATATAAAATTGTGCTAACTACATACACCAGAATTTCCCCCAAAACTCATTCCATGGATAATATAAAAAAGAATTTAATATTGTGGGGATGACACTCTCAACACCTTATCTATTTATTTTAGTAAAAAGATTCTATGTAAATTTTCTTTCCCTTATAAAATATAAATTTTGATAAAATACATTGGGGGTTCATTCGACGAAATTTTATTTTTTAGTTAAATTTCAAATCATATAATTCATAACTTAAAAAGGGTGCAAGAGAGGGATTCCAAAGTTTTATTTTATGAAGAATATCATTGTTCATTTAACTTTTTGTTTCAACGAGTTTTATTTTAGAATAAAGTTTTATTTTTATATTTGATATTAAAATTTAAATATATGAAAAAATTAATATTAAAAATTAATTTTTTTTTAAGAAAAAACAATTTCTTTATATGGATTGCTTATGATGATGATAATGAATGGTAATGATGAAATGTATATAATTTGATAAACTTATTTATAAATATATATTGCATAGAGATTTTCTTTTTAAAAGATTTATAGGTGAATCTTTCATGCCTTTGCAGTCAATAAAGGGATAATTGTTGTCATCAAGCTTTTTACTCCCTAGGGGATGCGTTATCGCTGCTGCCGGGGTTCTATGCCTTGTGATTTCATTTTACATATTTCATGCACTAAACTACTTGTCGATCCGATGTAAGAGATGAGAATGTAGTCAATATCGCCACTTAAAATGCATGCAATCACATGCCCACCTCAGCTTTCGATCCACTAGAAGAGATGTCAATGTTATCAATATCGCCACTTGAAGTGCCCCACAACCACATGTCCACCTTAGCTGCATACTCGGGAGTCCCTTTAGGAACAACAACGATAATGCAAGTGAGAAGCTCTTCATCACCATGAGCCATAACGAAGATGAAAAAAACTCGGGATGTTCTGGGGAAGGGTTCGATAGTTCTAGGCTTGTCTTCGTCAATACATTGTCTAGTGGTAAATGAACTATGCTCACGGATAGATATAAGGTAACCATATGAAAATATTTTTAAAGTTTAGATATGTGTGTTTCCCAATAAAATGAAACAATTGTCCAACAGTGGTTATATCTTGCCCCTTTATCGTTTTTTTTAAACCCAAGGTACTTTACAAAACATATAAGGGTTGTTCTTTGTATTTGTGGCTGGGAGACTTCATTAAAGATGATATTACTAATGCAAAACTATTTTGCTTTCATAAATGAGTATGATATCTGAGTTTTCACTTGTCATTTTCTTTTGTGATGAAGTTTGTGATATTTGAGTTTTCACTTGTCATTGTGTTTTGCGTTGAAGTTTGAATGTTGTATTCACCATTGATTATGATATTTACATTTTTACTTTTTATTTATTTTTAACTGAAGTTTGTTGGAATAATTTAATTTATATATTTTTGTAAGAGAAGTTAGTATTTCAACATGTTAATGGGCATGTTAGTTCATATTTGGTTTCTTGTTAGTTGACATTTGGTTGCATATTTGTTAGGTGTATCTTTGCACCTTATAGGGGAAATTGCCAGTATAGACTTTTAGTGAGTTATCTTGTATCATTTTTTTAATACTTTTTAGGTATGCTAAATGGTTTTATTAATCAGGTAATTAGAGTAATTTATAACTTTGTTGGTCTCATATGATATGGAATTAAATTAGTTGAATGATACCATTCAACTTACTATAGCTATGTTGCACTTCCTTTGGGGATAACAAGGACGAGGGGACAATTTTTCAGTGTGGCTATAACACACCCACAAATTTTCCAAGGGACGACAAGTTGGGGACGATATATCTATCTATATATATATATATATATCTGATTTTAAATTTTAAATTCACCATATGCATAAAGATTGTAACATACATCCTCTCACAACTACCCACTTTCATCGGCTTACTCGGGGTAAACATGAGATGAATGGCTACTATGATATGACTCAACCTCCTAGATGCCCTTAAGGAAATGGAGTTGACACAACAGGACCTTGCTGACTTCCTCAGGTGCCATAGCACCTCTAGGAGAAACCCAACACCTCCAGGTGTCCAATCCCTGAGTGTTGTGAAGATAAATCCCATTTGCAAATAGAGGCAATCTCTTTATCCCAATGAGTGGGTCTAGCAATAAACTTAACAAACTAATGCACACTTTCCTAGGTTATGTTTAAAAATGCAAAGAGAGGGAGAAACCTGTTGAAAAGTGTGTAACAAGAAATGCTTGTTGAGAATGCAACAAGATGATGGATCTTAATGAAAAGAGTCGCCTTCACTAAGTGGGTCCACAGGAAAATTATGGAACAAGTTCTATTTTTTATCACAGTGTGGATGATCACAGTGTGGGTGATCACAGTGTGGGTGACCACAGTGTGGGTGACCACAGTGTGGGTGATCACAGTGTGAGTGATCAAAGTCTATTTTTAGACTGGCTGTCAAAAATAGAAAAGTCAAATATTATTGTCTCATAATAATATTTGGACTATAAACTTGATCTTATTCTCTTTGAGCACTTGAGGATGAGCTACGGATGTGGTACATGCAGATCCCAGAGGGAAATATGTGGTTACCTATGGGATGACTAATATTTGCATGCAGGACTTCAGTTAGAACTCAAGTGAGTTGAGTTTAGTGGACTGGAGGTGCAGTTGATGGAGTTGTGTTCAGTTTAACTTTGTTAAACTAGTTGTATTTAGTCTAACTGATCAATAGACTAGAGATGAGTTGGGTGAATTAGTTATTAATTAATTCACAAGTTATTAACTCATAATGCAACTATAGAATACATCAGTTAACTCAATTGCATGTCAGTGCATGTTCAGTTCAGCAGGGACAGGTGTTAGAGGATCAGATTGCTATGAGTGTGACTATAGTTGTGCATGATGATTTGCCAATGACAATGAATTGGCCAATATCAATGACAATGAATTGGCCAATATCAAGAATTGTAGTTTGTGCTCACGTCCAACAGAGTGTGAGTGATTATTTGCAGGTCAAATACAAGTTTGGTAAGCCATTCTCATCAGTTCTTGAGCAGGTATTGAGCTGGAGAGGCAGGCAAGAAGTGGAATAGATTTGGAGATCAGATCTGAGCTGTATTGTGTGTAGCATGTGGAGATAGTACTGAGTACTTGTGAGGAGTATTGTACTATGTATTGTTACATGATTCAATCAATATAATATACAGATAGTGTGGGGTTTTTAGCGAGATGCTTTCCCCCAGATAGTGATTGATAGTGATTGATGCTTCTATGTGTACCTGTGAATGTTTCTGCTTCTGTAAATTAATGATCAACGTAGAGGAGATTATGTATTATACATGTTCTGCTTATAATTGTATGATCAGGATAATCTCTGTGAATATGTGTTAAATTATTCAAAATTTCTACAACCTCACTATGATGCTAATTGCTCAATCCTTTGGTGATGGCTTCGATCCCTTAGCTTCTAGGCTCGCTCTATGCTTATGCCTTACATCTGAATACCTGCAAGAGAGATCAAAGGACAATACGAGATACCAGAGCATACATAATATATATCAAACATTAACTACTTGATAGATCAAGGAATATCAAGCTAAATGCATAAATATTTAGACATTGATGGAAAGTGAACATTTGATGTATATATTAATGAATAGAAAATGGGAAGCATACAACGATTGCCTTGATGTTGGAGACCTCCTTTTGGTGGATGTCCAAGTCCAAGCCAATACTCTTTAATCACTCCTTCTCCAAGTTAGATGGGCAACATTTAGGCATAATCTCATCATAGGAATGCAGGATATCAATGACCAACCATTTGGGAATGGAGGGGATTTGATTTATAGGAAGGGCGAGGGAGTTAGGGATCCAAAAAAGAGGGAGGAAGGTCCACATCTCAAGGGGAAGGCCCTTAAAGGTAAGCTAAGGAGCTCCAAATGAGAGAGCTCAACCATATCTCTACCCAACAACATCTAGCTCGTTGATTCTCGAAGTTTCCAGCATACGAAGATTCTCCTCCATTTTGAGAAAACCTACCAGAAGAGGTTCAACACACGTTTTCATATCAAAACCCGCGTTGGCAGAGCTAGGTCGAAGAATTGAAACCTGCCATCAACACAGGCAAGCAGTGGAGCAACGAGTGTTGGCCCTGAAATTTAGGGTTTCAGTCAACCTTCTCCATAATTGACTTGGTGCAGTTTTTCTTCCATTCTTCGGGGATGTTTCAGTATGTGTTTCATGATGAGTACACTACACAGTTGTCAATATTTTGGCATTTTGGGATGTGTAACAGGAAGTGGATAGGAGGTGTGACAAAATACTATGTAACAGATGCCCCCTAAAGCATGAAGAAAGCACAGGGAGTGATGGGTGAAATAATTTACAAGTCAAGGAAAGGACCAGAAAAACATCGTGAGGAGACCCACAATTCAAGCATATACATATACATATCTGACATCTATGACATAAACATGCCTAATGATACATGAATAGGCATCTAATAGTACATGAATCCACAGTATGGGTGCAACCATCCGAGTAAAAAGGATCATATATATGGACCCACGATATGGTCGCAACCATCTGTATAAGCACGTGTACAATCATGAATAACTCACAACTCCACACAACCTAGGTTTTATCAGATGGAACCTAGGGTCTTGAGGTTTGTCCCGATTCGATCAATGTATGAATTCTAGCATGCGAATAGATGTGTCGAAGTTGAACATGATAGAAAACCACCTGATTACTGGTCAATGATGTAAACCATTAACATGCACAAGAGAAACCACTAATAATGAAAATGGCTCTCAAGGTATAATAAGAAAAATCCAAAAGTGTAGATAATGAAGATGAAGTCAAACACTTGTAGAATAATTCGATCAAAAGCTAATAATGTGAACCTATTTTTGAATGAGAAGAACTTGCCATTGAGGCATGCAAGCTCCAACGTATTAGAAGTGAGTTTCTAGATCATCTTCCTGGATAATGAGCTGAAGTCGATAGGAAGTGATCTGTGAAAGGAGGGCCATAATGTATCCCACATCATTGATATGAAACAAAGGATATAGTCAAGTAGGTAAGTTTGATTCAGGACTGTGGCAGAAAGGTAAGACAATGTATAAGTGGTAAAAACTATAGATAGGACTTCTCTTGAACATATCGATGACACGAATCTAGAGTTTGGCACCATTTGACTCAACATGGGATCAGAGGTCATGATGACGAGGTAGTATAATCAGATGATAGGAAAAATGGATTTACCAAAGCCAGGAAGGCAAGTGATGAAGTGAGGATATCCCAAACCTGACATGAGCAATAAATAAGTGTCATGTTCAAGAGCGACACGCTTCCTTTACACAAAATATAAGAGATGTTCACCTTCATTTTTCCTCCAGTATTTCTAGTGAGTACACACTGCATGGATAATGAATTTCCGCATTTTATGCCTTACGGCGTTTCCTTTGCAACATCTGGTGCAAATGCTAGTTAATATTTTTCTCTTTCCCTATTTCTTTCACGATCTTCTTCTTTGATTCTCTCTTTTTCCTTCTCCGTCTCCCTATCATAGTCCATATTGTTTCCCTACCGATCTCCATCGTTAAACATTTTGTACATCCCCTACTCCTAAGTCAACATCTGCAATTATTTGACACCAAATGGTATTCAAATAAGGCAAACATTTCTTAGAGGGAAAGAAATAATTCAAATACGAGCACAAAACAAATATTTAAACTGACCATCATTGCAGAGGTTTAAACAATAATTTCATTAATACAACATAAATAATCAAGGTTAAATTTCATAAAAGCCCACTTTCACTAGTGCCCAAGGTCACCATCAGTACAGTAGTTACAAGACAGGGAAGCAATATAGATCTTAGCTGAACAAGATAAGAAAATAACACTCTAATCAATATTCCAAACAATTAGAGGAGATATTTAAACAACCATGTAACAAAACTATGATGAATACCCAATTAAAAATTAATGAGGTCGGAAAAGTACTACAATAAGAAAAGTATTATATGAATGTTGGAGATAATTACCATGGTTTGCAGTCTAAGAAACAATTTCATTGAATTCATCCAAATATTTGGATAATTTCCGTAAATGTGAACTACCTAAAACAAATTTTCTATTTAGTAGTTAAAACACAAAATTGTAAAAGCTACACTAAAAGTAATTTTTTATAATATAGGTCCTACTCTACTAGTGTGCTTAAAGATGAAAAAAAAATCATAAGTAATTACAGGGCTAGCTTACCAGGCAACATATCAGTCTTTACATTTGTTTTCAATTGATTATAGAGTGAATGTGTAAATAAATACATTTCAAGAACTCTTTATATGTATTTTGTCTGAACTTTGGTTTTATTCTCTCAAAGAAAACCCAATTCTTGTACATATAAATTTACAAAAATAATCAACCAACTTTTTGAAATTTTAAAAACTTACTTATCTTTAAGATACTATAAATAGATGCTATAAAACCATCAAGCAACTAGACAGACTAACACGATATAGATTGAGTATTATGATGTTTGAAATATGAACCAAACAAAATTATAAACTGAAATGAAAGTGAAATAATAGAAGCTTTAAAGCTTTAATGAACCATAATTCAGTTGTGTGGGGTAAATGTTTATTATTGAAGTGGAATAATTTCACCTTGTGTTATTTATTAATGGTACTTCCTTTAATCCCGTGTTGATAGAAGCATTTGGGTGTGTATGTGTGTAAAAAAGTGGATTTAACGGGGGAGAATTATGAAACTTGCAATAGTTTTCCATTGTTAAGAGGTTGTAGGTGCAACAAGGACGCATCCAGTTAATATAGGATTAAAAGGACCCATGCAACCCTACATTGAACATCCAAACATAAGTGTGATAACCTAAAAAGACTATTTCAAGGAGAATCAACTTAACTTGACTTAGCTCGTATAGCTTCAAGGGAGAATCTGAGTATTACTCTCTCCTTAAACTATTACTATCTTGTATGGCAATGTTTTGAAGACATTGTTTTCAAGCACACCCTCCAACTTCCTTGTTTGAATCAGCATGGGAGTGGATTCCTCGGACATTCCAAAATATTTCCTCTTATGATGTAGAGGATAGATGGCATACAATTCTCATACAATTCTTTATCTCAATTATGTGCTAATCATTTTCACCTTTGTCTTTCTCTTTTTTTCTCAATTTTCTTTTTGATATTTTTCTTTCTCACCCTTGTTACAATGTTCATTCTCTATCTCCATGGAAGTCTTTTATATTTAATAATTTTATTTCCAAGGAAATTATTTTGTAAAATAACTGGTTTTTCTTTTAGTAAAAAACCCAAAAAGACACACAATCAACTCATGGAAGCCATTATAAGAAGCTAAAATCATTACTAAAAAATACAATATAAACAAACCTAAAGAACAAGATGTGTCGAGAAGATGGTCTTGCATAAGCTGGCACATTCGGAATGGCGGTTGGACATGTATGGTCTTGCATCAGCTTGCACATTGGGAATGGGGGCTGGATAGGTTCAGTCTAGTAACCTGTACAGTCTACATTGGGAATGTGGTTGGACATGTGTAGTCTAGTAACATGTGCACTCTACATTGGGAATGGGTGTTGGACATGTGCAGTGTAGTAGAAAAAAATGTAAATTGGTAAAATAATATATAAATTTCTCTAGTAAATATTGATGACTATAAAACAATTTTTCCACCTACATATAAAACCAAAAAGTCTATTCCCTTTTAAATATATATCTGGTATATCCAAAAAGTTCTTATATACTTGTTCATCATTTTAAAACCTTATCTAAAAACAATAAACTAAAAGTGTAAGTAAAAATGCTCATAACCTTGAATTTTTCAAGGCATGAATTTTCGAACTAGATATCCTATACCAATTGACCATTTCAAAAACACATATGGTTACAATAAATTAGGTTGTAAATAATGCATAGCTTTCAAATATCAAAGAATTACATCACCATGACCTTGATCTTATTAACATAATTTATTGATCATTTGTATTACCTTTATTTTATTAACATAATTTATTGCTTAGTTAAATTCAACTGGTTGTTTTCTTATTGGGAGTTCCTATGAAGGAATTGTAATTTCATAACCTTCAGGAAGAAGGTATTAAAACCCAAAATAAGGAAATGATGGGCTTTAAATACATCTCTTGCTCGAGCTATAACACCAGTGGTATAAACTCTGTAGAATTGCCAAAAGAATCATCCTTAATATTATGATTTGTAGTTAATGGAGAAAAACTTGTCTTATTGATTGATAATGCTAATCTTTACAAAAATAAGTACAGAACTCTGGGCCATTACAACTTGCAAAAGTGATCTGGAATTTATCCAGGACAAGGAATTAAAGGTATTATAGACTCATGTGCATGGATGTGCCTATGTTACTTTATGCAATGGATTAATAAGATTGCAAATTACATAGACACTGAGGCAGTTACAGAAAACATAACAGGAAAAACATGTAATACAACAAGTTTAATGAGTTCACCCAATGCTCCTGGGCTATGTCTCCTGGTCCAAATTTTAGTGGTGGCCTCTCTATTATGTTTTCAAAGCAAAGTTTTTTTACAACAGTGAGTTCAATTTGAGTCTCACTCAATAGATATGAATCAGTAGGATTGGAGTGCACATACTCTCCTTACTGGTACTTGACCTCTACTGGTCACAGTAGTATGAGTCCAATCTGAAAATCATACATGACAGGGCTATGCCGAGGAGCTTGCTTGAACCTCTCAAGCTTTCTCTGGAGTGCACAAACTCTCTGACTCTCTCTGGCTCCGTCTGGCTCAATGCTGCCTTCAGGTCAGCTCGGCTTCTCTCTGTTCTCTCCTCTTAGCTTTCCGCGTCTAACTAACTCCTCTCTGTGTCTGTTTGCTTCTGTCAGTTCATGGCTTTAAATCTAGTCTGTTTTCTGTCAGTTCATTTCCGCTTCCCGGCGTTCTGGTTTTCCTGCCTCTGTCTGTTCGAACTCCCTTGTTCTGCGTCATCATCACTGTGTAATGCTTCACAGGGAGGTGGCCACCTATTCTATAACGGTTGAGTGCGTCAGGCTCCTTGGACACATTTGAATGGTCATTATTTCCGTTTGATCCAAGATGCCCGCGAAACACGAATCTTCTGCTAACTCGTTGTCAACGTCGGACTTCAAAATCCCATGTAATCTTGCTTTACAATCTTGTCAAATCCCTTCATTTATCGGGATGCGCCTCCATCGTTGATCTAGGTCCCCCAGATCTTACGGTCGTCGTTCATATCGGGCGGGTAAGTAGCGTGACGTTTACCCATTGATGTGAGTGGTTTTCTCTCTCTTCCGCAGGACACAAGTCAATCAGTGTGTGGTATCAGGCAGGACTCAGTAAAAACTGCTTACCACCTCGAGGCCTTTCGATATCCTGCCGATTTTGTGGAATCCACGGAACCGAATTTATTACTTTTCTGCATTTCATAGCCATTTCGGTTCCGGGCACTTCTGGACTTTCCTTCACTGAGGGGAACACCCTGCGATACGCGATTAGTGCTTTACCACCCCCATTTCTTGAATTAGCCTCTGGTTTTTCCAATTTGCGCCAGTGCGCGTTACCATGGGCCAACGGTCTGCGCGCTCGACCGAGGGTCCTCGTTGCTCCGCGCTGATCACAATTGGAACTATCACAATGATTCCTTCTGATAGCTTGATCTTTCTAAGACTTGAATATGTTTGGCATAATTTGAATGAGTTGATGAAAACTTAGAGAGTGTTTAGGATCCAATTCGGATCATGGCCTTCCCACTGAAAAAGATTTTGGACCCCAAAAGTATATTTTTAAGCATCAATCAAGTGAGGGTATTGATTCCTCACTTGCCCAATTTATATCCATTTTTGCACTGCTTGGTTTTGAACCTTTGAGTCCAATCCTAAGGTACTCAACATCCCCTTTGCACATAGTTCTCACCTTCCTATCCAAAACTGTATGTTCCTGCAATTCATTAAGATATTCAGGCAAAAGATCATCAATAGAAGGAAATTGACTCTGCTCTTTGGGATCTTCAATTAATGAAGGTTCAAATAATCTCAAGCTATCTGCATTAAAAACTAAGTAGATGTGCATGTAAGCTGGTAAATCAAGGCAAAAATCATTCTCACCAATTTTCTCAAGTATCCTGAAAGGTCCATACCTTATTGGCTTCAACTTCTTACCTTCACCTTGCATTCTGTCTTTGCTGATATACAGCCAGACTTGATCACCAACTTGGAAACTATGCTCCATCTCATGCTTGTCATGCCTTGCCTTATACTTGGCTTGGATCATTTCCAGCTGTTCCTGTACTGCCTAGTGAATCTCTTGCATTTGATCAATGAACTTGGTTGCCTCGTCCACATCATTGTGTCCATCAACCGCTATGTCTTTATCAAAGACAAAATCCAAGGGAGACCTTGGTGTAAAACCAAAACAGGTCTCAAAAGGAGATCTCTGAGTAGAAGAATGTTTAGCTTGGTTGTAAGAATGATGCACATAACATAAGTGTTCATCCCAAAGCTTGGGATGCTTGCTACAACTGCCTCTGAGCAACTAGATCACTATCATGTTGACTACTTCTATTTGGCCATTTGTTTGCGGATGAAAAGTTTTGCTCTTCTTTAGCTTGGTGTCCATCAACTCCCACAAACTTGACCAAAATTTCCCAACAAATCAGATATCTTGATCAGATATAATGGAAGTGGGTAATCCAACATGAACCCATACATGATGAAAGAACAACTCTGCAGTTTGTTCAGTTGCAATCTGTTTGTTACAAGGTATTAAAATACACATTTTGCTGAACCTATCCACAACAACATATAAATATTCATGACCTTTCCTAGATTTAGGCAGTCCTCCATCGAAGTCCATGGAAACACTTTCCCAAGGATGAGAAGGAACTGGTAGTGGAGTGTACAAGCCTAGATTTCTATTGTTGAGCTTACTTTTAGCACACATGGTACACCCTCTTACATATCTAGAAACTGTCTCATTCATTTTTGGCCAATAACAAATTCTTTGTAGCTGTGCAACTGTTTTACTTACACCAAAGTGATATTAGAGAAGTGTGTACCTCTTGAATTATCTTTACTCTTTCAGTTTGTGGAATGCATAGCTTCCCAAAATGATATAAGAGCTGGTCCTTAACATGATAATCCAATTCTTCTACTTGTTTTCCATGACTTAAAGTTGCATATACATCTTTAAAATCTGTATCTTGAGCATATTGTTCAATGTAGCTTTCATGCAATACTGAATTATGCTTAATTATAGTGGATTCATTTATGATTGGACTGGACAACATATCTGCAACTTTATTGTGTATGCCCTTTTTATAACTGATGACTAGATGAAACTGTTGTAGAAAATCCATCCATCCATAATGTCTTGATTGTTGCAACTTAGTTTGGGAGTGTAAATATTGAAGTGGTTGATGATCAGTATGTATAACTGTTTCTTTGCCCATTAAGTAATGTTTCCACTTTTTCACACTCTGTACTAATGCATACAATTTTTTATCATATGTGGGATAGTTAACTACTATAGAATTAAATGTCTCAGAATGATAACATATGGGTTTACCGTGCTACATCAACACTGCTCCCATAGCATAATCACTAGAATTTGTTTCAATCTCAAATGGTCTTTGAAGATCGGGCAGTGCTAGTACTGGTGTTGTACTGATCTTTTCTTTCAAGGTGTTGAAGGCTTTTTGTTGTTTGCCTCCCCACTGAAACACCTTGTTCAATCCTGTTAAAGCATGCAAGGGAGTTGCAATTAAGGAAAAGTTAGAAATAAGATTTATCTAATAATGTGTTGCTTCTAAGAAGCTTCTAACTTCTGTAGTAGATTTGGGTTTAGGCCAGTTTACAATGACTGCAACCTTAGAGGGATCTATCTTCAATTCACCACCCCCTACAATATGACCCAAATAATTCAAAGATGTTTTGCCAAATTCACATTTTGAGAGCTTAACATAGATATTTTATTTTTTCAAAACATCTAGAGTCTAATTAACATGCTTTAAATGTTCTTCCCATGTTTTACTGAATATAAGAATGTCATCCAAATATACAATGACAAAATCATCAAGAAAAGGTCTGAGTACATCATTCATTATTCTCATGAAAGTAGCAGGAGCATTAGTTAAGCCAAAAGGCATAACCAACCACTCATACAATCCCTGTTTTGTTTTGAAAGCAGTGTTCCATGCATCTTGCTCTGCAACTCTGACCTGATTATAGCCACTATGCAAGTCCAACTTGGAAAAATAAACAGCTTCCTTTAATTGATCCAATAGATCATCTATGCGAGGAAGGGGATAACGATTTTCGATCGTTATCTTATTCAGTGCTCCATAATCAATTCACATTCTCCATGAGCCATCTTTCTTTCTCACCAAGACAATTGGATACCCACATGGTAATGTGCTAGGTCTGATGAACCCCTTCTAAAGTAGCTCCTGTACCTGCTTCTTGATTTATGCATTCTCTAAAGCATACAACCTGTACATTCCGATGTTAGGAAATGGAGCATCTTGCTACAAATTAATATCATGTACTATTTCATTTTTGGGTGGCAGACCTTTATGATCTTGAAACAATATATCATATTCTGAAACAACTTTTTCTAAATCAGCTTGATGTTTAGCATCAAAACCTTCAAATACATTGGTTTGATCAGGTTTTTTTTCCTTTACAACCATCAATAAAAATTGTTTGCATGAATTTACAATTCTTTTCATCTGCCCTAAGTTTATGAGAGTATAATTATTCTTGGGTTTATGAGCTCTTACAATACATTCGATTCCATTTTTGACGAGTTGATACTTGTTCTTAGCTCTATAGAAAATAGCTTTTCTATCATACAAGTAAGGACTTCCTAAAACAATTCCACATATATCCAAAGAAACTATATCTAACTCAACATCGTCTACAAATGTTGACCCAAAAGAAAACCTAAGTTTACATTGTCTAGTCACTTGTAGCTGTGCTTTATCACATAACCAACCTAATGGATATGGCTTTTTGTGAGGTGTGGTTAGTAATCCCAACTTCTTTACAATTGCTTCAGAAATTAAATTTACTTGTGAGCCACTATCAAACAAACTATAAATCTTTTAATTCTTGGAAATAACTCTAATATGAAAACACTCATGTATTTTCCTCTCATTTTTTTCATTATCAATAGATTGTGTAGAATTACTAGTAGATGCTTCAGAATTTTTACCTTTTATACCTGTGGTTGTGATTGTTGTTTCATCTCCTGAGTCTGACCCCAAATCCTTTTGAATAGTTGCAGCAGTCTTCTTCTTCTTGCCCTCGAATTTCTTGGGTCTCAGCTCTATATGCAAGATCCAACAGTGTTTATCATCATACCCATCCTTCTTAAAATGAGTGCATGAAGACTTGGTATTTTGTACAGTATTGGCCTTCCTCTCTTTCCATTTATGTTTTCTCTTTTCATTGCTTTTTCTTGCAGTGGGTTTTGATGATACCCCAACTTCTGGGTTCACATTCTTTCCTCTAGCCTCTAGATGTGTAGCTTGAACAAATACCTCATCTATGCTAGTGGGATTAAACATGCGAATAGTGTGCCTTAAGTAGCTGTGTAAACCACCTATATACTTCAGCAGAGTTTCAGGTGAGTCTAAAGAAATTCCTAGAATCAAAGCTATTTTCCTAAATTCTTGACTTTAACTTTGTACACTTTTTCCTTCTAATTGGCGAATAGTTTGCCAGCTCATCATGGCTTGCTGCATATAGGCTAGTGGATAGAATTGCTTTTTAATTGCAGAAACAAAGTCACTCCAGACATAAAGAATTTTACCATGTTTCTTCATGTTAACTTTTGTCCTGCCTTCCCACCATACCAAGGCAGTGCCTCCAAGGCGTAGGCTGGCCAGCTGAATCTAACTCTTGTCTGAATCAATGCTCTACACTCTGCAATAAACATCAATCTCTCTAATCCAATTATCCAACTTCTCTGCAGTCAACTCTCCATCATATATCGATAAATCAAATTTAACATCTAATTTAATCAAAGATGTTTTCTTTTTGTTTTCAGGGCTACTAGGAGGTGTGGGAAGTTTTTATTCTTTCCCTTTGCCTTTAGAGTGGTCATGGAGGAGAGATTCTTTTGCTCCTTTATCTTGTTTGGAGTTTGATGAATCTTCAACTCTACCTTTCTTAAATTCTCTATACATTTCCTCCATCATAGCTTTCATGGTCAGGAAACCATCCATGAACTGGGAGTCTGATTCCAAGAGGTTTTCTTTTGATATTTTCCTCTTAGAGTGGACTCTTCCAATTTCAGGGTTAGTTTTAACCAACTCTCCTTCTCCTAATTTAAGCTTTGATCTAGTTAGCCTTCAACAACAAAATCCAACACAAGCTTGTCTAACCTTGGTAACCTAGAGCTCTGATACCACTTGATCTGGAATTTATCCAAGACAAAGAATTAAAGGTATTATAGACTCATGTGCATGGATGTGCCTATGTTACTTTATGCAATGGATCAATAAGATTGTAAAATACATAGACACTGAGGCAGTTAGAGAAAGCATAATAGGAGAAACATGTAATACAACAAGTTTAATAAAGAGTTCACCCAATGATGCTGGGCTACGTCTCGTGGTCCAACTTTCAATGGTGGCCTCTCTATTATGTTTTCAAAGCAGAGTTTCTTTACAATAGTGAGCTCAATTTGAGTCTCACTCAACAAATATGAATCAATAGCATTGGAGTGCATAGACTCTCCTTACTGGTACTTGACCTCTACTGGTCACAGTAGTATGAGTCCAATATGAAACTCATACATGACAGGCCTATGCCGAGGAGCTCGCTTGAACCTCTCAAGCTTTCTCTGGAGTGCACGGACTCTCTGACTCTCTCTAGCTCTATCTAGCTTGATGTTGCCCTCAGGTCAGCTCGGCTTCTTCTCTTTGTTCTCTCCTCTTATCTTTCTGCGTCTAACTAACTCCTCTCTGTGTCTCTGTCTGCTTCTATCAGTTCATGGCTTTAAATCCAGTCTTCTTTCTGTTAGTTCATTTCCGCTTCCGGGCATTTTGGTTTTCCTGCCTCTGTCCGTTCGAACTCCCCTGTTTTGCATCATCATCACTGTGTAATGATTCACAGGGAGGTGGCTACCTATTATGTAATGGTTGAGTGCGTCAAGTTCCTTGGACACATTTGAATGGTCATTATTTCTGTTTTCTCCAAGATGCCCGTAAAACACGAATCTTTTGCCAACTCGTCGTCCACGTCGGACTTCAAATCCAATGTAATCTTACTTTACAACCTTTTCAAATCTGGTCATTTATCGGGACGCACCTTTGCCGATGATCTGGGTCCCCCAGATCTTACAGTCGTCGTTCATATTGGGCGGGTAAGTAGGGTGATTTTTACCCGTCTAATGTGAGTAGTTTTCTCTCTCTTTCGCCGGACGTGTGTCACTCAATGTGTGCCATCGGGCGGGACTCGGTCAAAACTGCTTACTGCCTCGAGGCCTTCCGATATCCTACCGGTTTTGTGGAATCCACAGAACTGAATTTATTAATTTTCTGTATTTCATAGCCATTTCGGGTCTGAGTACTTCAGGGCTTTCCTTCACTGAGGGGGACACCCTTAATCGTGTATTAGAAACTGCCCCCATTTCTTGAATTAGCCTCTAGTTTTTCCAATTTGCACCAATGAGCGTTACCATGGGACAACGATCTACGCACTCAACCGAGGGTCCTCATTGCTCTGCGCTGATCACAATTACAACTATCACGAGGATTCCTTCTAATAGCTTGATCTTTCTAAGACTTGAATTTGTTTGGCATAATTTGAACGAGTTTATGAAAACTTAGAGAGTGCTTAGGATCCAATTCATATCAAAAAGTCTTCCTAACACTTGTTCTTAGCATTTGTTCTAGTAAGATGCATTTAACATAGGAAAAGAATTCTTGAGAAATATCACTTCCAAAACTCCCAAAATCAAAGAACCTTAAATTGCAACCAACAACAAGCTTACACACCTTTTTCAATAGTTCAAGTAGAGAGAGATTTGTATTGTTATAAGTTTTGTGCCCAAAGTTAATTAAAATTTAAATATTTAACTATTTTTCAGTCAACTAAGTCATTAAAATCAGATTGGTCTATAATTTCAAGTCCATCTGAGTTGACCCTTGACTGATTCAGATTTCAAGCCTATGTTTCAAAGCATTTTCTTCTTCTATGAGAAAATTAGAACAGGGTATCCTATAGAAAAGAAGTTACCACAAATTACAATAGAACCTTGTAGATTCCAGCTTTTAGCTGTCCAACTTGAGATGGTCTGATGAGATGGAAAATTGAACATAAAATAGAAAATCAGTGCTTGTAGAGATAAATTTTTTAGGTTCTCTACAAGTAGTCACATATCTAATTTATTGCAGGCTCACCCTCAACCTGCTTGAAACTCCTGTTTTATTTTAAGGAAGAGTGGGGGCAAGTTTCAACTTGTCCTCCTTGCTTATAAAGTTATAAATTCCTTAATGTATTACATGGTTAATGGGGATTTTGAAATTTGAAGTTGATGGGGGTATGAACCGGCCCAAACCAAACATAGCAATTCAATTAGAAACAGCGTTGTGGCCTGATAAACCACTTAAGGCCACCAATATCTAAGCTCATAGGTTGTATCTCACACGTCAATAGATTGATGAAAAAACATGGTCGTCCTCTAGTATCGGAACACCTTACATGACTTGTTTCATCTAAAATAGTTCTACAGAAAGCATCCCTTAGGGACTACCATTCTGCTTTTTCCAAATGCCTTCAACTCTATTCTTAATTATGTTAGTGTATTTGAACAATGATCCAAGTTAGTTAAAGTTAGTGTATTTGAAAAATGTTCTCTATAATAGAATAGAAAAGTACCTCCTATCAATATCGCAATACCATCCCCGTATTGGCTTTTCTTCTCTCCAAATCCGGGATCTTTCAAAGTGCATTGCAATACCATCCCAGTATGGCTATCTTTTTGTGGATTGATATTGGCGAATTGGATGGATATAGGTGCGATCATTTTTTTGACTGCACCTCATATCGGTCCGATTCCCAAATATTCGGGGAACCAACAATCGACTTAAGCCCAATGTCCCAGTATTGCCTTTTCTTCTCTTTGAATGGGGGATCTTCCAAAACAGCAACTTTCAACAAATGCATTTTTAAATATTTAAATAAATTTCCCAACTTAAACATTCCAAACACATTTAAATTATATGAATTTAATCACTTACATTAACAAATTTAATAATTTCTATTAAAATTTCTATGAAACACACTAATATAATAAATTATCCATAACATAAAACTAACTTTTTACCATGGGGTGTAGTAAATTTTTTATACTTGGTACTTTTCTCATTTCGCTCATATTTGATCATTTCTTGAGATCTTCAGGCTGATCCCATACATTAAAATATATCTTTTTGAGATCTTCGGGCTGATTCCATACATTCCTGCTTGGTTATATAATAAGAAATCGCTTGGGAAGCTTTTAGATCCACGTCGAATTTCATAGTCGTCTACTGCCAGCACCCAACTCCAGAGATTAGCTGACCAGCTGACCTCGTGCGAAAATCATTTTCGTTGTTTGTCTTTTTCCATCCATGTCGAGATTAGCTGACCAGCTGACCTCATGCGAAACTCATTTTTGTGGTTTGTCTGTTCCATCCAAGTCGAATTCCATAGTCGTGTACTGCCAGTACCCAACTACAGAGATTACCTGACCAGCTGACCTCATGCGAAACTCATTTTTGTGGTTTGTCTGTTCCTGGCAGGCACGATACATCATTCTGTGCAGACCGATACGTTTTTCAGTTTAATTCCGTAATCCGAAAACATGTGGGAGTTGTTAGATCCATGGTGATCACCTTGGCTAGCTTGTCCTAATCATCGCAGAGTTGTTAGATCCACACTGAATTTCTCAGTTAAATTCCCGGTAGTCGCGTCCTGGCAGGCACCTAATCATCACAATGACCTGACCGCTGACCTCATGCGGAAATCTTCTTTGTCGTTGTCCTTTCCCTACAGAAACGATACGTCATGCCCTGGCGAGAGAGAGGACTGGATCGGGATCGGGTCGATATCGGGATCGGGAGGAAATAATATTTATCCAATTGAATATTCCCGTAACATGTCCCACTCATCTTTAAACGCTCAGTATGCTAATGAATAAATTAAATCGAAAGATAAGCTTACATTCAAATATTTCCGCAATCAACCAATGATTCAAGCTTCTCGAGGAATCTTGAGTTTTTTGTTTCTTCCGCCAAGAACCATACCGTGAACCATTATTTGGATGAATAAATTTTAAAACTGAATACCGTGACTCCTTAAACATAAAATACACCGACTGTTCTATGCCCAATATGATGGTATTCATATCAGTCTGCAAACAACGAGTGTTCAAGTCTGTGGGGGAATGTTCGAATCCTTGTTTCCGCCACTAAGAACCGTAATGTGGGTGAATAAATTAAACAACAACAACCCTGACTCTTCTACGCTGAATATGGTGGTAATCTATTAATGTACAAACAACTAATGAATTCAAGCCTTCAGGGAATCTTCTGCTCTTTGTTTCTTCTACCCGGAACCATTTTGTGGGTGAATAAATTAAATGGACGACACTTTTCCTCCATGAGCATAGACGTATTCAAATAATTTCGCTAATAACGAATATGTCCAAGACTTGTGAAGAACGTTTCAATCTTTGCTTCTCCCGCCAAGAACCATTATCTGGGTCAATAAATTAAACAAAAAGGACCCTAACTGCTCTCGCAGAATAATCTGCAAACAACGAATCAGATCAAGCATTTGGGGGACTCTTTTTTAACTATTATGTGGGCATACAGGTTAAACCGAAAAAAAAACACCCTTGACGACTGTGCTGCATATGATCGTATTCAGATAGGTGTGCAAACAAGTAATGCGCTAAAACACTCTACCACCAAGACCCATGAACTAAGGAAAAAAATACCTTCACTGTTCTACTCTGAATATGCTCCTATTGAAATAAATCTGCAAACAACAAATCAGCTCAGGCTTTTGGGTGAACGTTTTGATCTTTGTTTCTTGCTCCGAGAATCATTGCGTAGGCGAAGAAATTGAAGAAACTATCATACCCTCTTTACACTGAATTTTACGTCAAACAATAAAGGAGTTCAGTCTTTTGGACGAATCTCTCGACAAAGGAGTTCAGTCCATGGTCATATGACTGTTATTTTTTTTTGTTTGCAATATATCATGCTATTTCATTGAGAGTATAAAAATGCATCCACAGCCTATCTATTTAGCTGATAAACTAAAGATTAAAAATAAACTATTTCCTAATAAATAACCATTAATAAATTCATTTTAGAAAGTCTAACCATCAAAATAAATTAATTAAACAAAAAATTTGAAATTCACATATAGATTAAATTTCGCCCATGTCATTTTTTCATTAGCACATAAAAGAGTTGAGTCCAACCGTGTAAAGTGGGATATTTTTTTTAAGGAAAGTTATTTTGATCTAATTTAAGTGGGTTGCAATATTATTATCTTTTTCACTTATATCCAATTCCATATTCAATTTTATTATATGACCGGTAGAATAAATTCTTATTATAATTTCAAACCTTATTATATCGAATTCCCTAGTAATGAAAACATATATATTTCCAATATGGAATATAAATATATTTATTAGAGTTGGTAGTGTAATATTTTAAGTATTGAAATATTTTAATTAATTAATATTGAAAAACAAAATATTATTAAAAATATGGTATTTCAAAATCAAATCAATAATTTTATATATTTTTTTCCAAAAAATATTGAAAAATAGAAAATACATTTTAATAAAAAAAATTAACATTTTTAACTTTCAATTACTTATACTCTACATTTAAGTGGGTAATGAAAAAAACATATCAACATCAAAGATGCAATCAAAGATCATTACGAAGTAGGTGAGCCTAGAAAATTAACAATAGAGGGGCAGTTTGTTCACAAAACATTTCAACTGAGGTTTTTAATATGCAACTTTTCCAATTCACTAAACATCTTTCACTTCCATCTTGCAAATTCCAGATAACATTTTCTAGATCCGAGAGATTCTTAATTTTCTCTTCCAAATCATTATGAAGGTTGACCTTAGTCTCAAATTCTTCTACGATATTTTGGAAAGACATTCTCATTTGTATCCCAAGACTATCCACCTATTTTATTTTCTTAGCCATAATATTCAATTCTCATTTGTATCCCAAGACTATCCACCTATTTTATTTTCTTAGCTATAATATTCTAAACTTGATTCTGATGTGTTGCGTTCTCTATTTGAATTAGAAAAATGAATGATTGCAAATAAAAACCTTGTTGTGAAGTTGATCACTTTCCAACTTATCAAAAACATCCTGCAATAATTTTACATATAGAAATAAATTGTTCACCACATAAAATCTATTATGTGTTTCCAATAACTTACACGAAAGTATGAAAAGAAAAGAAAAAAAGCCAAATTAGGTATGCAATGCAATGCTTTACCGAATATACAAATCAAATCTTCAAGGCTTTAAATCAAACAAATTTTCCCTTTTACACATTAAACTATATTTTAATGGCATATTAGAGTGTAGAGAGAGGGGTCCATGTTAAGCTCCATTGATTTTACACAAAAGCTACCTTGATTTATGGAATTGCAGCTTTTCTTAACTTTTGGAAACCAACTGCAATTACTAAATTTATAATTGGGAGCTACTAAAGTGGTCGATCACTTTGATCTGATCTCTACCTTGATTTGTGGTTTTTCTAACACATAGCTTTTAGAAGCTTGATGGAAACTTAGCTATATGTTCATCTGTTTGGTCCCCAAGCTCATATCTCAATCCCCTTCAGTCCTACACCATCTAGCTGAGATATCAGAGCTTGGAAGTGCCTTCAGAATTCTTGTGTTCTTTTTCTTTTGCAAGCTGGAGTGCAGAAGAAGTAGCAGGCAAGTGGACTGTGGTCTTCATCAAAACATCACCAATGGCTGGAGGTAACTCGTATCATCAAAACATCACCAATGGCTGGAGGTAACTCGTATCCCTGGGTATTAAGTTCCAGTGATTCTTTTCAGTTCTTTCCGCATGCAGAATCGTTGTTTAAGTTTATTAGTTTTCTAACAGTTGGTATCAGAGCGGAGTTTACCTCTGCCTTGGTGTGGATTCAAATATTTTGAAGTGATTTTTATTTTCATTTATTCGACTGAATCTCATCGTCAGTTTTGTATTGCTTCGTTTCATTTCATTCGTTGGTGTTGTTTCTGCTGCTTCGATGCTTTCTCCACTGCTGTTCTTCTTCTCCCCTTATTGTTTTAATGGTGGAGTTAGTTTCGAACCTTCACTTTCTTCACGCAATTTTCTTATATTGATATGCACATACATCATAAAAAGAGTGTGCCTATCAGCCATGAATTTTGGGAAACAATCAGTCTATTTTGTCAGAGTAGTCAAAGCATGCTGACGAGATATGGTCTGTTATATGCATGGAATTGCATTGGACATATCTCGCATTTGGCTATAGGGCGAAATGTTTTTGGAAGACCGATTGATTATTCATGCGATTTTAGTGGCTGTGTGAGACCGAAATTATGCTTTATACCCGAGATTTGAATTCGAATGAGGCGGGTAGTGATCGAGCTCGCAGCTTAGAATCGTATAAAATTTTTCCCAACACGGGAACTTCAAAATTTTTTTAATTAATGGTGCAATTAAAATTTTTTAATTGCATTCAAGTGTATATATGTTAGATATATATCGATACAAGTACGGGCAGAGATTTCAATCTCATGGTGCGTGCCTATATAACTGATGACGATGGATATATATGTTGTTTGTATGTGCAAGTCCTCCATTTGAAAATATGATGATTTCTTGTTCCAGAGCAGAGTAGGATTTCAGGGTTTAATTTTTACAGGTGCCATCGTTATTGAGGTATGCAAGATGCAGGCTCTTTGTATTTGTATATATTTATTGGATTTTTGCCCTCTTAACGTATATGTCAATCGAGTATTAACTATCACGGTTTGAAATTTGAATTATATCGTTTTGCTTGAAAAAACGGATCCTGGCGGTAGAAGACTTGTGTTGTTTTAAAATGGATCGGGTGAAAGTCTTGAATCCAAAGAATCAAACCAAGTTAATTTTGGTAAATAGGGCATTCTGTGACCGAAATTAATTTTGAAACCCTTTTGTCTTGCGTTTATTTATGGCTTAATACGAATTGAATTCTTGATTGCTTGAAAAACCTGTTCAAGCATGCTCCTCTTTTACATGGTTCACTAAGAGGGAAAGAATGCTACAATAGATTTGTGTTCGAATTTTTTCCTCAACATGAGGCCTTTGAATGATTCTCTTTATAGTTTTTTATTTTATTTAATGAGCTGAAGAACTAGAAGTTGAATTGAATTGTGTAGTATGAATGAGTACAGAGAACTGTCCTGGTTATTGAAAGTTAAAACAATGGAATGTGTAAGACTTGACGAACAGAAGGCTATTGACTGTAAGGCACTGTCGTGGGTTGGTTATTGAAAATTATGATACTTTTGATTATGTTTGTATGAATTGGCTTTCGGTGTTAGTTATAAACCGTTTCCACAATGTAAATCAAGGAAGTGTCGAACTATTTTTCGGCTACATGCATGTTGCACATGTTGGAGTAGTAGCTGCCTCATTTGTGTTTGCTTTTGCTTCATTTTGTATCATGCAACGTTGGTTTTCTCTTGTATTTTCTCATGTTTGTAGCTTATATGTGTAGATGTATACACATATAATGTGTTAGGTTTATATGCACTCAGCAGCAACATTGCTCATGGCGATTTCACTGCTGATTGACTTTAAGCGCTTTCTCATTATTTTGTCCAAGACGTGCATCTTCCAATCACTGTTGCACATGTTTGCTAGTGTCTGATGGATCAGTTGATGTTTGACAATGAAGCGTTATATGCTTGATTATATGCAACCCATCTGAATGAATTGAATGATCAGTTGGATTAGATTCTTGAAAATGAAATGGGACATTATCCATTTTAGAATCGGAAAGTTAAACCACATTATATTCATTTTCAAGCAAATTCATTAATTGATCATTGAAAATAATTTATTCATTTAATTTATTGTCATTTAAATAATATCACAACCAATCAGTAAATATGTTTCCTTTTTTTATGGATTGAAGGAACAATATTTGTGTGTGAATAAAGGTTGTTGTTGATATAAATCATGGTTCATATCTTGTGAGCAAAATAGCTTGTTTGCTGGTCTATTTTGTTGTTTTATAAACTTAAGGACGGAGCCTGAAGTCAAGCCAGCTAGTGTTCGAACTGGATTTGCTATGCAAATGAAAAGTAGATCAAAGTTGATTCAGTCAATCTCCGGGTTAAGTTTATAAATTGAACAATCAATTTGTAGTCATTTTCGGTAATGCTGACTGCTTTTGATTTTGCTGGAGAATTATTACAGTTTATGGAGTTTATTAAAATATCATTTTGACTTACTCCTTTCAGTAAACATTATTTTTCTCTCTGGTTAAGTTTTGTTTATGCAACAAAATAATGTCTAGTGATCCATATGATTTTAATTAATTAGAGAATAGCCACAACATCTTTAATTAAATAAAATAATATATTGATTGGCAAGATCACATAAAGATTATTTAGACATTAAATTGTAATTAATTACACTGAATATAATAAATTTTATCCCACAGGAAGTTTTATTATATTTATGTGATTAATTAGGATAAAATTTCATAACCTACCCACAGGAGTTATGAATTAATAAGTTTTATCATAAAGTTTTATTGAATCTGTTTGAATTGAAAATTTAGCCCACAGGCAATTTTCATGTCATTTGATTCAATTCTTTTTAGCATGTTTTACATTGGTAAAACGTGAAAGTTCATAAAGTTTTATTGAATCTGCTTGAATTGAAAATTTAGTCCACAGGCAATTTTCATGTCATTTGATTCAATTTTTTTAGCATGTTTTACATTGGTAAAACGTGAAAGTTCATAAAGTTTTATTGAATCTACTTGAATTGAAAATTTAGCCCACAGGCAATTTTCATGTCATTTGATTCAATTCTTTTTAGCATGTTTTACATTGGTAAAACATGAAAGTTCATAAAGTTTTATTGAATCTGTTTGAATTGAAAATTTAGCCCACAGGAAATTTTCATGTCATTTGATTCAATTCTTTTTACCATGTTTTACATTGGTAGAGCATGAAAGTTTATTAAGCCTCAACATAAGCATGTGATTCTTTATTTTGATGCAGTAGTACAACCTGCAAATTTCTCTGAAATTCGTTCTGACATTCCCAAACTTGAGGAAGTAATCTCGTTTGTTTATTATGAATCTGATATGGTTAATGTTAATGTTAACACATGGTGGATTGATTCTGGATCAACAATTCACATTTCGAATTCCTTGCAAAGGTTTGCAAAACCTAAGGAAGCCAGTAGGAAGTGAGCAAAGCATCTTATCAAGAAACAAGATGGGCTCGCATGTGGAAGCTATAAGAACATGTTATTTAACTTTAAGTAGTGGCTTTGTTTTGGAGTTAGAAAAAACTTTTTATGTTCCAAGTTTTTCCAGAAACTTGATTTCAGTTTCAAGGCTTGTACCTTTTGGATATTCCTTAAACTTTTCAGAAAAATCTTTCAGTCTATTCTATAAATCTGATTATGTTGGGAATGGTATTTTGTCTAAAATGGTCTTTGCTGCATTAATTTACAAAACAATGTCACATATGATTCAATGCATGTTCACACTGGCACTAAAAGATGTGTTATTAATGAAGTTTCCTCTAAATTATGGCACCGGAGACTAGGTCATATCTCCATAGATAGAATTAAAAGATTGTTAAATGAAGGAATACTTAATACTCTAGATTTTACTAATCTTGAGACTTGTGTGGACTGCATAAAGGGAAAGCAGACCAACAAGTCAAAGAAAGGTGCCAATAGGAGTTCAGACATATTAGAAATCATACATACTTACAGATTTTATTGTCCATCTCACAGCACTAGGATTGTGGAATCAGGAAATGCAAAGTTTCTTGAAAATGACTTGATCAGTGGGAGCGATCAAACCAGAAACATAGTTTCTGAGAAAGATCATTCAGAATCTCAACCTTCCACTTCAAGTGAAAGATTGGTTATTATTCATAGCACCCCTCAAGTACAAACTGGTGTTGAACAACTAATTGTTGAAGTTCCACAAGCTGCTGACGATATTCCAGTAGATCAAGGAGTTCAAGAGTTGCCAAGAACTTTTGAACAACAAGTTGAACCACATATTTCTCAGGAAGATGATGGTACAACATTAAGAAGATCTACTAGACCTAAGAGATCAGCAATTCCTAATGTATGCTCAAGTCTGCACAAGACCTGACATTGCATTTGTTGTGGGAATGTTGGGACGATATTAGAGTGATCCAGGTTTAGACCACTGGAGAGCTGCAAAGAAAGTAATGAGGTACCTTCAAGGGACCAAAGACTACATGCTTATGTATATCCTGTTTTGAGGCTGCTTTACATGGTGTATGGCTTAAGAATTTCATTTCTGGGCTTAGAATTATGGATTCTATATCTAAGCCATTGAGAATATATTGTGATAATTCAGCTGCTGGTTTTATGGCTAAAAAAGTGGGAGTCGAAATAAACACATCGACATTAAGTATTTAGCTATAAGGGAACGTGTTAAAGAAAAGAAAGTGGTCATTGAGCACGTCAGCACTGAGTTAATGATCCTTGATCCTTTGACTAAGGGCATGCCACCGTTTAAATTCAAGGATCATGTATTGAATATGGGACTTGGTTCCATTATGCAGTTTTTCATTGTATGGACAATGTTAATGAAATTCTTAATTATTGTGATGTTTTTTCTCATATTTATGTGCACCTTAAGTTGATTTGAGAAAATTCATTTAAGAAGGACCAATAATAAACATAAGGTTTATTCATTAAGATATTGTTGCCACATAAATTATAATAAGAATAAATGCATAGTAATACATGGAAGATAATACTCGTCATAAGAGGACTTATCGCCATGATTCATGTATCTATTACTTAATACAGATTGTCAATGGTTTTTGAGACATTAAGTTTGGAAGTATGGACCAAGTGGGAGAATGTTAAGCTCCATTGATTTTACACAAAAGCTACCTTGATTTATGGAATTGCAGCTTTTCTTAACTTATGGAAACCAACTGCAGTAGTTTCCTTAAGTTAAGAAAATCAACTGCAATTACTAAATTTATAATTGGGAGCTACTAAAGTGGTCCATCACTTTGATCTTATCTCTACCTTGATTTGTGGTTTTTCTAACACATAGCTTTTAGAAGCTTGATGGAAGCTTAGCTATATGTTCATCTGTTTGGTCCCCAAGCTCATATCTCAATCCCCTTTAGTCCTACACCATCTAGCTGAGATATCAGAGCTTGGAAGTGCCTTCAGAATTCTTGTGTTCTTTTTCTTTTGCAAGCTGGAGTGCAGAAGAAGTAGCAGGCAAGTGGACTGTGGCCTTCATCAAAACATCACCAATGGCTGGAGGTAACTCGTATCATCAAAACATCACCAATGGCTGGAGGTAACTCGTATCCCTGGGTATTAAGTTTCAGTGATTCTTTTCAGTTCTTTCCGCATGCAGAATCGTTGTTTAAGTTTATTAGTTTTCTAACAGTCCAAGGACTATGCCATCCATGAAGATTACTTCAAGGGAGCTAAAATAATTAGCCTCACTTTGAGCATCCTCCAACTTTCACATTGTCTGAATAACAATAGGTTCTGGAGGATTGTAACAGTAAAAATGCATTTCGGGAAGTGTTCCTTGAAGCTTTTGAATTTAAAACTGATGCTACAATAACTCCGCAATCCTTGCTGGTAACCGAAAGAAGTTATTGTTTAAGCTTGTAGACATGCGCAATGCAACTTTCAAATGGAACTTTGAAATATCGGGGCTATTCCTAAATCTCATCCCCAAATCCCAAAGACAATTCCTAAAACAAATTATATTGTTTAAAGAGACGGGCTCACCATGCTTTCGGTGCGCGCAAACCCTTCCCTTGGCGGACAACAAAACATGTGCAGTCAGAAATATCAAATAAACTTCAAGAAAAAGAGAAACTTGCCAAAATAACGCAAGACTTTTCAAAGGGACCTCTGAGCATCCATAAGTTAGCTTGAAACAACCATTGATAATCAATTGATATAAAGTAGTAAAAGCAAGGTGGTCAATAGCCAAAGTCTTATGACAACAATTAAGCTGCCACCGAAAAGCTCTCTTTCCCAAAAACATCGTGCAGCTCGCTAAGGAATTCACGAGATACTTCATATGGCTTGATAAGAAGCAACATTGTGAAATTGCAGTGTCAGTCCATTGTCAACAATTCCCTCGCTATATAGTGGATTGGTCCCTCTGACACGTGGCTGACATTTCTTTTTAGTCTCCAGATCTGGCAAAATCCGGTCAGGCTCCGGCTCCAATTAGAGCTCCAGACACACATTGAATGTGGTGTCTTGGAAAGTGACAACGACTTGGATATGGAGAATGAGTTGCGAACAACATGCGGCCGTGATGATAAAACCTTGATCGTGATAGAGAGGCTGACTTACTCCTAGATTCACTCTTTTTCGAACACTTCATGTTAGAAAATAGAGAGACGGGAGAGAGTTAGATTTTACACCAGGCAAATTATATTATAATATTATTCCTCACAATAATTACATATATATAATTACATATATAGGATATAAGCAGAGCAAGCATATTTTTTAATAAAACTAAGTAGAGCCAACATAATTCTTTTTTAAGAAAATATTCTTGAAAAAGTAAATGAGTATAAGTAAAATTCAATTGGGAGGACGGTAAATAGAAGAGAATTTTATGAGGGTGGAAAGGAGTTATGGGATTGGAAAACTATTAAAGTGCTTTTTGGACTCTTAGTTTGTCGAGTGATGCTATATGGGTGTGAATTGTGGGCTAACAGCACTCCCATCTCAAAATGGAAACAAATTGAGAAAATCCAAAAACACTTGATTATGAGCAAGTTCAAAATAAAAAGTTCAGATAATGTTGAGTGAAACATGAACAACTCCCATTGAAGTAATTGCTATGGTGCGACTCATAACATATCTAAAAAGAATTGAGCAAATGAGAGTAGTTAGATGGCCTAATGTTATCTTCAATGAATTCATGAGTGAAAGTGAAAGAAAGAAAACATGAATGAAACAAAACTACACATGGATGCAAAAATGGAATATCTACCTCAATGCATGTCCCACAAATAGCAAGGAGCTAAAGGATTTTGTTATGAAGAAGTTTTGTAAAAAGGTATGGGGAAAAGATTTGGGTAGAAAAAAGAAATATTACATTGAGGAATTGAACCCTACATGTGATCTACAACCAAAAGAGTTCATTGGAGCTAGCATTTGGTGGTGGGAAAAGGTTCTTATTGCTCAATTAAGGACCAACTCACATCAACTTCGGTGTGAAACAGAACAGTGGAAAAAGCCTAAAAAAGCTTGGAAAGAACGGGGGTGTACATTTTGCACGTCTAGGGATGTGGAATTGGAAAAACATTTCATTTTGGAATGTGATACATTGAAATGCATCAGAGAAAGTTATGAGAACATGTTAGCATCAGTTTCTTGGCATTGCCTTTTTAGCGAGGGGATTGTTGGAAGGTTGGGCTAGCTCATCATCAATTTGAATCAGAAAAGGATTGAATTGTAAAAAGCGAAACTATTTTTAGTCTTGTGGACCTTAGAATATTATTTCATAACACAATGACACACATCTAAATCATGATTGCAATTCACTACATAGGAATCAACAATTTCTAGACTAACCCCAGGGACTCACAATGACAACTACATATGACATGGAAAAATTTACTTCCAACACACTTCTTTAATGCTTACATGGAAAACACATATTACAACAATATGATATTTGTCTCATTGGTCTTCATCAGCACTCACATCCACTGTGGAATCTCGCAAACACGTTCTTTCTTCACCACCACATCTTCAAGCTATCACTTGACCTCCATTTGAAACACAAAAGCCTCCGACAATGGTTGACAAACTTTGTACAATTGGCACTTCTTGACTACCTCGAAGAATACCCTAAATATTAAATATCTCTATGGACATGCTTCCATCCTAGTAGTATGCATCGAAATACATTTATATAAGTAAGTTGTCTATGTACTGAGTTTATAGAGCAGTCCACCGACCTTTTAGACATATACACTTTCATACATATGAAGAAAACGTGTAGCTAATGTTCTTGAAGCACCAAATAACCATAAAACACATTAACATATAAGAAACTCAACATAACCGACACAATAATATGTTCTCTAGGCACCAAAAAAATATTAATAACCATTCACTTGAGAAATGTTTTTCTGTTCTTTTATATGATTAGAATAAAATCACGCTAACATTACATATCAGACCCATATCAAACCCTATCAGAGACCAAAAATAAACCCTAAAACATTGACCCACCATCATTGCCACGATAGACAATTTTAATTCCACGCTTGAGGGCTGCATAATATCTGACCATGGATTCCAATCGACATCAGACAGGTACACGCATTAGTCAACTCCTTGACACAATACTAGTCTTGGCTCCAAGCTCCATGACACTGGCTTCAAAACTTCAACAGGCCCACAGGTTGAGTCCAAGTATCATCGTGCAACATGCAACATGTACTCGTAGCAGCATAAATTGTAGACTCCGAGATCCAATCGGCTCATTCTCGGATCCCTCATTACTCTCCTCCAGCTCAAATTGAACACAACGTTTCTCCAAGCCTGAATAATTTGTGAGTCATGATGTATGATCTCATATCATCTTTTCTCATAAGCTTATGAAAGGAATTTACGTGTATTCATTTGGCCAATTGTTTTGACTTAAGACCATGCATATACATTGTATTTTGGTTTCAACAAAACACAAAGTCAATTTCTCAAAACTTTGAAGCAACATCAGACAATGCTCCATGATCCCACTATGACCAACTCTCTAAAGTAAGCTTCACAATGAATCCCATAGGAGACATTGTCAACTACGTCAAACACAGTGTTTACCTTGCGATCGATTCGCGTATGAAATCCCCATCTGTTGTGAACACAAAGATATTGCACCAATGACAGATCACTTTATCACGATTCCATTGGTTCTTCCGTCTGATCTTGAATTGCAAGAATCTTTTCATTTAAATCCAGTCTCTATTAAAAATCTAAAAAAAATGTCTTTCACACTTTACTGGTTTAAAAATGCTATGTAGCGCTATTACAGATCTCGGGACACCCAAGGTATCCATCTCTGATGCCAGACGTCGAAGTGTGTAACATGAGCAAGAAAAATACAAGTTCTGGTTCAGAGATAGCGTCCCCACAGAAGCAAAAAACGAGACCCACTTCCATCTACAAGAATCCTCAGTCTACAAGAAGGCCACCCGTAAAAAGCCATATCAATAGACGATTAAATGAATTCTACTCCCTCATCGTTTCAATCAACCACCTGCCTTCTGCACCCTTCTCCCTATTCCCAACAGACCTATCATTGGATAGATATCCACCCGAACTAACGACAAGTTCCGGGAAGATAAGCACACAAAAAATTTTGCAGATAGAAAGATGCCGTAAGAATCCAATGATGTTTGAAGAAAAAGAAAAGAAAAAACATATCTACACATAGGATCACAAAAACAATTCACACTAAAAATGAACTCTTATATATCTATACTAATATGTACAGAGACAATAACACTCAAGATATCTTGCATTTTCCTGGCCCTCTCATGATGGATTTAAGCCAATATCTGCTCTGATACTATGTTAGAAAATAGAAAGATGAAGAGAGAGAGATTTTACACAACATAAATCACATTATAATATTATTCATCACAACAGTGAAATATGTATAGGATTTAACAAACTGACTTCGACACATCTAGTCCAACTCACTACATAGGAATCAATATCTTAATGAATCCAACTTACTACATACGAATCAATCCGTTCTAGACTGACACCTAGGGACTCACAATGACAACTACACATGAAATGGAAGCATTACTTCCAACAGTTCAACTTCGACTCTTAACCTATCTATAGCTTTAACCATCTAAAGTTGTGGCAGTTTGATTCATAGGCATAGTAAAAAAGAAATATATATAATCACAACATAAAATGCAAGAGAACCAAAAATGACGAACATTACTCATTCTTGCGTAAAAGTCACCGTCACCATTGTTATATATAAGAATGAAAGAGATTCAGAGTTAATCAAACATAACAATGACAATTGAACATATTAAAATCTGTATAAACTAACAACCCACTACAATTAACCTATTGAAAAAAATGTCGCTTATCAACGAAGTATAGCTACTCACACTACCTAAATATTCAATGACATCCGTAATGCTGTTAAAAACCTCTCGCTCCACTTTTCAAACAATAGCCCTACAAGGAATGTTGCATCCATTTTGATTGCATTACCTCTGTCTATTTGCATCGAATATGGATTTTACAAATAACGTTGTTGCTTATGGGATAAACCCTTAAAAGTCTAATCTCCAAAGAAATTGTGGAATTCTCTTAACCCTATCGTTTTGAGACACTTACCTAAACTGCATTCAATTTTGATGGTTTTACTTAATATCTTCTTTATTGGGTGAAATATCATTATCCTCCTCACATGTGTTCAATTATGGTATGTGAGATGTTGAGCTGACAATGAGTATATCCTTATAATGGATTCAAACCTTTTTTTAATCTATGAGAGTCTCTTATAATCAAAACATATGTATTTCTGATATGGAATATAAAGATATTTTTTGGAGTTGGTATTAAAATATTTTACTTAATTAACATTGAAAGAATTATTTTGTTATTAAAAGGTATGGCATCTCCAAATAAAATCAAGAAGTTCATCAATTACACACCTCCTTCATATTGGGGAATAGAAAGCACCTATTAACAAAAGAATTTTATTTTTAGCTTTCAATTTTTTTATATTCTCTATAAATTTAAGTGTACAAAAGCATGTGATGGAAAACACATATCAACATCAATAATACAATCAATATCATTAGAGGTGTTTGAAGTAATAGGTGAGCCTAAAAAATCAACAATAATAATTACCTTCACAACATTTGGTAGTTAGAATGATTTCCATTTGTAATGCCTAAACAATTGCATTCGTATTATTCAACTATAACAAAAATTCATTGTAATCTTCTTTCAAGGCCCCATATTGATTAAACAATCTTTAGTTATCAGCTTGAAGAGGGGCATCTTCTTCTCAAAGCATTTCCACTAAGGCATTTAAATATGCAACTTTAATTATTCACTGGGCATCTTTATCTTCCATCTTACAAATTCGAGATAATATTTTCTAAAGGAGAGAGATTTTTTCTCCTCCAAGTCATCAATAAGGTCGACTTTAGTTTGAAATTCTTCTACGATATTTTGGAGAAACATTCCCATTTGCATCCTGAAACTATCAACCTTTTTATTTTCTTATCCATAGTAGTCTAAAATTAATTATTGTGTTTATTTCTCTATCAACAAGAGAGAAATGAATGATTTTAAATGAAGGACCCTCTTATGAAGTTCATTAATTTCCTTCTTGTCAAAAAACATCCTGCAATCTTTTACATATTGTGATTAATTGTTCACAACATAAAATCAATTATATATTTACACTAACTTACACAATGCAGATTGGATAATAAATAGTGACATGGCCAAATTATTTTTGCAAAAGTATAATTCACCCCATATGAAAAAGGAAAGAAAAAAGAAGGGCCAAACTAGGTATGCAAGGAAATATTTTACCGGATATACAAATCAAATCTTCAAGGTTTTAAAGAGAAGAGACTTTCCCTTTTACACATTAAATTGAATTTTAATGGTATACTAGGTTGTAGAGAGGTCCATATAGTATGTCATCCATGAAAATTTGTCTAGGGAACTAAATAATTAGCCTCACTTTGAGTAGTCGCCAACAACTTTTACATTGTCTGCATAACAACAGGTTCCAGTGTATTGTAATATTAAAATTGCATTGTGGGAAGAGATCAAGTTATTGAAGTTAAAATTGATGCTATAATTATTCCACAATGTTTGTTGGTAACCAAAAGAAGTTATAGTTTTGGTTTGTAGACATATGCAACAAAACTCTCATTTATCTCATCCCCAAATCCAATCTTAAAGACAATTTAAAACAAAATCATCTTGTTTAAAGGGTGGGGCTCACCTTGCTTCCAGTGGGCCCTTAACAAACTATAGAAATACCTTCCCTTGGTGGACAACAAAACATTTGCAGTTAAAAATATAAAATAATCTAAATAAAAAAAATACTTGTCAAAATAACGCAATACTTTTCAAATGGACCTTTGAGCATCCATAAGCTAGCTTGAAACAACCTCCATTCATAATTAATTGATATAAATAAGTACAAGCAAGGTGGTCAATAGCCAACGTCTTTTGAGAACAATTAAGTTTCCACTAAAAATATCTCTATCTCAAAAGAATCGTTTAATTGGCTAAACTCACTACTATGTAGTGTTGGAAATACTAAGAGGGGGGTGAATCAATATTTCTTTTCAATTGTCATTTTTACCAGTTAAATCATTTACATTTAGAACACAAAATGAACAATAGGAATATATGCATTTATTAATATAATCTTTACAATGAATCAGGTGCAATATATATAAAGCTTCAATCGATTTCCAAGCACCAACTTGGATATTTTGTGGGGCTCCAATCTCCAGGGCACCAACCATGTCATGTCAAAGCACCAACCTTGGATTTAGGAGCACCAACTCCATGGACACCAATCCTTCGAATTCTGAGGCACCAACCCTAAGGGCTCCAACCCTCTTCTGTATATTGTCTAGATATGTTTGGTAGTTATTCTCTGCTCCCAACCTTGCTGCACCTATGACTTACTTCTGTCCTCCTACTTTCTTTTGTCCTACTGGACGTGCAGCTTACCTCTGTTTCTTCTAGTTTACGAGTTATGAACCGTTACCTCTTCTCGGTGATAGATGCTCGAGATGCATGACTGTCTGCACAAAAAACGACAATTCTCTATTTCAACTCGTTGTTCTATCCGCCGCGGTAAGTGCTTCAGGCACGACTTCTTCTCACTATTCTTAGTGTCGCGATATCTTACTTCCAAGGATCATACTCATAAATACTTCAGTACTGGTATAGTCTATTGTTCCCTTCAAATGATGGTAGATCAAACCTTATTTCGCTTCACCGAATTGTTCAACTTAGTTACGATCTATATTGCTCCTCTTTTTAAATCATCACAGGTTCAAGCATTTGAAAGATTAACCCACACAACAGTGTCGCTTGACCTTCGACTTCCTTCTTTCTTGTTTTCTCTTCGACTTCTTCTATTCCTTCAATTACCCAAGGAGGTCCCACATCCACATCATCAATCGCAATTGCAACTTTCAGTGGTCTGTGGTTGCAACTCTTAACACCACCGATATTCGCATTGTCAATGAAATAGATGCAATATGATATTAAACTGTCATTAATAGATCCGTCAGGTCCACAGCTAATATCGCAATCAGTAGTTGGGTTCACAAGACTTATCGCAGCGGCAGTCCGGAAGTGTTAGTGTCCAACCCTAACCCCGTTATTTATGTAATAGGGTTGAGTCATAGTTATAGTAGTTATAGTTAAGTAAAGAGTCAATAAAGCCCATAATAATTGTAAGTGGTTAACCCACATTTAAATAAGGGACCACAATTAGTTGCAAATGGGCCATGGTATTAGATAGATGGTATTAATAAGAACCATGGCATTGACCCATGGTATTGCATGTATGAATCCTATATAAAGGATAGAGACTCCCCTCGAGGAGCATCGTGTCTCAGCTTATTGGAGGTTGCCCCCTCAAAGAGACAAGTGAACATTGCTTTCCTTTCTGAATAAAAAAATAGTTGTTGTTCTTTCTTATTGTTCTGTGTTCTTGGTATATTTCTTCGCATGTTGGTATTTTGGTATCTTCTCGTAGGTGAAGAGCATAAAAAGTAGTATCAGAGCGCTTTCCAGGGCCAGTGGGATCTCCATTTTTAGAAAAAAAAAAATGGCTAGAGACATGTTCCGACATCTTTAAACCACGGGATCTGTCATTGAGCACATAAACCTGCGGGTTTGGGGAGGCATGCACGCAGTAAGTACAAGAGGTGGTCACACTTTTTGGACTCCCTTGCAACCCCTGTGGGTACCCCTTCGAGTAGTAGTGCATTAGACAAAATCACGCACAGACTATCTTCCATATACCCTCTGGGTATATTGGAATCCCCCTAGGCTCTCTTGAAACCTCGCCATAGATAAACCATTGGTCATGTTGCTACTACAGTACATCGATAACAGCACTCGGGGAGATTACTCATGCGTATGATAGGGAAGTCGGGTTGTATGGCTAAGGGTGCGGTTAATCCTCCTTGGTTAGTGCCCTGAAAGATTGGGCCGAGTACTACTATTAGACCCTTATGTATACTGCGATTTGTAGCACCTAACACTCCTTGAGACCATAGTTCCCATGTCTCTTTCTAGATAACGCATCCTCTTTTCTAGATCCGATCTAGTAGGTGGGATTCTGTCATAGCCGCAACAATCAGCTCTGCCATTCAGATCTCTCAGATCCGCTAGTTAGATCTATCAGATCCACCAATCAGATATATCAGATCCGCCATTTAGATCTAGTAGCAGGGGTTCGATCATGGTCACATTCCTACACATACTTTGTAGTTGAAGGTTAGCCGACAGATCAGATTATTTGTGTGGGTTCCTATACCTGGGCGTGATTCTCATAGGACATTGGGCATTATTGACTTTTATGGGATTTGGCTACTGCAGTATTCCTAAGCGAGGAGTAAAACTCCTTTTGGAGTAAAAAAAAAAGTCTAAGAGCCTCCCGGGACGCTTATAAGAGACTTAGCCCATAAGAATCTGGTCGACGAGCTGAGCAAGGTCGTACCATTCAATTGTTACCATCAAAATTTCGGGTGGTCCCAAATTTTAAGTGCACCGGATCGGTGCATGGTACAAACCAAAGCTCAAACTATGGCCAATGAGAAGATCGACACCCTTGAACAAAAGCTGAATGTAGTACTGTCGTCGCTCAAGACCTTAGCTGACACACTCACAAAGGGAAAGTCGAAGGAGCACTCAAAGGCATATGCTTTCAATGAAAACATTGAGGGTGAGTCGAACCATTCTCTTCACCTATTTGGCAACCACCAACAGTCCCAGATGCAACCACCCAAGCTGGACATGTATAAATTTTATGGCTCTCATCCAGCCACATGGCTAGCAAAAATGGAGCAATATTTCACACTGAATCACATCAGAGATGATGCGACTCAGCTTAGTGTGGGTAGCATGTACTTGGATAAACAAAGGTGGTAATGGTGGCAGTGGCATCAACATTGCTATGGAAGGCTCGTGACTTAGCAGACATTCACAAAAGCTCTTACGGATCACTTTGACCATGAATCTAACTTTTTGGGTCATCTTACTAAGCTCTAACAGATAGGAACGGTGAACGAATATATTACAGCCTTTAAAGCCTTAACCTTCCACACAGGAGGTCTACATGATTAGTGCTACTTGGAATGTTTTGTAAGTGGCCTCAAAGAAGCCATACAAGCCCACGTATAACTGCAACACCCAACCTCATGGCTGGATGCTTGCAAGATAGCTCGTGAAGTAGAACGTGCGTTAGCGCCTAGTCCAATCGCCCAGATTTCATAGCCAAGGGTCACCCCACCCAGGCTCAAAGTACTACCCAAACACTCAAGGATCAAAAGGTGTCACCAGCGGAAATGGTGGAAAGAAGAAAGCAAGGATTGTGTTACTACTATGATGAGAAATACTCCCCTGGGCATAAATTCAAGGAGCCCAAATTCTTTCAAAGTGATGCTACTGATCATAGTTCATTGGAGGAAGCCCCACCACTTGAGGAACCAAAGGAGGAAGAAGAGGACAACCAGCCGGACAATGTACCTGAAGAACTAGTTATCTCACTTCATGCTTTGGCAGGGATTTCTTCTCCCCAAACTCTCAAAATCAGAGGCTTTATTAAGAATCACCCTGTAGTAGTCTTGATTGATAGTAGAAATAAGCATAACTTTATCCATCAAAGAGTCGTTGAAGCAATGCATTGTTTTGTCAGAGCAGTCTCTAATTTCCAGGTCCAAATTGCTGATGGGGGGACAACGAAATGTGAAGACCGCTGTGAAAATGTCAAACTTCAAATGGGGGATTATCAGTTAAAGACCCATATGTTTTCCATACACATGGGAGGGTGTGACATTGTCTTGGGTGCTAAATGGCTCTGCACACTCGGCCCAATCACAATGGATTTCCAGGAGTTATATATGAGCTTTAAGCAAAAAAACCACACACATACCCTCCGTGGACTCCAGGCGGGTGCTCCCTCTATCATTAGCTCACATAGGATGGAAAAGTTGTTAAAAAAGGGCCACCATGGAGTTATAGCCCAATTTAATGCCATCTAGGCCTTTGAACCCACTTCTCTTCATATTCATATTGAGATGCAACAGATCTTAAACAACCATCTGTTGGTCTTTGACAAGCCCCATGAGCTTCCACCTTCCAGAGGGGAACATGATCATAGCATTACTTTGGTCCCAGACGCCCAACCACCAAATGTGAACCCATATAGATATCCATTCTCCCAAAAGAATGAGATTGAAAAATTCATCAAGGAACTCCTAGAAGCAGGTGTCATTCATCCTAGCATTAGTCCTTATTCATAGCCTGTGGTCATGGTGCTCAAGAAAGATGGGGAATGGCGCATGTGTCCAGAATTCAGGGCCCTCAACAAGTTGACAGTCAAAGATAAATTTCCCATCCCGGTTGTCGATGATTTGTTGGATGAACTAAATGGGGCTGAATTCTTTACTAAGCTCAACCTTCACTCGGGCTATCACCAAATTCATATGAAAGAAGTATACATTCCAAAGACTAGTTTCTGAACTCATGAAGGCCATTATGAGTTCCTGGTCATGCCATTTGGTCTTTGAAATGCGCCATCCACTTTTCAGAGCCTCATGAACCACCTGCTCAAACGATACCTTAGAAAATTTGTCCTTGTTTTCTTTGACAACATCCTCATCTACAACCGCACCTGGGCCACACATCTTCAGCATGTAGATATGCTCTTTCAACTGCTCCGAAAGCATAAATTATTTGTCAAGATGTCCAACTGCTCTCTTGGCATGGAAGAAGTTGAGTATTTGGGTCACATTGTGGGGCGTGAAGGTGTTAGGGTGGACCCCAAAAAGATCCAGGCAATGCAGGATTGGCATCAAGCAAAGACCTGAAGAGCTTGAGAGGATTTTTGGGTCTCACAGGTTACTATCGCAAATTTGTCCACAATTATGGTTGCATTGCTAGACCCCTCACTCACCTTCTCAAGAAAAATTCATTTCTCTGGAATGATGAAGTGCAACAAGCATTTTTAGCTCTCAAACATGTCATGTGTTCCACTCTTGTATTAGCACTACCCGACTTCACCAAATCTTTTGTGATTGAATGTGATGCTTCAGCTATGGGTATTGGGGCGGTCTTAATGCAGGAAGGTCGACCCTTGGCCTTCACTAGCCAACAACTAAGTGGGACAAATCTGGGACAATCTACCTATGAGAAGGAGATGATGGCCATCTTACATGCAGTCGATACCTGGCAACCATACTTATTGGGATGGTGTTTCCAAATCTGCACAGACCATCAAAGCCTTAAATATTTTTTGGAGCAACGCTTATCCTTGCCACAACAAAATAAATGGCTTGCCAAAATGTTGGGATATGATTATGGGATAGTTTACAAGAAAGGGTGCGAAAATGTTGTAGCAAATGCATTATCACTCCAATTTGAGGAGGAAAGCACCCTGCTCGCAATGTCCCTTCCCTTTCCAGAATGGATTGAAGAGGCTCGCAAGGAATGGTTTTCACATCCTTTGCTCTCCCAACTCATTAATAAATTGCAGGCGGATCGAAATTCCACGCCGGGTTACTCTTGGCAGGATGAGATTCTTCGCTACAAGGATAGAGTCATGATATCACGAACATCCACCCTCAGAAGTTGCATTTTGGCAGAGTTGCACTCATCTCCCACTGTAGGCCATTCAGGCCTTTAGAAGACTTATACTCGCACTCGACGTTCATTCTTTTGGACAGGCATGAAAAAGGGCATTCTTACTTTTGTAGCTGAGTGCGACATATGTCAGCGCCACAAAGGAGAAACATTCAAACCCCTAGGAACATTACAGCCATTGCCCATCCCGGCCTCAATCTGGATGGAGGTTTCTATGGACTTCATTACGGGTCTTTCGAAGTCAAGCACCAACTTTGGTAGCTCAATATTTCATGGACCAGATCTTCAAATTGCATGGCATGCCCACTTCCATTGTGTCTGATCGTGACCCGATCTTCACCAGTAACTTTTGGCAGGAACTCTTCAGGCTACAAGGTACCCAACTACAACTCAGTACTTCCTATCATCCCCAAACTGATGGTCAGACTGAAGTAGTCAACAAATGTCTAGAGACCTACCTTAGGTGTTTCACTTTAGAAAAGCAACATCTATGGGTACAGTGGTTACCTCTAGCTAAATGGTGGTATAACACTAACTATCATGCCACCACCAAAATGACTCCCTATGAAGCAGTTTATGGTCAACTCCCTCCTTCCCCTACTTCTTATATCAAGGGATGCTTGAAGGTACAAGCAGTGGATCAACTCCTACAGAACCGCACAACCATGCTGGCCCACCTCAGAGAGAATCTCCATCAAGCTCAAAACCACATGAAGCAACAGGCATATCAACGTCGTTCAAAACACCAATTTCAAGAAGGGGATTAGGTATTTTTGAGGCTGCAACCATATAAGCAAACATCACTCAAAGACAAGGGTTGTCAAAAAAATTTCTCCAAAATTCTACGGACCGTATCAAGTACTTCAACGCATCGAAGAAGTCGCCTACAAGCTAGCTTTTCCACCCACTACAAAAATCTATCCACTCTTCCATGTCTCATGCCTCAAGAAAGTTATTGGGAACCATTGCCGAATTCAAACCAGTCTACCAAAATTAGATGAAGAAGGTTCAATCTGGCTCCAACCTGAATAGGTTTTTGACATGTGAGAATGGCACCTGCACGGCCGCACGATCAAGGAAGTCCTCGTCAATTGGAAAGACACCTCCCCGGAAGATGCGACCTGGGAACTAGACACTATCCTTCAGCAGTTTCCGCAGCTTCAGCCTTGAGGACAAGGCTATTCTTATGGGAGACCGCATGTTAGGGTCCAACCCTAACCCCCTTATTTATGTAATAGGGTCAAGTCATAGTTATAGTAGTTATAGTTAAGTAAAGAGTCAATAAAGCCTATATTAATAATTGTAAGTGGTTGACCTGCATTTAAAGAAGGGACCACAGTTAGTTGCAAATGGGCCATGGTATTAGATAAATGGTATTAATAAGAACCATGGTATTGACTTACAGTATTGCATGTATGAATCCTATATAAAGGATAGAGACTCCCCTCGAGGAGCATTGTATCTTATTTTGTAATTGAGCCTAGCTCTATTGGAGGTTGCCCCCTCGAAGAGGCAAGTGAACATTTATTTCCTTTCTGAATATTAAAATACTTGATGTTCTTTCTTATTGTTCTATGTTCTGGGTATATTTCTTCGCATGTTGGTATTCTGGTATCTTCTCGCAGGTTAAGAGCATAACAAGGAGTGTCAACCCTTATAATTCGCATAACTCCCCGATACTTTGACACGATATTACATAAGCTATATTCTATGGATCTATTGGGTCCGCACCTTATATTGCAATCATAGTTTTTATTGTGACATCCCTTCATGACTTGCGATATGAAATTTTATACGATGGATGAGATATTGGATTATGGAGTATTGTAATGGAACTATCGGGTCCGCAATACATATCGTAATCAGCGTTTTAATATAACAAGAGCTTTAAATAGGACTTGTGATGTGGCAGATGCGATGTTGTATTACGACGTATTGTAATGGTCTCATGGGTCCATATATATATCGCAATCGCAGATTTTGAGTGTGACATTCCTTTGCATTACATAATTTCTTATGCAATAGTTCCGGTATGATGGATGTGATATAACAATAGAACTTGTTCTATTGGAGCAGTCAGGTACGCATATCAAATCGCAATCAGGGGTTTTGTGAGGTGGCATATAATAGAACCCACTGATATGATTTCTGTCGATATTATATATTGTCAAAAGGATTCCCATGATTTATTACTTCTGGAATATGCAACTGTCGAAAGGGTCCCCATGAGTTATTTGAGTACAACAATCTACAGCAGCTATGCACTTGGCTTCAATTGTAGATAGTGGTACGGATGTTTGTTTTTTGTTGAGCCAAGATACTAGACAATATCCAAAGAAGAATGCATTTCCACTAGTACTTTTCTGATTGTCAACACTTCCGGCCGAATCAGCATCGGTGTATGCAGTCATAGTAAGAGTTGAGCTCTTAAGGTACCAAAGACCAAAATCAAGAGTTCCTTTCAAGTATCTGAGAATTCATTTTACAGCCAACAAATGGGATTGTTTAGGAGCTAATTGAAATCTTCCCACCATTCCTACTGCTTACATAATCTCGGGTCTCGTAGTATTTAAGTATAGAAGGGCTCCAATTATTGACCTGTAATGAGTTGCATCTACAGGAGGGGATTCATCATCTTTGCTTAATTTGCAATCTGTGGTCATAGGTGTGCTCATGGGTGCACAGTCTTCCATTCCATATCTCTTAAGAATGTCTTTAAGATATTTGGCTTGAGATATGAACATGCCTGTCGTGGTTTGAGATACTTGTAGTCCAAGGAAGTAAGATAACTCTCCTATCATCGACATCTCTAACTCTTTTGACATATTTTTAGCAAACTCATGGCTCATCTCATCATTATTACTAGCAAAAATCATATCATCAACATAGACAAGTGTGACTAGTAACTTATCCTCATCCATCTTTATGTAGAGATTACTTCCTACCACCCCCTTCTTGAACCCTTGCTATTGTAGATAGTGATCCAATATTGTGTACCAAGCTCCAGGAGCTTGTTTCAACCCATATACTGCCTTTTTCAACTTACAAACAAAGTCTTCTCCTTCTGCTAGATTAAACCCTTCTGGGTGCTCCATGTAGACTTCTTCCTTGAGTTCCCCATTCAGAAATGTTGATTTTACGTCCATTTGATAGATTTTAAATACTTTTGGGCAAGAAAATTCAAAGAAATCCTGATAGCTTCCACGCGAGCTACTGGTGCAAACGTTTCTTCAAAGTCAATTCCTTCACTTTGTGAATAGCCTTTACAAACAAGCCTTGCCTTCTTTCCAATGATTTGTCCATCTTCATTCATTTTTGATTTTGAACACCCACTTGGTTCCAATTATATTTTTATCCTTTGGATGAGGTACTAGCTCCCATGTCTCATTCTTCTTGATTTGAGACATTTCTTCTTCCATGGCTTTTACCTAATAAGGATCCTTACTTGCTTGAGTAAATGTTTTTGGTTCTATCATGGATAGAAGAGAAACATCATTTTTCTTTGGTATACTTGTCATCCTTCTTCGATTTTACATCCTTTCATCTATATTGCCAATAATATGCTCTCCATAGTGATGTTTACGGAGAAACTTCATCTTTGAAGGGGTTTGAGATGGTTCTTTCCCTTGTGTTTTTCTTGATATTTTTCTTCCTTTTTAGGTTCTTCTTCAATGAGAGGGTCAACTTCATGTTCTTCAATTTATTTTTCTGGAAGGTCTTCATCAATCTTCACATCAATGCTTTCCACTATTTTCCGTAGTTGATTATTGTAGCACTTGTAGGCTTTGCTCCTTGTACAATATCCAAGGAATATCCCTTTGTCAACCCGAGAATCAAATTTTCTTGGTGAGCGATCATTTATTTTTATGAATCACTTGCTTCCAAAAATCTTGAAGTATTTTACTAAAGCAGGTCTTCCTTTCCATAATTCATAAGGATTCTTCTCATTATTTGGTCTTAGTTGAGTTCGATTCAAGGTATAGACAGTTGTCCCGACTACGTCTCTCCAGAATTTTGGCTGCAAGTCAGCGACTATTAACATTGTTCTTGCCATTTCTCGAATTGTTCGGTTTCTTCTTTCAACTACCCCATTTTGCTTGGGTGTTCTAGCAGCAGAGAGTTATCTTTCGATTCCATGTATTTTGCAAAATTCATCAAATTGTTTTGATGTGAATTCTCCCGCTCTATCTATTCTGAGACATTTAATCTTAGATTCCTTTTCATTTTCTACAAGAGCTTTAAGATTCTTAAAACACTCAAATGCTTCGAATTTATATTTTATGAAATATACCCACATCATTCTAGTATAGTCATTAACAAATAAAGCAAAGTACCTTTCTCCTTGGAGTGCCAGAGTTGTAGTTGGTCCACATAAATCAGCATGGATGATCTCCAAAGGTTTTGATGTAGAAAACTTGTTGGTCTTGTGGCTGGTTCTAGTTTGCTATCCATGTTGACATGGACCACATACTCCTTGATTTGGCTTGGATAACTTTGGGATGTCTCGTACTACATTAATCTTGATGATATTGATCAAGTTATTGAAGCTTGTATGTCCAAGTCGCTTGTGCCACAACCAACTTACATTTGTTTGACTTAAGTAACATTTATCTTCTTGAATTTTGTTCAGAATGTAGATGTTGTATGGTGTTCTAACCCCTTTTGCCACAAGTTCCCTTGAGGAAGAGTTCCTTATTTCAAAATCTATAGTGCTAAAGACAACATTATGTCCTTGATCATAGATTTGGCTAACACTCAAGAGATTTTGTTTGAGCTCATTTACTAGCAAAGCATTTTGAGCCTTTCATTTTCCATTAATAAGGGTAACAGTTCCTTTTCTAGCAATTTTGGCAGAAACACTTCCAAAGGATACGTTTCCTTCCTTTTTGTTCAATGAGACAAACTTCCTTCTGTCCCTTGTCATGTGTCTGGAGCACCTACTATCCACAAACCAATGGTTTTCATCATTGTGACCACATAGGGCTAGGCCACATTTATTCGTGTTGGGATTCTCATTTTTTGAATTTTCTTCTTTTCAGGGGGCAATTTTGTTCATTGTGTCCATTATTATTACATAATGAGAAAATCAAATCAAATTTGGCCAAGGGATCAAAAGGGTTGTAGCTCTTGATTTGTCCTTGCCCTTTGGGACCATATGGTTTGTTTGTTTGACCCTTCAATTTTGGTGTTTCATATGATGCAATGTCTTCTTCATCATCCACTTTTAGACTTTCAAATTGCCTTCTATGAGTTTTAAGCTTTACCTTCTTAACTTTGGAGTCCCCATCATATAAGCTAATTAGCTTATCCCATACTTCTTTGGCTGAGTTACAATTCATGACTTTTGTAAATTCATAATCAGTGTTTCCACTAGTGATGGATTTTAAGGCTTTTGCATTTGCAATGTAAGCTTTCCTTTAGTCTTGATCTGTTGGAAGAGTGGAAGGAGTTGTGTACTCATTTAGAACTGTATGCCAGACTTCAGGTCCAAGGGACATTAATTAGTAGGACATTCTTTTTCTCCAAAAACCAAAATTTGTGCCATCAAACAGAGGAGGTCTTCCTAACACTTCTTAATTTCTCATCATGGCTAAGAATCCTTCTTCTAGTTGTTAGGCTGATATGAAGAAGCCCGCTCTGGTACCAATTGTTGGAAATTCTGAGAGGGGGGTGAATCAGTATTTCTTTTCAATTGTCATTTTTACCAGTTAAATCATTTACATTTAGAACAAAAAATGAACAATAGCAATACATGCTTTTATTAATATAATATTTACAATGAATCAGGTATAATATATATAAAGCTTCAATCGGTTGTTAAGCACCAACTTGGACTTTTTGTGAGGCTCCAACCTCCAGGGCACCAACCCTGTCTTTTCAAGGCACCAACCTTGGATTTAGGAGCACCAACTCCAAGGACACCAATCCTGAGGCACCAATCCCAAGGGCTCCAACCCTCTACTATATATTGTCTAGATATGTTTGGTAGTTATTCTCTACTCCCAACCCTGCTGGACCTACGACTTACTTCTATCCTCTTGCTTTCTTCTCTCCTACTGGACCTGCAACTTACCTCTGTTTCTTCCAGTTTACGAGTTGTGAACCATTACCTCTTCTCTGTGATAGATGGCTGAGGCGCCTGACTGTCTGCACACAAAAAAAAAAAAAAAAAAAAAAAAATCTCTGTTTCAAGCCATTCTTCTATCTCCCATGGTAAGTGCTTCAGTGGTGATTTCTTCTCATTGTTCTTAGTATCACGATCTCTTACTTCCAAGGATCATACTCATAAATACTTCAGTACTGGTGTATTCTATTGCTCCCTTCAAATGATGGCATATCAAACCTTATTTCGCTTCACCCAATTGTTCAATTCAATTATGATCTGTACTGCTCCTATTTTTAAATCATCACAGGTTCAAGCATTTCAAAGATTAACCCACGCAGTAGTGTCGCTTGACCTTCGGCTTCCTTCTTTCTCATTTTCTCTTCAGCTTCCTCTGTTCCTTCGATTACCCAAGGAGGTCCCACATCCATGTCATCAATCACAATCGCAACTTTCGGAGGTCTTTGATTGCAACTCTCAACATCACCAATATTCACACTGTTGATGAAACAGACACGATATAATATTAAACTACCATCAATATATCTATCGGGTCCACAGCTAATATCGCAATCTGTGGTCGAGTTCACAAGACTTATCGCAATCGACAGTTCGGGAGTGTAAACCCTTACGATTTGCATAAATCCCAGATAGTGATATTACATAAGTTATATTCTATGGAGTTATCGGGTCTGCACCTTATATCGCAATCGTAGTTTTTATTGTGACATCCCTTCATGACTTGCGATATGAAATTTTTTAATATGGATGCGATATTGGATTATGGCGTACTGTAATGGAACCATTAGGTCTACAGTACATATCGCAATTAGCGTTTTAATGTGACAATAGCTTTAAACAGGACTTGTGATGTGGTAGATGCGATGTTGTATTATGGCATAGTGTAATGGTCCCGTGGGTCCGTATATATATCGCAATCACAGATTTTGATTGTGACATTTCTTTGCATTACATAACTTTTGATACGATAGTTTCGGTATGACGGATGCGATATAACAATAGAGCGTGTTCTATTGGAGCAGTCGGGTCCGCATATCAAATCACAATCGGGGGTTTTGTGTGGTGGCATATAATAGAACCCGCCGATATGATTTCTGCCGATATTATATACTGTCGAAAGGGTTCCCATGATTTATTACTTCTGGCATGTGCGATATATCTGCATTGTCTTGGCTCGTCGCTCCTGTGGTTTCTCTTTATTTCTATGACTTCCGATACTAGTTCGAGAGCTCTTCTCTGCTTTGATATCCTCTATTGTGATAGCTCTACTCTGCTCTGATATTCTCTGCTCTGATAGCTCCTATGACTTCCGATATTCTCTGCTCTGATATTCTACAATACTCCTCTTATATGTTAACTCCTCCGTTAACATTGTTTATGCACCTTCGCCGATGTGTTCCATTTTTCTTCTCATGGCTTCCAATGACCTCTTTGCTCCTTAGATTCTTGCTCCTGTTTCTTCACAGATCTACTCTGCTTCTCCTTGGCTTCATATCATCATTTAGTATCCTAGAATATTACCATATTGACATTAATGAAAATCTAGATCAATACATAGAGGGGGTTTTAAGACAATTTCTTAGTAAATTGCCTTAACTTAAGACAATAAGAAACTTTCAAATTGTCTTAAATATCTTATTCAAGCAAGTGTCGCAAATTATTGCCTTAAAAAATTGTTTCTAGAAAGATAATATAGAACACAAGTATTATTGTCTCTTAGGAGACAATTCAGTTTTGTCTCTCAAGAGACTATAGCTACTATTAAACACACATTGTCTCTATAGAGACAATATATCTTTAAACCTAGTTATTATCTATGTAAAGACAATAAAATATTATCTTTAGAAACAAAATATAGAATATGAAATTTCTAAATATAGAATATGAGTATTATTGTTTCTTCAGTGATTAATTCATGGTAGGGCAATGGAATCACACCACCAAACTCTTGTTAGCAAGGTAGGTGCTTTTTCATTGAGTTGACAGTTTTATCTCAATCAGGAAAAAAAAATCAACTTAACCTCTCAAGTGGTCTTATGTTTGGATACCATCTCACTTGATTGTATTATCTTGCTTCTTTTCCAACAACTCTTTTACACACTTAGATGTGATGTTGTGGGTTCTATGAGCATATCCAACTCAAAGATAAAAATTCACATTACAAACATTAATTAATATATATAAACTCACGAAAGATATATAATACTAACGAATAAAGATTCATCTTTGATTTCCCTGTACACAGCATGCGAGAAGTATCATTCGTTTGACCTTCTACTTGTTTACAGTTTTACTCCATTTAATTGTCTTATTAATTACGAACAGAAAGGACCTTAAATCCCAAAAAAGAGGCTCCTATAGTGTACACAATATCTTAACAAATATAGTAATACCTATAATCCTCACAACCAAAAAGGATTTTTTCACACTGATTCATGTAGGATTAATCCTCAGTACCAGACGTCACAATCACCCAATTATCATTCAGTAACTCTGCTGCAAGACAAGTGCCATATGTGGAAACAGATTTTATATAATGCAAAACACTGAAACTGATCTCGGTTCAAAACCAACTTTAATCATGTTGTTAGGCATCACATTTTTATATGCATTTCCAAGAGGAATAAAATAGGCTTCACCGTGTCTTAGGAAACATTAAAACATCATTGATTTCTTACATTCTTGGGAAGAAAATAGTAACTAGGTGTACAACGCTCGCAATTGGACCAGTCAAACTCAGAAATCAACTTGTTCATAGATTTATCTTTGCTTGGAAGTATAAAAGTATTGATATTTAATATTTTTCTCTTTCCCTATTTCTTTCACGATCTTCTGCTTTGATTCTCTCTTTTTCCTTCTCCGTCTCCCTATCATAGTCCATATTGTTTCCCTACCGATCTCCATCTTTAAACGTTTTGTACATCCCCTACTCCCAAGTCAACATCTGCAATTATTTGACACCAAATGGTATTCAAATAAGGCAAACATCTCTCAGAGGGAAAAAAATAATTCAAATGCGAGCACAAAACAAATATTTAATCTGAACATCATTGCAGAGGTTTAAACAATAATTTCAGTAATACAACATAAATAATCAAGGTTAAATTTCATAAAAGCCCACTTTCACTGGTGCCAGCCCAAGGTCACCATCAGTACAGTAGTTACAAGACAGGGAAGCAATATAGATCTTAGCTGAACAAGATAAGAAAATAACACTCTAATCAATATTCCAAACAATTAGAGGAGATATTTAAACAACCATGTAACAAAACTATGATGAATACCCAATTAAAAATTAATGAGGTCGGAAAAGTACTACGATAAGAAAAGTATTATATGAATGTTGGAGATAATTACCCTGGTTTGCAGTCTAAGAAACAACTTCATTGAATTCATCCAAATATTTGGATAATTTCCGTAAATTTGAACTACCTAAAACAAATTGCATGCAATTTTCTATTTAGTAATTAAAACACAAAATTGTAAAAGCTACACTAAAAGTAAATTTTTATAATATAGGTCCTACTCTAATAGTGTGCTTAAAGATGAAAAAAAAGATCATAAGTAATTACAGGGCTAGCTTACAATGCAACATATCAGTCTTTACAATTGTTTTCAATTGATTATAGAGTGAATGTGTAAATAAATACATTTCAAGAACTTTTTATATGTACTTTGTCTGAACTTTGGTTTTATTCTCTCAGAGAAAACCCAATTCTTGTACATATAAATTTACAAAAATAATCAACCAACTCTTTGAAATTTTAAAAACCTACCTATCTTTAAGATACTATAAATAGATGCTATAAAACCATCAAGCAACTAGACAGACTAACACGATATAGATTGAGTATTATGATGTTTGAAATATGAACCAAACAAAATTATAAACTGAAATGAAAGTGAAATAATAGAAGCTTTAAAGCTTTAATGAACCATAATTCAGTTGTGTGGGGTAAACGTTTATTATTGAAGTGGAATAATTTCACCTTGTGTTATTTATTAATGGTAGTTCCTTTAATCCCCTGTTGATAGAAGCATTTGGGTGTGTATGTGGGTAAAAAAGTGGATTTAACGGGGGAGAATTATCAAACTTGCAATAGTTTTCCATTGTTAAGAAGTTGTAGGTGCAGCAAGGACGCATGCAGTTAATATAGGATTAAAAGGACCCATGCAACCCTACATTGAACATCCAAACATAAGTGTGATAACCTAAAAAGACTATTTCAAGGAGAATCAACTTAACTTGACTTAGCTTGTATAGCTTGTAGGGAGAATCTGAGTATTACTCTCTCCTTAAACTATTACTATCTTGTATGGCAATGTTTTGAAGACACTGTTTTCAAGCACACCCTCCAACTTCCTTGTCTGAGTCTACATGGGAGTGGATTCCTCGGACATTCCAGAATGTTTTAAAGCACACCCTCCAACTTCCTTGTCTGAGTCTACATGGGAGTGGATTCCTTGGACATTCCAGAGTATTTCCTCTTATGATGTAGAGGATAGATGGCATACAATTCTTTATCTCAATTATGTGCTAATCATTTTCACCTTTGTCTTTCTTTCTTTTTTCTCAATTTTCTTTTTATATTTTTCTTTCTCACTCTTGTTACAATGTTCATTCTCTATCTCCATGGAAGTATTTTATATTTAATAATTGTGTTTCCTAGGAAATTATTTTGTAAAATAACTGATTTTTCTTTTGTAAAAAACCCAAAAAGACACACAATCAACTCATGGAAGCCATTATAAGAAGCTAAAATCATTACTAAAAAATAAAATACAAACAAACCTAAAGAACAAGATAACATATCTTGACCACATTTTCTTTGTGTAAATACCAAATAGAAGTTACTCCAAAGATGTGTCAAGAAGATGGTCTTGCATAAGTTGGCACATTGGGAATGGCGGTTGGACATGTATGGTCTTGCATCAGCTTGCACATTGGGAATGGGGGTTGGATAGGTTCAGTCTAGTAACCTGTACAGTCTACACTAAGAATGGGGTTGGACATGTGTAGTCTAGTAACATGTGCAGTCTACATTGGGAATGGGTGTTGGACATGTGCAATGTAGTAGAAAAATTGTAAATTGGTAAAATAAAATGTAAATTTCTCTAGTAAATATTGATGACTATAAAACAATTTTTCCACCTACATATAAAACCAAAAAGTCTATTCCATTTTAAATATATATCTGGTATATCCAAAAAGTTCTTATATACTTGTTCATCATTTTAAAACCTTATCTAAAAACAATAAACTAAAAGTGTAAGTAAAAATGCTCGGCATGAATTTTCTAACTAGATATCCTATACCAATTGACCATTTCAAAAACACATATGGTTACAATAAATTAGGTTGTAAATAATGCATAGCTTCCAAATATCAAAGAATTACATCACCATAACCTTGATCTTATTAACATAATTAATTTCTCATCTGCATTACCTTGATTTTATTAACATAATTGATTGGTTAGTTAAATTCAACTGGTTGTTTTCTTATTGGGAGTTCCTATGAAGGAATTGTAATTTTATAACCTTCAGGAAAAAGGTATTAAAACCCAAAATAAGGAAATGATGGGCTTTAAATACATCTCTTGCTCGAGCTATAACACCAATGGTATAAACTCTGTAGAATTGCCAAAAGAATCATCCTTAATATTATGATTTGTAGTTAATGGAGAAAAACTTGTTTTATTGATTGATAATGCTAATCTTTACAAAAATAAGTACAGAACTCTGGGCCATTATAACTTGCAAAAGTGATCTGGAATTTATCTAGGACAAAGAATTAAAGGTATTATAGACTCATGTGCATGGATGTGCCTATGTTACTTTATGCAATGGATCAATAAGATTGCAAATTACATAGACACTGAGGCAGTTACAGAAAACATAACAGGAAAAACATGTAATACAACAAGTTTAATGAGTTCACCAAATGCTCCTGGGCTATGTCTCCTGGTCCAACTTTTAGTGGTGGCCTCTCTATTATGTTTTCAAAGCAAAGTTTTTTTACAACAATGAGCTCAATTTGAGTCTCACTCAATAGATATGAATCAGTAGGATTGTAATGCACATAATACCCTTACTGGTACTTGACCTCTACTGGTCATAGTAGTATGAGTCCAATCTGAAACTCATACGTGACAGGCCTATGCCGAGGAGCTTGCTTGAACCTTTCAAGCTTTCTCTGGAGTGCACAGACTCTTTGACTCTCTCTGGCTTTGTCTGGCTCGATGCTGCCTTCAGGTCAGCTCGGCTTCTCTCTGTTCTCTCCTCTTAGCTTTCTGTGTCTAACTAACTCCTCGATATGTGTCTGTCTGATTTTGTCAGTTCATGGCTTTAAATCTAGTCTGTTTTCTGTCAGTTCATTTCCGCTTCCCGGCATTCTGCTTTTCCTGCCTATGTCCATTCGAGCTCCCTTGTTCTGCATCATCATCACTGTGTAATGCTTCACAGGGAGGTGGCCACCTATTCTATAACGGTTGAGTGCGTCAGGTTCCTTGGACACATTTGAATGGTCATTATTTCTGTTTGCTCCAAGATGCCTGCGAAACACGTATCTTCTACTAACTCGTTGTCAACGTCGGACTTCAAAATCCCATGTAATCTTGCTTTACAACCTTGTCAAATCCGGTCATTTATCGGGACGTGCCTCCATCGTTGATCTAGGTCCCCCAGATCTTAAGGTCGTCGTTCATATCAGGGGGGTAAGTAGTGTGACGTTTACCCATCGATGTGAGTGGTTTTCCCTCTCTTCCGCCGGACACATGTCACTCAGTGTGTGGCATCAGGCAGGACTCAGTCAAAACTGCTTACGGCCTCAAGGCCTTTCGATATCCTGCCGATTTTGTGGAATCCACGGAACCAAATTTATTACTTTTCAACATTTCATAGCCATTTCGGTTCCTGGCACTTCTGGACTTTCCTTCACTGAGGGGGACACCCTACGATACGCTAATAGTGCTTTACCACCCCCATTTCTTGAATTAGCCTCTAGTTTTTCCAATTTGCGCCAGCGCGCATTACTATGGGCCAACGGTCTGCACGCTCGACCTAGGGTCCTCGTTGCTCCGCGCTGATCACAATTGGAACTATCACAAGGATTCCTTCTGATAGATTGATCTTTCTAAGACTTGAATATGTTTGGCATAATTTGAACGAGTTTATGAAAACTTAGAGATTGTTTAGGATCCAATTCGGATCATGGCCTTCCCACTGAAAAAGCTTTTGGACCCCAAAAGTTTATTTTTAAGCATCAATCAAGTGAGGGTATTGATTCCTCACTTGCCCAATTTATATCCATTTTGCACTACTTGGTTTTGAACCTTTGAGTCCAATCCTGAGGTACTCAACATCCCCTTTGCACATAGTTCTCACCTTCATATCTAGAACCGTATCTTCCTACAATTCATTAAGATATTCAGGCAACAGATCATCAATAGAAGGAAATTGACTCTGCTCTTCGGGATCTTCAATTAATGAAGGTTCAAATAATCTCAAGCTGTCTGCATTAACAACTGAGTAGATGTGCATGTAAGCTGGTAAATCAAGGCAAAAAGCATTCTCACCAATTTTCTCAAGTATCTTGAAAGGTCCATACCTTATTGGCTTCAACTTCTTACCTTCACCTTGCATTCTGTCTTTGCTGATATACAGCCAGACTTGATCACCAACTTGGAAACTATGCTCCATCTGATGCTTGTCATGCCTTGGATCTTTTCTAGTTGTTCCTGTACTTCCTAGTGAATCTCTTGGATTTGTTCAATGAACTTGGTTGCCTTGTCCACATCACTGTGTCCATCAACCGCTATGTCTTTACCAAAGACAAAATCCAAGGGAGACCTTGGTGTGAAACCAAAACAGGTCTCAAAAGGAGATCTCTGAGTAGAAGAATGTTTAGCTTGGTTGTAAGAATGTTGCACATAACATAAGTGTTCATCCCAAAGCTTGGGATGCTTGCTGCAATTGCCTCTGAGCAACTAGATCACTATCCTGTTGACTACTTTTGTTTGGCCATTTGTTTACGGATGAAAAGTTGTGCTCTTGTTCAGCTTGGTGTCCATCAACTCCCACAAAGTTGACCAAAATTTCCCAACAAATCAGGTATCTCGATTAGATATAATGGAAGTGGGTAATCCAAAATGAAACCATACATGATGAAAGAACAACTCTGCAGTTTGTTCAGTTGCAATCTGTTTGTTACAAGGTATTAAAATACACATTTGTTGAACATATCCGCAACAACATATAAATAGTCATGACCTTTCCTAGATTTAGGCAGTTCTCCATCAAAGTCCATGGAAACACTTTCCCAAGGATGAGAAGGAACTGGTAGTGGAGTGTACAATCCTAGATTTCTATTGTTGGGCTTACTTTTAGCACACATGATACACCCTCTTACATATCTAGAAACTGTATCATTCATTTTTGGCTAATAACAAATTCTTTGCAGCTGTGCAACTGTTTTACTTACACCAAAGTGACCTGATATTAGAGAAGTGTGTGCCTCTCGAATTATCTTTACTCTTTCAGTTTGTGGAATGCATAACTTCCCAAAATGATACAAGAGCTGGTCCTTAACATGATAATCCAATTCTTCTACTTGTTTTCCTTGACTTAAAGTTGCATATACATCTTTAAAATCTGTATCTTGAGCATACTATTCAATGTAGCTTTCATGCAATACTGAATTATGCTTTAGTATAGTGGATGCATTTATGATTGGTCCAGACAACATATCTGCAACTTTATTGTGTATGCCCTTTTATACCTAATGACTAGATGAAACTGTTGTAGAAAACCCATCCATCTATAATGTCTTGATTGTTGCAACTTAGTTTGGGAGTGTAAATATTGAAGTGGTTGATGATCAGCATGTATAACTATCTCTTTGCCCATTAAGTAATGTTTCCACTTTCTCACACTCTGTACTAATGCATACAATTCTTTATCATATGTGGGATAGTTAACTACTACAGAATTAAATGTCTCAGAATGATAACATATGAGTTTACTGTGCTACATCAACATTGCTCCCATAGCATAGTCACTAGCATCTGTTTCAATCTCAAATGGTCTTTTAAGATCGGGCAGTGCTAGTACTGGTGTTTTACTGATCTTTTCTTTCAAGGTGTTGAAGACTTTCTGTTGTTTGCCTCCCCACTGAAACACCTTCTTCAATCCTGTTAAAACATGTAAGGGAGTTGAAATTAAGGAAAAGTTAGAAATAAGCTTTCTCTAATAATGTGTTCGTCCTAAGAAGCTTCTAACTTCTGTAGTAGATCTGGGTTTAGGCCAGTTTATAATGACTGCAACCTTAGAGGGATCTATCTTCAATTCACCACCCCCTACAATATGACCCAAATAATTCAAAGATGTTTTGCCAAATTCACATTTTGAGAGCTTAACATAGAGATTTTCTTTTTTCAAAACATCTAGAGTCTACTTAACATGCTTTAAATTTTCTTCCCATGTTTTACTGAATATAAGAATGTCATCCAAATATACAATGACAAAATCATCAAGAAAAGGTCTGAGTGCATCATTCATTATTCTCATGAAAGTAGCAGGAGCATTAGTTAAGCCAAAAGGCATAACCAACCACTCATACAATCCCTGTTTTGTTTTGAAAGCAGTGTTCCATGCATCTTGCTCTGCAACTCTGACCTGATTATAGCCACTATGCAAGTCCAACTTGGAAAAATAAACAGCTTCCTTTAATTGATCCAATAGATCATCTATGCGAGGAAGGGGATAACGATTTTTTATCGTTATCTTATTCAGTGCTCCATAATCAATTCACATTCTCCATGAGCCATCTTTCTTTCTCACCAAGACAATTGGAGACCCACATGGTAATGTGCTAGATCTAATGAACCCCTTCTGGAGTAGCTCCTATACCTACTTCTTGATTTCTGCATTCTCTAAAGCATACAACCTGTACATTCCGATGTTAGGAAATGGAGCATCTTGCTACAAATTAATATCATGTACTATTTCCTTTTTGGGTGGCAGACCTTTAGGATCTTGAAACAGTATATCATATTTTGAAACAACTTTTTCTAAATCAACTTGATGTTTGACATCAAAACCTTCAAATACATTGTTTTGATCAGGTTTCTTTTCCTTTACAACCATCAATAAAATTGTTTGCATGAATTTACAATTCTTTTCATCTGCCCTGAGTTTATGAGAGTATAATTATTCTCAAGAGTTTATGAGCTCTTACAATACATTCGATTCCATATTTAACGAGTTGATACTTGTTCTCAGCTCTATAGAAAATAGCTTTTCTATCATACAAGTAAGGACTTCCTAAAACAATTCCACATATATCCAAAGGAACTATATCTAACTCAACCTTGTATAAAAATGTTGACCCAAAAGAAAACCTAAGTTTACATTGTCTAGTCACTTGTAGCTGTTCTTTATCACATAACCAACCTAATGGATATGGCTTTTTGTGAGGTGTGGTTAGTAATCCCAACTTCTTTACAATTGCTTCAGAAATTAAATTTACTTGTGAGCCACTATCAAACAAACTATCAATCTTTTATTTCTTGGAAATAACTTGAATATGAAAAGGCTCATGTATTTTCCTCTCATTTTTTTCATTATGAGTGGATTGTGCAGAATTACTAGTAGATGCTTCAGAATTTTTACCTTTTATACCTGTGGCTGTGATTGTTGTTTCATCTCCTGAGTCTGACCCCAAATCCTTTTGAATAGCTGCAGCAATCTTCTTCTTCTTGCCCTCGAATTTCTTGGGTCTCAGCTCCAGATGCAAGATCCAACAATGTTTATCATCATGCCCATCCTTCTTATAGTGAGTGCATGAAGACTTGGTCTTTTGTACAGTATTGGCCTTCCTCTCTTTCCATTTATGTTTTCTCTTTTCCTTGCTTTTTCTTGCAGTGGGTTTTGATGATCCCCCAACTTCTGGGTTCACATTCTTTCCTCTAGCCTCTAGATGTGTAGCCTGAACAAATACCTCATCTATGCTAGTGGGATTAAACATGAGAATAGTGTGCCTTAAGTAGCTGTGTAAACCACCTATATAATTCAGCAGAGTTTTAGGTGAGTCTAAAGAAATTCCTATAATCAAAGCTATTTTCCTAAATTCTTGAGTGCAACTTTGTCCACTTTTCCCTTTTAATTGGCGAAGAGTTTTCCAGCTCATCATGGCTTGCTGCATATAGGCTAGTGGATAGAATTGCTTTTTAATTGCAAAAACAAATTCACTCCAGACATAAAGAATTTTACCATGTTTCTTCATGTCAACTTTTATCCTGCCTTCCCACCATACCAAGGCAGTGCCTCCAAGGCGTTGGCTGGCCGGCTGAATCTGACTCTTGTCTAAGTCGATGCTCTACACTCTGCAATAAACATCAATCTATCTAATCCAATTATCCAACTTCTCTGTAGTCAACTCTCCATCATATATCAGTAAATCAAATTTAACATCTAATTTAATCAGAGATGTTTTCTTTTTGTTTTCAGGGCTACTAGGAGGTGTGGGAAGTTTTTAGTCTTTCCCTTTGCCTTTAGAGTGGTCATGGAGGAGAGATTATTTTGCTCCTTTATCTTGTTTGGAGTTTGATGAATCTTCAGCTCTACCTTTCTTAAATTCTCTATACATTTCCTCCATCATGGCTTTCATGGTCAGGAAACCATCCATGAACTGGGAGTCTGATTCCAATGGGTTTTCTTTTGACATTTTCCTCTTAGAGTGGATTCTTCCAATTTCAGGGTTAGCTTTAACCAACTCTCCTTCTCCTAATTTAAGCTTTGATCTAGTTAGCATTCAACAACAAAATCCAACACAAGCTTGTCTAACCTTGGTAACCTAGAGCTCTGATACCACTTGATTTGGAATTTATCCAAGAAAAAGAATTAAAAGTATTACAGACTCATGTGCATTGATGTGCCTATGTTACTTTATGCAATGGATCGATAAGATTGTAAAATACATAGACACTGAGGCAGTTAGAGAAAGCATAATAGGAGAAACATGTAATACAACAAGTTTAATAAAGAGTTCACCCAATGCTTCTCGGCTACGTCTCCTGGTCCAGCTTTCAGTGGTGGCCTCTCTATTATGTTTTCAAAGCAAAGTTTCTTTACAACAGTGAGCTCAATTTGAGTCTCACTCAACAGATATGAATCAGTAGCGTTGGAATGCATAGACTCTCCTTACTGGTACTTGACCTCTACTGGTCACAGTAGTATGAGTCCAATATGAAACTCATACATGACAGGCCTATGCCGAGGAGCTCGCTTGAACCTCTCAAGCTTTCTCTGGAGTGCACAGACTCTCTAACTCTCTCTATCTCTATCTGGCTTGATGTTGCCCTCAGGTCAGCTCAGCTTCTTCTCGCTATTCTCTCCTCTTAGCTTTCTGCGTCTAACTAGCTCCTCTCTGTGTGTCTGTCTACTTCTATCAGTTCATGGCTTTAAATCCAGTCTTCTTTATGTTAGTTCGTTTCCGCTTCCTGGCATTTTGGTTTTCCTGCCTCTGTCCGTTCGAACTCCCCTGTTCTGCGTCATCATCACTGTGTAACGCTTCACAGGGAGGTGGCCACCTGTTATGTAATGGTTGAGTGTGTCAAGTTCCTTGGACACATTTGAACGGTCATTATTTTCGTTTGCTCCAAGATGCCCATGAAACACGAATCTTCTGCCAACTCGTTGTCCACGTCGGACTTCAAATCCCATGTAATCTTACTTTACAACCTTTTCAAATCTGGTCATTTATCGGGACACGCCTTTATCATTGATCTGGGTCCCCCAGATCCTACAGTCGTTGTTCATATTGGGCAGGTAAGTAGGGTGATGTTTACCCATCCAATGTGAGTAGTTTTCTCTCTCCTTCGTCGGACGTGTGTCACTCAATGTGTGGCATCGAGCGAGACTTGGTCAAAACTGCGTACTGCCTCGAGGCCTTCCGATATCTTGTCGATTTTGTGGAATGCACAGAACTGAATTTATTAATTTTTTGCATTTCATAGCCATTTCGGGTTTGGGCACTTCAGGGCTTTCCTTCACTGAGGGGGACACCCTTAATCGTGTATTAGAAACCGCCCCCATTTCTTGAATTAGCCTCTAGTTTTTCCAATTTGCACCAACGAGCGTTACCATGGGCCAACAATCTACGCACTCAACCAAGGGTCCTCATTGCTCCACGCTGATCACAATTACAACTATCATGAGGATTCCTTCTGATAGCTTGATCTTCCTAACACTTGTTCTCAGCATTTGTTCTAGTAAGACACATTTAACATAGGAAAAGAATTCTTGAGAAATATCACTTCCAAAACTCCCAAAATCAAAGAACCTTAAATTGCAACCAACAACAAGCTTACACACCTTTTTCAACAGTTCAAGTAGAGAGAGATTTGTATTGTTATAAGTTTTGTGCCCAAAGTTAACTAAAATTTAAATATTTAACTATTTTTCAGTCAACTAAGTCATTAAAATCAGATTGGTCTATAGTTTCAAGTCCATCTGAGTTGACCCTTGACTGATTCAGATTTCAAGCCTATGTTTCAAAGCATTTTCTTCTTCTATGAGAAAATTAGAACAGGGTATCCTATAGAAAAGAAGTTACCACAAATTACAATAGAACCTTGTAGATTCTAGCTTTTAGTTGTCCAACTTGAGATGGTCTGATGAGATGGAAAATTGAACATAAAACAGGAAATCAGTGCTTGTAGAGATATGTTTTTTAGGTTCTCTACAAGTAGTCACATATCTAATTAATTGCAGGTTCACCCTCAACCTGCTTGAAACTCTTGTTTTATTTTAAGGAAGAGTGGGGACAAGTTTCAACTTGTCCTCCTTGCTTATAAAGTTATAAATTCCTTAATGTATTACATGGTTAATGGGGATTTTGAAATTTGAAGTTGATGGGGTTATGAACCGGCCCAAACCAAACATAGCAATTCAATTAGAAACAACGTTGTGGCTTGATAAACCACTTAAGGCCACAAATATCTAAGCTCATAGGTTGTATCTCACACGTCCATAGATTGATGAAAAAACATGGTCGTCCTCTAGTATTGGAACAGCTTACATGACTTGTTTCATCTAAAATAGTTCTACAGAAAGCATCCCTTAGGGACTACCACTACCATTCTGCTTTTTCCAAATGCCTTCAACTCTATTCTTAATTATGTTAGTGTATTTGAACAATGATCCAAGTTAGTTAAAGTTAGTGTATTTGAAAAATGTTCTCTATAATAGAATAGAAAAGTACCTCCTATCAATATCGCAATACCATCCCCCTATTGGCTTTTCTTCTCTCCAAATCCAGGATCTTTCAAAGTAGCATTGCAATACCATCCCAGTATGGCTATCTTTTTGTGGATTGTTGATATTGGGGAATTGGACGGATATAGGTGCGATCAATTTTTTGACTGCACCCCATATGCGATCAATTTTTTGACTGCACCCCATATCTCTCAGATTCCCAAATATTTGGGGAACCAACAATCAACTTAAGCCCAAGGTCCCAGTATTGCCTTTTCTTCTCTTTGAATCGGGGATCTTCCAAAGCAGCAACCTTCAACAACTGCATTTTTAAATATTTAAATATATTTCCCAACTTAAACATTCCAAACACATTTAAAATATATGAACTTAATCACTTACCTTAACAAATTTAATAATTTCTATTAAAATTTCTATGAAACAAACTAATATAATAAATTATCCATAACATAAAACTAACTTTTTACCATGGGGTGTAGTAAATTTTTTATACTTGTACTTTTCTCATTTCACTTATATTTGATCATTTGTTGAGATCTTCAGGCTGATCCCATATATTAAAATATATATTTTTGAGATCTTCGGCTGATTCCATACATTCCTGCTTGGTTATATAATAAGAAATCGCTTGGGAAGCTTTTAGATCCAAGTCGAATTTCATAGTCGTGTACTGCCAGCACCCAACTCCAGAGATTAGCTGACCAGCTGACCTCGTGCGAAACACATTTTCGTTGTTTGTCTTTTTCCATCCATATCGAGATTAGCTGACCAGCTAACCTCATGCGAAACTCATTTTTGTGGTTTTTCTGTTCCATCCAAGTCGAATTCCATAGTCGTGTACTGCCAGCACCCAACTACAGAGATTACCTGACCAGCTGACCTCATGCGAAACTCATTTTTGTGGTTTGTCTGTTCCTGGCAGGCACGATACATCATTCTGTGCAGACCGATACGTTTTTCAGTTTAATTCCGTAATCCGAAAACATGTGGGAGTTGTTAGATCCATGGTGATCACATTGGCTATCTTGTCCTAATCATCGCAGAGTTGTTAGATCCACACTGAATTTCTCGGTTAAATTCCCGGTAGTCGCGTCCTGGCAGGCACCTAATCATCACAATGACCTAACCTCTGACCTCATGGGGAAATCTTCTTTGCCGTTGTCCTTTCCCTACAGAGCGAGAGAGGACTGGATCGGGATCGGGTCGGTATCGAGATTGGGAGGAAATAATATTTATCCAATTGAATATTCCCGTAACATGTCCTACTCATCTTTAAACGCTCATTCTGCTCATGAATAAATTAAATCGAAAGATAAGCTTACATTCAAATATTTCGCAATCAACCAATGACTCAAGCTTCTCGAGGAATCTTGAGTTTTTTGTTTCTTCCGCCAGGAACCATACCGTGAACCATTATTTGGATGAATAAATTTAAAAACTGAATACCGTGACTCCTTAAACATAAAATACACCGACTGTTCTATGCCGAATATGATGGTATTCATATCAGTCTGCAAACAACGAGTGTTCAAGTCTGTGGGGGAATGTTCGAATCCTTGTTTCCGCCACGAAGAACCGTTATGTGGGTGAATAAATTAAACAACAACAACCCTGACTCTTCTACGCTGAATATGGTGGCAATCTATTAATGTACAAACAACTAATGAATTCAAGCCTTCAGGGAATCTTCTGCTCTTTGTTTCTTCTACCAGGAACCAGTTTGTGGGTGAATAAATTAAATGGACGACACTTTTCCTCATTGAGTATAGACGTATTCAAATAATATCGCTAATAACGAATATGTCCAAGACTTGTCAAGAACGTTTCAATCTTTGCTTCTCTCGCCAAGAACCATTATCTGGGTCAATAAATTAAACAAAAGGGACCCTAACTGCTCTCGCAGAATAATCTGCAAACAACGAATCAGAATCAAGCATTTGGGGGACTCTTTTTTAACTATTGTGTGGGCATACAGGTTAAACCGAAAAAAAAAAAAAAAAAAAACCTTGACGACTGTGCTGCATATGATCGTATTCAAATAGGTGTGCAAACAAGTAATGCGCTAAAACACTCTACCACCAAGACCCATGATCTAAGCAAAAAAGTACCTTCTCTATTGTACTCTGAATATGCTTCTATTGAAATAAATTTGCAAACAACAAATCAGTTCAGGCTTTTGGGTGAACGTTTTGATCTTTGTTTCTTACTCCGAGAATCATTGCGTAGGGGAAGAAATTAAAGAAACTATCATACCCTCTTTACACTGAATTTTACGGCAAACAACAAAGGAGTTCAGTCTTTTGGACGAATCTCTCGACCTTTGTTTCTCTGTACCAGAACCCATGGTCATATGACTGTTATTGTTTTTTTTGTTTGCAATATATCATGCTATCATTGAGTATAAAAATGCATCCACAGCCTAGTGTTCTATTTAGCTGAAAAACTAAACATTAAAAATAAATTATTTCCTAATAAATAACCATTAATAAATTCATTTTAGAAAGTCTAACCATCAAAATAAATTAATAATACTAACGATTTAATAATAATAAAAATAATAATAAAAAATTAATATAATAAAAATTATAATAAATTAAATAAACTATCACTGAAATTAATAACTAAAAGAAATATTCAAATAGATAAAACAAAAAATTTGAAATTCACATATAGATTAAATTTCGCCCATGTCATTTTTCTCATTAGCACATAAAAGAGTGGGATCCAACTCATTAGCACATAAAAGAGCTGTTTCATTAGCAAATAAAAGAGTTGAGTCCAACCGTGTAAAGTGAGATATTTTTTTTAGGAAAGTTATTTTGATCTAATTTAAGTGGGTTGCAATATTATTATCTTTTTCACTTATATCCAATTTTATATTCAATTTTATTATATGACCGGTAGAATAAATTCTTACCATAATTTCAAACCTTATTATATGGAATTCCCTAGTAATCAAAACATATATATTTCCAATATAGAATATAAATATATTTATTAAAGTTGGTATTGTAATATTTTAAGTATTGAAATATTTTAATTAATTAATATTGAAAAACAAAATATTATTAAAAATATGGTATTTCAAAATCAAATTAATAATTTTATATATCTCCTTTCCAACAAATATTGAAAAATAGAAAATACCTTTTAATAAAGAAAATAACATTTTTAACTTTCAATTACTTATACTCTACATTAAAGTGTGTAATGAAAAAAGCATATCAACATCAAAGATACAATTAAAGATCATTACGAAGTAGGTGAGCCTAGAAAATTAACAATAACAGTCTCTTTCAACATTTTGTAGTTGAATGATTTCTAGTTCAAGGTTCTATGTGCACTATTGCAATCCCTAAATAATCTCATTCTTATTATTCAAATGTAACAAAAATTCATTGTAATCTTCTTTCTCAAGCCCCTATTTTTATCTGCGGGAAGAGGGGCAGTTTTTTCACAAAACATTTCGACTAAGGTTTTTAATATGCAAATTATTCTTAATGTTCTCTTCCAAATCATTATGAAGGTTGACCTTAGTCTCAAACTCTTCTACGATATTTTGGAAAGACATTCTCATTTGTATCCCAAGACTATCCACCTATTTTATTTTCTTAACCATAATATTCAATTCTCATTTGTATCCCAAGACTATCCACCTATTTTATTTTCTTACCCATAATATTCTAAACTTGATTCTGATGTGTTGCGTTCTCTATTTGAATTAGAAAAATGAATGATTGCAAATAAAGACCCTGTTATGAAGTTGATCAGTTTCCAACTTATCAAAAACATCCTGCAATAATTTTACATATAGAAATAAATTTTCCACCACATAAAATCTATTATGTGTTTCCAATCACTTACACGACAATATGAAAAGAAAAGAAAAAAAGCCAAATTAGGTATGCAAGGCAATGCTTTACCGAATATACAAATCAAATCTTCAAGGCTTTAAATCGAACAAATTTTCCCTTTTACACATTAAATTATATTTTAATGGCATATTAGGTTGTAGGGAGAGGGGTCCATGGACTATGCCATCCATGAAGATTACTTCAAGGGAACTAAAATAATTAGCCTCACTTTGAGCAGCCTCCAACTTTCACATTGTCTGAATAACAACAGCTTCTAGAGGATTGTAACAGTAAAAATGCATTGCGGGAAGTGTTCCTTGAAGCTTTTGAATTTAAAATTGATGCTACAATAACTCCGCAATCCTTGCTGGTAACCGAAAGAAGTTATTGTTTAAGCTTGTAGACATGCGCAACGCAACTTTCAAATGGAACTTTGAAATGTCAGGGCTATTCCTAAATCTCATCCCCAAATCCCAAAGACAATTCCTAAAACAAATTATATTGTTTAAAGGGACGGGCTCACCATGCTTCCGGTGCGCGCAAACCCTTCCCTTGGCGGACAACAAAACATGTGCAGTCAGAAATATCAAATAAACTTCAAGAAAAAGAGAAACTTGCCAAAATAACGCAAGACTTTTCAAAGGGACCTCTGAGCATCCATAAGTTAGCTTGAAACAACAACCATTGATAATCAATTGATATAAAGCAGTAAAAGCAAGGTGGTCAATAGCCGTCTTATGACAACAATTAACCTGCCAATTAAGCTGCCACCGAAAAGCTCTCTTTCCCAAAAACATCGTGCAGCTCGCTAAGGAATTCGCGGGTATACTTCATAGCAGTTGTCATGCGACTTTTTGGAAGTTTTTCTGTGGGGTTTTCCGGTCAAAATCCGTGAGCAATTTATTGGAATCGCAAGTTTGATAGCTAGTTTCTGTACAATCAAAGCGTCCAAGAAGTTTTCCAGGGTACTGAATCCAAATATGCAGTTAAAAAACCATTTAACTACAACAAATCAAAATTTAACTTCATTTCTTCCCGGATTCCGTCAACAACATCTCCAAAAAAATCTCATTAAAACAACTCCTACTTCATATGGCTTGATAAGAAGCAACATTGTGCAATTGCAGTGTCAGTCCATTGTCAACAACTCCCTCACTATATAGTGGATTGGTCCGTCTGACACGTGGCTGACATTTCTTTTTAGTCTCCAGATCTGGCAAAATCCGTTCAGGCTCCGGCTCCAATTAGAGCTCCAGATACACATTGAATGTGGTGTCTTGGAAAGCGACCACGACTTGGATATGGAGAATGAGTTGCGAACAACATGCAGCCGTGATGATAAAACCTTGATCGTGATAGAGAGGCTGACTTACTCCTAGATTCACTCTTGTTCGAACACTTCATGTTAGAAAAACACTTCATGTTAGAAAATAGAGAGACGGGAGACAGTTAGATTTTACACCATACAAATTATACTATAATATTATTCCTCACAATAATTACATATATATTATATCCTATATCGCTTATATAGGATATAAGCAGAGCAAGCATATTTTTTAATAAAAGGGAGTAGAGCCAGGGTAATTTTTTTTTAAGAAAATATTTTTGACAAAGTAAATGAGTATAAGTATATTGGGATTGATTTCAACAACAAATTTAATTGGGAGACTGTAGAAAGAAGAGAATTTTATGAGGGTGGAAAGCATTATATGCTCCTCAAAACAGATCTAGAGAGGGAGAGTTATGGAATTGGAAAACGATTAAAGTGCTTTTTGGACTCTTAGTTTGTCCAATGATGCTATATGGGTTGAATTGTGGGCTAACAGCACTCCCATCTCAAAATGGAAACAAATTGAGAAAATCCAAAAACACTTGATTATGAGCAAGTTCAAAATAAAAAGTTCAGATAATGTTGAGTGAAACATGAACAACTCCCATTGAAGTAATTGCTATGGTGCGACTCATAAGATATCTAAAAAGAATTGAGCAAATGAGAGTAGTTAGATGGCCTAATGTTATCTTCAATGAAGGCATGAGTGAAATAAAGAAAACATGAATGAAACAAAACTACACATGGATGCAAAAATGGAATATCTACCTCAATGCATGTCCCACAAATAGAAAGAAGCTAAAGGATTTTGTTATGAAGAAGTTTTGTAAAAAGGTATGGGGAAAAGATTTGGGTAGAAAAAATAAATCTTACATTGAGGAATTGAACCCTACATGTGATCTACAACCAAAAGAGTTCATTGGAGCTAGCATTTGGTGGTGGGAAAAGGTTCTTATTGCTCAATTAAGGACCAACTCACATCAACTTCGGTGTGAAACAGAACAGTGGAAAAAGCCTAAAAAAGCTTGGAAATAACGGGTGTGTACATTTTGCACGTCTAGGGATGTGGAATTGGAAAAACATTTCATTTTGGAATGTGATACATTGAAAGACATCAGAGAAAGTTATGAGAACATGTTAGCATCAGTTTCTTGGTATTGCATTTTTAGCAAGGGGATTGTTGGAAGGTTGGGCTAGCTCATCATCAATTTGAATCGGAAAAGGATTGAATTGTAAAAAGAGAAACTATTTTTAGTCTTGTGGACCTTAAAATATCATTTCATAACACACTGACACACATCTAAATCATGATTGCAATTCACTACATAGGAATCAACAATTTCTAGACTATAAAAGCCTCCATTTGAAACATAAAAGCCTCTGACAATCGTTGACAAACTTTGTACAATTGACACTTCTTTACTACCTCGAAGAATAGCCTAAATATTGAATATCTCTATGGACATGCTTCCATCCTAGTAGTACCCATCGAAATACATTTATATAGGTAAGTTGTCTATATACTGAGTTTATCGAGCAGTCCATCATACAACTGACCTTTTAGACATATACACATTCATACCTATGAAGAAAATGACTTTTTAGACATATACACTTTCATACATATGAAGAAAACGTGTAACTAATGTTCTTGAAGCACGGAAGAATAATAAGACACATTAACATATAAGAAACTCAACATAAACAAGGCAATAATATGTTCTCTAGGCACCAAAAAAAAATATTAATAACCATTCACTTGAAAAATGTTTTCCTGTTCTTTTATATGATTAGAATAAAATCACGCTAACATTACAAATCAGACCCTATCAGAGACCAAAAACCCACCATCATTGCCACAATAGACAATTTTAATTCCACGGAAGAATAATAAGACACATTAACATATAAGAAACTCAACATAAACAAGGCAATAATATGTTCTCTAGGCACCAAAAAAAAATATTAATAACCATTCACTTGAAAAATGTTTTCCTGTTCTTTTATATGATTAGAATAAAATCACGCTAACATTACAAATCAGACCCTATCAGAGACCAAAAACCCACCATCATTGCCACAATAGACAATTTTAATTCCACGCTTGAGGGCTGCATAATATCTGAGCATGGATTCCAATCGACATCAGACAGGTACACGCATTAGTCAACTCCTTGACACAATACTAGTCTTGGCTCCAAGCTCCATGACACTGGCTTCAAAACTTCAACACGCGGACAGGTTGAGTCCAAGTATCATCGTGCAACATGCAACATGTACTCGTAGCAGCATAAATTGTAGACTCCCGAGATCCAATCGGCTCATTCTCGGATCCCTCATTACTCTCCTCCAGCTCACATTGAACACAACGTTTCTCCAAGCCTGAATAATTTGTGAGTCATAATGTATGATATCATATCGTATTTTCTCATAAGCTTATGAAAGGAATTTTCGTGTATTCCTTTGGCCAATTGTTTTGACTTAAGACCATGCATATACATTGTATTTTGGTTTCAACAAAACACAAAGTCAATTTCTCAAAACTTTGCAGCAACATAATGATCCCACCACGACCAACTCTCTAAAGTAAGCTTCACAATGAATCCCATACGAGACATTGTCAACTACGTCAAACACAGTGTTTACCTTGCGATCGATTCGCGTATGAAATCTCCATCTGTTGTGAACACAAACATACTGCACCAATGACAGATCACTTTATCACGATTCCATTGTTTCTTCCGTCTGATGTTGAATTGCAAGAATCTTTTCATTTAAATCCAGTTTCTGTTAAAATTCTTAAAAAAAAAAAGTCTATCACACTTTCCTGGTTTAAAAATGCTGTGTAGCGCTACTACAGATCTCGGGAATCCCAAGGTATCCATCTCTGATGCCAGACGTCGCAGTGTGTAACATGAGCAAGAAAAATACAAGTTCTGGTTCAGAGATAGCGTCCCCACAGAAGCAAAAAACGAGACCCACTTCCATCTACAAGAAGCCCCAGTCTACAAGAAGGCCACCCGTAAAAAGCCATATCAATAGACGCTTAAATGAATTCTACTCCCTCATCGTTTCAATCAACCACCTGCCTTCTGCACCCTTCTCCCTATTCCCAACAGACCTATAATTGGATAGATATCCACCAGAACTAACGACAAGTTCCTTTTTCAAGTTCCAGGAAGATAAGAACAAACCAAATTTTACAGATAGAAAGATTGCGTGAAGAAAAAGAAAAGAAAAAACATATCTACACATGGGATCACAAAAAATATTCACCCTAAAAATGAACTCTTATACATCTATACTAATATGTACAGAGACAATAACACTCAAGATATCTCGCATTTTCCTGGCGCTCCCATCATGGATTTAAGCCAGTATTTGCTCTGATACTATGTTAGAAAATAGAGACATGAGGAGAGACCGAGATTTTACACAATATAAATCACATTATAATATTATTCATCACAACAGTTACATATATATATATATAGGATTTAACAAACTGACTTCGACAAATCTAGATCATGACTCCAACTCACTACATAGGAATCAATACCTTCATGAATCCAACCTATTACATAGGAATCAATCCCTTATAGACTGACACTTAGGGACTTACAATGACAACTACACATAACATGAAAGAATTACTTGCAATAGTTCAACTTCTACTCTTAATCTATCTATAGCTTTAGCCATCTAAAGTTGTAGCAGTTTGATTCATAAACATAGTAAAATAAAAGTATATATAATTGCAACATAAAATGCAAGAGAACCAAATCTATCATCACTCGAACAGATCTATGGATTTATAAAAAATATGAAAGTATTCATTTAAATAAAAATAAAAAATGACTTAGTGACGAACATTACTCATTCTTGTGTAAAAGTCAACGTCACCATTGTTATATATAACAATGGAAGAGATTCAGAGTTAATCAAACATAACAATGACAATTGAACATATTAAAATCTGTATAAACTAACAACCCATTTCAATTAACCCATTGAAAAAAATGTCGCTTATCAACGAAGTATAGCTACTCACACTACCTAAATATTCAATGGCATCCGTAATGCTGTTAAAAACCTCTCGCTCCACTTTTCAAACAATAGCCCCTACAAGGAATGTTGCATCCATTTTGATTGTCTTACCTGTCTCTATTTACATCGAATATGGATTTTACCAATAACGTTGTTGCGTATGGGATAAACCCTTAAAGTCTAATCTCAAAAGAAATTGTGAAATTCTCTTAACCCTATCGTTCTCGGACACTTACCTAAGACGAAACTGCATTCAATTTTGATGGTTTTACTTAATATCTTTACATCGATTATTATTATCCCTGTTGTAGGCTACCGATATTGCATTCAGGTTTTGGTCAGATCTATATCCATATTAGTTAGTTTAGGTTTGATGAAAAAAAATTAAAATGTTTATAGTTGAATATTATAAATTGGAATTTATTATTTTTAAAAAACAATTTAATTATTTTTTTTAAATTTAATTTGTTATTAAAATGTAACAAGTTATTATTATTGCCTTATTTAATGAACTTTTGCAATAATAATAATGTACTTGTAGTTAGTCCATAAAATCTTATTATACTACATTTTGGTCTTTAAAATTTTCGTTTCATTTTAATTTCAGTGTCTTTCAAAATAAAAATTGACATTTTGGAATTGGGGGCTTGTCCCATCAAATGGGGTTGGACATGTATGGTCTTGCATAAGATTGCACATTGGGAATGGGGTTGGACATGTGCAGTCTAGTAAAAAAATATGTAAAGTAAATACTAATGATTACAAAACAATTTTTCCAACTGCATACAAATAAATAAAATTAAATTATTTAAAGAATAACCTAACTTAAGAGAACTAGATTTTTTTTTTAAATAATAGAAAATACCTCTCAATATAATTTATTTATGGGTATATTCCTTTTTTAATATTTAAAGAATAACCTAACTTAAGAGAACTAGATTTTTTTTAGCAAAACAATAGAAAATACCTCTCAATATAATTTATCTATGGGTATATTCTTTTTTAATATATATTTGGTATATCCAAAAAGTTCTTATATACTTCATCATTTTAAAACCTTATCTAAAAACAATAAACTAAAAGTGTAAGTAAAAATTCTCATAGCCTTGAATTTTTCAAGGCATGAATTTTCTAACCAAATATCCCATACCTTTGACCATTTCAAAAACACATATGGTTACGATAAATTAGGTTGTAAGTAACGCAGAGCTTTCAAATATCAAATAATTATATCACCATGACCTTGATGTTATTAACATAATTAATTTCTCATCTGCATGACCTTGATTTTATTAACCTAATTGATTTCTTAGTTAAATTCACTGGTTGTTTCCTTCTTGGGAGTTCCTATGAAGGAATTGTAATTTCAGAACCTTCAGGAAAAAGTATTAAAACCCAAAATAAGGAAAGGATGGGCTTTAAATACATCTCTTGCTCGAGCTATAACGCCAGTGGTATAAACTCCGCAGAATTGCCAAAAGAATCATCCTTAATATTATGATTTGTAGTTAATGGAGAAAAACTTGTTTTATTGATTGATAATGCTAATATTTATAATAATTAAGTACAGAACTTTTGGCCACTACAACTTGCAAAAGGCTTCCTAACACTTGTTCTCGGCATTTGTTCTAGTAGGAGGCATTTAGAATAGGAGAAGGATTCTTGAGAAATATCACTCCCAAAACTCACAAAATCAAAGAAACTTAAATTGCAGCCAACAAAAAGCTTACACATCTGGTTCAATAGTTCAAGCAGGGAGAGATTTGGATTGTTATAAGTTTCGTGCCCAACGTTAATTAAAATTTAAATATTTAACTTTTTTCCAGTCAACTAAGTCATTAAAATCAGATTGGTCTATAATTTGAATCTGTCTGAATTGACCCTTGATTGATTCGGATTTCAAGCCTAAGTTTCACAGCATTGTTTTCTTCTATGAGAAAATTAGAACAGGGTATCCTATTGAAAGGAGTTACCACACATTACAATAGACCCTTGCAGATTCCAGCTTTTAGCAGTCCAACTTGAGATGGTCTGATAGATGGAAAATTGAACATAAAACAGGAAATCAGTGCTTGTAGAGATAGTATTTTTAGGTTCTCTACAAGTAGTCACTATCTAATTAATTGCAGGTTCACCCTCAACCTGCTTGAAACTCCTGTTTTATTTTAAGGAAGAGCGGGGGCAAGTTTCAACTTTTCCTCCTTGCTTATAAAGTTATAAATTCCTTGATGTCTTACAAGGTTAATGGGGATTTTGAAATTTGAAGTCGATGGAAGTATGAACCAGCCCAGACCAACCATAGCAATTCAATTAGAAACAGCTTTGTGGCCTGAGAAACCACTTAAGGCCACCAATATCTAAGCTCATAAGTTGTATCTCACACCTCAATGATTGATGCAAAAACATGGTGCTCTAGTATTGGGACACATTACATGACTTGTTTCATCTAAAATAGTTCTGCAGACATCATCCCTCAGGGACTGCCATTCTGCTCTTTGCAAATGCGTCCAACTCTATTCTTAATTATGTTAGTGTGTTTGAACAGTGATCCAAGTTAGTTAATCTTTTTAAATATATTAGACGAGTCATTAAGGTGTAAATTAAATATCATCTCAGCCAGGTAAGTACAAACTCAATCAGTTAAACAAATTTGGTATTGAGCCAGCTGGTTCAGACACTGAAAGAACCGATTCAAAACCAAACCAATCCCTAATCCAATTTGGAGACCCGTTAGATCCCTTGAAAATTGACTCGGTCAACTAACTCGAATCCAAGTCAATCAATTTTTGTCACGCTAATAAAGATGCACCCTAACCTCACCAAGATTCACAAACATTGTTTTCTGTTTTTTCCACCAAGGATGTGGCCACCCTAAGAGGAAGTTACCACGTATTTATCGTTTCCTCTTATAGCCATAATGCTTGAAATGTCATAATACGTTATCTCGATAATGTAGCTCAAATTGAAAAATACCTCTCGTCAATATGAGTATTGGTTTTTCCTTTCTCCCAATCCAGTAGCTTTCAAAGCAACAACCTTCAACAGCTAATAAAGATGCACCCTAACCTCACCCAGACTCACAAACATTGTTTTTTGTTTTTTCCACCAAGGATGTGGCCACCCGAAGAGGAAGTTAAAACCTATTTATTGTTTTCTCTTATCGCTACAGTGCTTGAAATGTCATAATATTTTGTCTCGATAATGTAGCTCAAATCGAAAAATGCATCTGGTCAATATATTTTCCTTTCTCCCAATCCAGTAGCTTTCAAAGCAACAACCTTCAACAACTGCATTTTTAAATATTTAAATAAATTTCCCAACTTAAACATTCCTAATCACATTTAAATTATATAAACTTAATCACTTAAATTTACAAATTAAATAATTTTCTAATAAATTTTATGTGAAACACAAAAATATAAAAACAATCCATAACAAAAAATTTACTTTTACCATGTAGTCTAGGAATTTTTTATACTTGCAGTTTTCTTATTTCACTTATATTTTTATCAATTCATAACACACTACTACACCAAGGGCACTTCTCAAAAAATCATTTTTTATTTTATTTATTTTACATTAAAAATTAATATTAATTGAATTGTCTTAAATATAAACTTTAAGACAAAAAGAGTTTGAGACAAAAATACTTTAAGACAAAACTTTATATTTAAGACAAAAATAGTTTAAGACAAAAATATTTTAAGACAAAAGAAGTTTGAGACAAAAATATTTTAAGACAAAACTTTCTATTTAAGACAAAATTAATTTAAGACAAATGTTTTGAGACAAAACTTTATATTTAAGACAAAAGTAGTTTGAGACAAAAGCATTTTAAGACGAAACTTTATATTTAAGACAAAAACAGTTTAAGACAACATTATTTTAAGACAAAAACAATTTAAGACAATTATTTTAAGACAAAACTTTATATTTAAGACAAAAACAATTTAAGACAATTATTTTAAGACAAAACTTTATATTTAAGACAAAAACAGTTTAAGACAAAAATATTTTAAGACAAAACTTTATATTTAAGACAATGGCCACTTTAGATGAAACATATTTAAGACAATTAACAATTAAAAGTCGTTCATGCTTTATCTTTACATAGAATGTGTCATCTTTGGGCATGGGGGTTGTCGCTTGTCATGCAAAGGGAGGTTTGTTTTGCTTCAAGGGGAAATATTTGTGAGAATGGGTTGTCCTCACAACATAGACATGTTTCGCACTCATTTCACACACTCATACACAAGTGTCGCCTTTATCCTCACAAAGTATATCATTGGAGCCGCACTTGTCGTAAGCTGCCACAAAGATTGTTGCATTAAGAGAAGTATGTGTTATATGTTCTAGATGGTTTATGTTGTATTGTTAAGTGTTCAGGTGTGTGATCATAGTCAACTTTTATCACTCTTCACATCAGTTCCACTAATCCCACACTTAGCCAAATTTCAAAGTTTCCCTAGCAACCTAGCCTCATCCAACTTTCTTGAACTACTCACTTCACATCTCTAACCTTCAAGATTTTCCTTTGCCTACTGGAACTATGCAATGCACAGAAATCCCAACCTCCCTTAGCATTCAAAACTACATAGTGGTTTCCTCCAATGTCCTTCCCTTAGCTGGAACCCACTATCTCCAAAAGCTATGAAATTTTGTCCCTTGACTACCCAGTTTTCCTTACATCCTGAAACTGCGTAGATGTGTCCTCCTAAGGCCTCATCCCACAATAATCACTGCCCGCTGAAACTACGCAATTATGTCTCTCAGGGTCCACGAAGAAGGATGACATGTTAGATGACTCTCAAGGAGCTCAGGAGAAAGATGAAAATACCAAGGAACCCAAGGTATGATAGAATATCATGACCACATGAAGAATCCATCTGATGCATAACCCTTTGGAGGGTAGGTATGGAAGAAAAAAAAGCACATATTTTGAAATACACCTCTTAGTGTAGCTTAAAGGAATTCTTATCATTGTTGTATCATTCTGTCTTCAATGACATTCATGGTTGCAAGAACTGAAAGTCATTCCATGTGGTTTCTCTACATGTCTTGCTCCCTTTCACTTGTTTATTACATAGCTTAGAAGATGAAGAGTATTACCACTTGTTTATTTAAGCTAGGGAGGTTGTGACCAACATGATCTTATGACTAACCAGGCATAATTCAAGGTAGCCTTAGTGGGATGGAAGATGTTTCATGATATGTAAATAGTCAGTACACTCCTTTGCATTAAGCCTTTCTTTGTATCTTGCATGTACCCTCACTGCTTGTCAGATTTGGCTACCTACTGATAGTAGTCTCTTAGCTCTTTCCTGACAAACCAGGGGAAGGAATTTCCTTCAACCTCATTTATTCAAGGCTCTTCATAGCAAGTATAAAGCTAAGAGAAGGAGATGTGGAATTTCACTATCAAAATCTTGAAAACACTTTGCATGTTCGAATCTATCCAAGCGATTAAGTTGCCGCTCAACAACATTGTCAGTCTTGGAAAACTCAAGAAAGATCACATCACTAGATATTATAAACTTCTTATTCACTTAATCATAGAGATGGTATGCTTTGGAGGTATGAGTACCCAAAGAAGATACATTTGTGACTCCTTGCACTGAGTTTATTTCTCTGTTCCTTAGGTATGAAGGCATAACAAGAGGAACCAAAAACCCTGAGATGCCTCACTGAAGGAATGTGGCCATACCACATTTCATAGGGAGTCTTGTTTCTGATAGCATGATATGGATGCCTATTCTTTATATACACAACACATAGAACCACATCAACCCAAAACCTTATGAACTTAACATGTGAACTATGCCAAGTTCATAGTGAAAGTAATACATTCCATTGAACTATGTGTTGAAAAATGCAGCAAGAAATTCTCAATATGATTTTTCCTTGATTAAATTGAGAAAATTTCAATTTCCATGTCAACAGACAACTTGGATGATGTTAACTTGTGTGACATGGCTTGTGTCACCCAGTTTACTCAGTAAATTCGAGTTGGAGGAGTTAGAGTTCAATTATGCATATGTGATTGCTAATTTGTAGCAATAAAGGTCAATTATCTCAGGTTGTTGTCAGTTAAAATAGTTCCAACTTTTGGAGGAACTAGTGGAAGGTCATTTAAGCAGTGGGACTTCAGTCAAACTCAGTGATCATCAAGTTAACTGATCAATCAACCCAAAATAGTTGGTGCATGCAGAGAAGTCGAGTTCCCTAATATTGGTGGATATTCCAAGGCAATTTTAATTTCTTGTAGCTCACACAGTTGTAAGAACTTACTATAACCATAGTGGAGGAGGTAGCTTGAGTAGGAGCTTCTTGTGAAATTGGAGAGGGAATGATTGTTGGTAGCATTAATAGCCTACCAACAATTTGTTTTACACCACACTTCAAATTATTGTCTAGGGTTTTTGAGGGTGGATAATTTTTTCTTATGCTTTTTGGTCATGCACGTCCTCACTAACTATCTTGGAAGGTCTGTAATAGTTCCTTGCATGCATGTCCTCACTAAATATGTTTTGGGAGGTCTATACTAGTTCCTTGCAAATTTATGTTTGTCAAGGCTTAACTACTTATGATCTTAGGTGCTCACAATTGTCTGACTATGGCACTCTCCAAATCATCCTTCTTGAAAGGATCCAACAAAACGACTTGAGAGGAAAATGAGAATGGCACACTCTTATTGGAACTAGCCTAGAACTAGTGGAATTGGTTGGTCCCAATGGTTTTAGAGTTGTACTAGTCTAGTTTAGTGGTTCAAATTTTCTAAGGTTGGTCTTGTACTAAACTGACCTTAAAACACCAAAGTGACTAGTTCTCTACTAAATTGACCAATTTCGAAGAATGTAGTGCAAAATAACTAATGACCACCAAATATTATTTTTTTAATAAAAAACACTTAAAAGGAAAAAAAACATCTTAACCCTAGGGCCCTACAAAACCTAACCTAGTAATTAATCGTAATATTTAATTTTTAAAGTTAAAGTAAAAGTTGAGATTCTCCTTATCTTTCCTTTTTGAAAAGGAAAGATAAGGATAATGTCAAATTTTAATTAAATTTTTAATATTAACATTAATTGTTTCAGGTTGTTTCAGAGTGGTTCCAACTTCATTCAGTTTGGAGAAAGTCAAATTTTAGATCCCATTCAAAATTTAGGAGGGTTAAATAGTTTTCAAGAATACAGGATTGGTAGGATTGCAAGGTTTCCATTGGATTCTATGATGTATGATGGTATGGAATTGACATTGAATCAATAGCACTAGACCAATGTACCTTGATGTTGGTTGCATTGATTGTTGAACTCCTTTGTCATGACATGTGTGTCTCTGTGGCTTGAGTGAAGGTGTACATTTTCACTAGGGTCATGACAATGGGGGTTCAAAAATCAATGCAACCACAACCAGACACTAGTACCATATGACAAGATTGTAAATTCTAAATTCTAGACTCTCAACTATGTCGCTATAGTTACTCATTAGTACTATGCTTATTTTTGGATTGTAGAGTTCATTTAGAGAACCTTTGTTGATGTATTATGGTTCAAAGGTGTATGTAGTTGGTGTTGTTTTGGTTATATGCACTCCTACTTAATATAAAAATGATAAACATTATATATTTGTGTGTAAATTATTTGGATTCACATGGATGCACTACTAGTTCATTTAGAGAACCTTTGTTGATGTATTATGGTTCAAAGGTGTATGTAGTTGGTGTTGTTTTGGTTATATGCACTCCTACTTAATATAAAAATGATAAACATTATATATTTGTGTGTAAATTATTTGGATTCACATGGATGCACTACTACATGGAGGCGAATTTTAAGACAATTTTTTAAGACAAAATAATTTTTTTGTCTTAAAATTTTCAATATGACGCACTAGTAAAAAAGGTAAAGGATTAGGGGTTCATCTTTACGATATTGATGGTTTCTTCGGGAAATAGAGCGATGGATGTTAACAACAACTAACGATATTTAGGGCAATGGAGGCCGAAAACAGAGGTGTGTGTCATGAGAGGAGTGATGGAGGAACTTTCGAAGAACGTTAATAGATGGTAACAAAGTTGGAGTATTTTTCGGGGTCTCCATCGATTGTGTTTTAATATGTGTTTTTTGACTGTTTTATTTATTTTGAACGCTACTTATATCAACTGGTTGTTGTTGTTAGCACATTGTTGTGCTAGATTGGCAACATGGATTAGATTCACCTAAAGGATTGTTAAAAAATGTAGCAAGAAATTCTCAATTTGATTTTGTCTTGATTAAATTGAGAAAATTTGAATTTCCACATTAGTAGACAACTTGGATGCAATTAGCTACAAATCTACACCATAATTTCTACATCGTATCATACTAGGATTCACATTAGAGCAGGGATTTCGAATTTGTTTCTCAGGAGGTTCGAATTTGTAGTTCAGTGTAGCAAGATCTCTTAAGAACTGAAAATATGACCTTAAATGGGCTAAGGCTAGAGTATGCCTTGGAAGGCAACTCTAATTTCATTTACTGGAAGGATCCAATGGAGGAGGTATTCGATGAAAATGGATTGCTAGAATACATCAAGAGAGATGTTACAAAACCAATAGAATCTTTTGCCCAAAACCTTGTTCAGTGGAAGAAAGTTGTAGCCAAGGTGTGGATAATAATATTGGAGGGACTATGAGACCACATTGTCAGCAATCTCCATGGGAAAGAAAATCCTTATGGAATGTGGTGGGCACTCACAAATCTATTCTAGAATGGTAGTGACCACAAAAATTTGGTGCTCAAGGATAAACTTTGAAATATCAAGATGTAGAAGAATGGCTTTATCCTGCAATATCTGAGGAGGTTCACACAAGTTCGTGATGAGCTTACAGGAGTTGGTGTTACTCTTTCAAAGGATGACTTGGTAAGAATATCCCTCCTGGGCCTTCCCAAGATTTGGCATAACTATCAAGATTAAGTGAACGGGAGGGAGAAACTACTGAATTGGGAACACTTATGGTATGATTTGGTACAAGAGGAAATAAGGCAGAATACTAGAGATGGGACCTCATCCAAGGGCAAGGATGAAGAAAACTTTGCATTGGTTGAAAAGGGAAAGAAGGGAAAAGGGGAATAAATCTCAAACCAAACCAAAATCCAACCAAGGGAGAAAGAAGAAAGATTTGTCAAAAATTAAATGCTTCCATTGTCATGAATATGGGCATTATGCCACGAAGTGCCCACAGAAAAAGGCAATAAATAAGACCTTAGGAGGAGCAGTGGGTGAAGCCTTGGATTTATAGTTTGACCTTGACTTTACCCTTATCGCATGCATGTCCAAAATAGTGATGGGGAGCGTGTGGTACTAGGACTTAGGTGCATTGTTCCACATGACAGGGTGTAGAGACATTTTCAGTGACTTGGAGGAGAAATATCTCAAGATGCACATCAAGCTAGGGGATGACGGAAGGTACAACATGACCAGTATTGGTATAGTCACCTTTCAGAGGGAGTCAGGCTCCCCTCTCAGGCTCAAGGATGTCATGTTTTTTCTAGGCCTAAAGAAAAATATCATCTCTATTGCAGTTTTGGAAGACCGTGGTTATGACATGATCTTCAACAAAGGAAAAACATTCCTAATACACATAGCCATGAGACAGGTGAAGAAGATCGAGGTTTGTGTGAAGAATCTATATAAGTTAGATGTGGAAGATTGTGTTGCATTAAAAACTAAGGAAGAGAAAGTGCAGGGCCATGATGTAGGTGAACTTTAGCACATAAGCCTTGGCCATTTGCATCGTGGCACCTCGAATATTATACAAAAAATATCCACTAGCCTTCCTAAAGGAGCACTTGAGCAGAAGGATGTATGTAAAGAATGTACCTTGGGGAAGTACATAAAATCCTCATTTCATGATCGAGACAACAAAGCGCATGCATTCCAAGAAAGGATCCACTATGATGTCTGTGGACCTTTCTTGATAGCCTCCACTACCTGACACAAATATTTTGTCCTTTTTATTGATGACTTCTCACATAAGTGTTGGATCTCTTCATGAGGAAGAAAGATGAGACATTCTCCAAGTTCGTAGAATTCAAGGCACTGGTTGAGAAAGAAACCAGCAAGAAGGTGAAGGCTCTCAGGAGCAATAATGGAGGTGATTATGTGTTGAATGCATTTAAAAATTTATGTGCAAAAGAAGAAATTCGACGAGAGTTGACAACACCCCGCAACCCACATCAGAATGGAGTGGTTGAAAGAAATATCCATAGCATTTTGGAGCAACGAGGGCGATGTTGCATAACCAAGGCCTACCTTTGCATTTGTGGGTTGAGGCATGCAATACAACAGTGTGTTTGTAGAACTGAAGTTCTCATCAGATTCTTGGCATGATTACACTGGAGGAGGCTTTCTAAGGAAGAAATTTGGATGTGTCACACTTCAAGATTTTTGGAGCCTCTGTTTACTACCATGTCTCCAAAGACTCAAGGAATAAGATTTAGTTGACTGCATAATTCGGGGTATTTGTGGGTTACACAGAAACTCCCCACAACTAACATGTGTACTTTCCATCACTCATAATGATAGTTGTGTGAACAGATGTAAATTTTGATGAGGATAAATCTATGTGGTTCTCTCTTGAGAGGGAGATTTAGATGCCACCAAAAGATGAGATTTTAGCTCAAAAAGAGGAACCTCAGGAAGTTGTAGAGAAACCACAAATTGTGAAGTAGAGAGTGGAGACATTCACTAAAGCAAAATCTCCAGAGAAGGTAGAAAAATAACCAAGGAAGTTGATATCCTTCAAATTTGCGTAAGCAAAGGAGGTCAGTTGAGAGGTACACTGGCTACATGGCTCTTATGACTGAGCTTATAGAGATTGAGCAATCCTATTTTGAGGAAGAAATAGAGCAACCTGTATGGGTTGATGAAATTTTGGAGGAATATGAATCCATTGCAAAGAACCGTGTTTGGGAAAAGGTCCCAAGAACAACATATAAATCAATAGTGGGTTTGAGATGGATCTTCAAGGTGAAGTAGGCAAAAAACGGAAGCATAGGGAAGTATAAGGCCAGATTTGTGGCCAAGGGGTACTCTCAAGTTGAGGGAATTGACTATTAGGAGACATTTTCTCTTGTAGTAAGGTACTCATCCATTAAATCAATTCTTGGTCTGGCTACGTAGATGGGGTGGAATATCCACCATATGGGTGTAAAAACAACATTTTTGAATGGGGTTATTAAGGAGGAGGTGTACATAGAGTAGCAAAAAGGTTTTGAGACATTTGATCAATATTCGCATGTGTGCAGACTCAAGTGAGTGTTGTACAATCTCAAATAAGCACCTTGTGCTTGGTACACCAAGATCGATAGTTATCTCAGGGCTTCACCATAAGTGACGCAGATGTGAACCTCATCACATATGGATAGAAGGAAAATTTATTATTATTGTCTTATATGTTGATAATTTTATTTTAACTAGTGATGAGCCATTCACCATATCTTACAAGGAGGACCTTGCAAGGGAATTTGAAATGAAGGACACGAGTCTCATGCACTAATTTATCCGGTTGGAGGTATGACAAGCTGATGGGGAATTATTTATCTCTCAAGGCAAGTATGAAAATGAGATACTGCAGAGATTCTACATGGAGAGTTTTAAACCCATGGAAACACCTCTAACGAGCAACTAGAGGAAGGAGGATGCCACTTCAGGTGAAGTGGATGCTACCATTTGTCGATAGCTAGTGGGTCCACTCATGTATCGTGTGAACACATGACCAGATATGTGATTTGCAGTCAACGAGCTAAGCCAAGCTATGGTTAGGTCAACCAAACTATTTTGGAAGGGAACTAATCATGTTTTACAGTACCTCACAGACACTACCTAGTTTAGACTAGGGTACAGACGAGCAAAGGGAGTGAATTTGTGTGGCTTCACGGATGCAAATTGGACACGAATTCCATTAGAACAAAAGAGTACATCAAGTGTAATTTTTAGTGTTGGGTCCGTAGTTGTTTCTTGGTACGACAGGAAGCAAAGATCTGTGGTGCTCAGCTAGACAGAAGCATAATACATGGCTGCAAGTCAAGAAACATTTGAGGCGATATGGATGAGAAAGATACTTGTTGGACTATTTGATCAGATGATGGATCCAATTGCGATAATCAGAGTTGCATCGATCTCTATGAGATTCCTATATTTCACTATCAATCCAAGAATATAGATATCCAATATCACCATTTACGAGACTGTGTCTAGAGGCAGATGATGTTGCTACACTCCATTCTAATAAAGGAGTAACATGTTGACATTTTGACAAAAGATTTGTCAAGAGGGAAGTTCAAATTTCGTAGGTGTAGGATATGGGTGGTTAATAATCCATTTCTTGCAGAGAGGGAGTCTTGAAAGGTGTATCAAGAAATTCTCAATTTGATTTTTCCTTGATTAAATTGAGAAAATTTGAATTTCCACATCAACAGACAGCTTGGATGCAGTTAACTTGTGTGACATGGCTTGTGTCACCTGGTTTACTCAGTAAATTCGAGTTGGAGGAGTTAGAGCTCAGTTAAGCATATCTAATTTCTAATTTGTAGCAATCAAAGTTAGATATCTCAAGTTGTTTTCAGTTAAACTACTTCCAACTACTTAAGGAACTAGTGGAAGGCCAATTGTGCAGTGGGACTTCAGTAAAACTCGGTGATCATCCAGTTAACTGATCAATCAACCTAAAATATCTAATGCATGGAGAATTCTAGTTCCCCAGCTGTGGTGGAGATTCCAAGGCAGTGTATCATCTACTGTAGACTAGCCTGGAGTGTACAGGTGTTACATGCAGTTAGATAATGAACCTTTGGAATTTTGCAATACATTTTGTAAAAATTCCTAAATAATAGGGGCTTAATTTCTCAAGGAATTGCACAAGGAAATATGGGCTCAAGAAGAGGTAGAAATTTACTAAGTCTAGGTTAGAGCTTCTCAGTGAGCAGAGAGACAGGTCATTCACTTGTAGGTTGTTCTCAGTTGAGCAAATAAATTACAATACATTTCTATTGATCATATTAATGCAAGCATACATTCACTTAATCCATCAATATATTCATCTATCCATCCATCTATTCACTTAATCCCCTATGACAAGACCTCTGCCATTCATCTCCCATTAATCCTATTCATCCATCTATTCACTTAATCCCCTGTGATAAGATCTCTGCTGCTCATATCCCGTTAATCCTATTCTTCCATATATTCACTTAATCCCCCGCGATAAGATCTTCACCGCTCATATTTCGTTAATCATGTTCATCCATCTATTCACATAATCTCCTGCGATAAGATCTCCACTGCTCATCTCCAATTAATATTGTTCCAAACTGATCCAACAGTTCTTGTGCACTGCTGCTTCATTACGTCTTCCTTTCGCTGATTTCAATATTCGATTGCTCTTCCGCTTGACTCCTTCCCGAACATTGTGATGTGTATCATTTAAACGCTACCACTCCTCATCTTTGATTTGGTTATTCAATCAGACTCCAACACTGTCCAATCATCGCAAACACCAAAAAACCCAAAAAAAGTGAAAACAAATTTAGTTTAGTTTCCTTGCTTACACATTAGTATGGTTTGATGCTCTTTACTTTTGTAACTTAGATAGCAGCATTAGGTTAGTGTTGATTTAGAAATTTTTCTTAGCATAGCTATTTAAATGGTTAATTAGGATATGGTGTGATTTAGCATTACATGTTTTTTTCTTCATTTCTGCAGTAGAGTAGCTCTCTTAGAATAGATTTGCTCTTCTTCTATCAAATAATTAATCTTCTTCTGACTCTATAGAAGTCTAGCTTGGAACCCCTGGGGTCTCTCGCCAGGTGAACAGTGACAACAGGTAGGACCTGTTGTTGGGAAAAGTATCTATTTAGAATGCCCCTATCCCACTCTAAGGTGTGATAGTGCCTTAGCAACAAACAAGGATAACTACTTGAGTATTCTTCTTTATTAAATGTAAATGAGGAGAAAGGATGTAACTAACCTGTGTCTTTTGCTAGTTTGTAGATCCAATCATTCCTCTCTTCAATAGCTCCCAGCTCCCTGCTCCCTTACCGGCCCAGCTTCACCGAATTCCTGCAAGATCACAAGAGAGAGAAACTACACGAAGATATAGATATACATTCATAAAAAGCTCAGGATCAGATTAAGCTAAACATGTAAATATAACAAAACATCATTGATACACAGCATGTAGGAGAAACTCAAATAGTTTATTGATAGAATAAGAAAGTCCAAGAGGAGATACAACCAAGTGAGTCCCGATCCAGCATCTACCTCCCAGCAAAGGAATCCCTTCCTCTCCTCCAACAAAGCATAAATCACCCAATGTACTAATCTCAATCTCAAACCAACAACAATTCTCTGCAAAGTACAAAATTCCAGCCTCTGGATCTTTGGGATGAGGGATCCATATATAGATATAAGTAGAGAGGATGAGTCAGCTTATGTTTTGACTTGTGGCTTCTCTCTGTCATTTCTTGCTTACACTTGGAGACTGGGAGCCTCTTACTCATCACTTGGTCGAATTCAGTGAGGCAAGTGTCATTGGAGAAGATTCTGGAAGTTTCAATGGTCTTTCCACCTCGTTGAATGACTCTGCCACTTGTCATTTCCCGCTCAACGCACCTGGGTAGTGCATTCAAGTGCGTTGCAACGCACCTAGCCAGTGTATTTGGGTGCTTTGCAACACAGGAAGCTAGTGGAGCTTCTGAATTGATCCTGATTTAACTAGTTCTGAGTGGTTTTTGGTGGAGAACTTCTGGGAGAAGCTGTCATTGGTTGACCTTGTTCCTTTAGGAGCTGTAACAACATCTTTAGGGACTTTGGATCCCTTGGATTATGGACATTTCATGCTCAAAGTTGTAAGGCACAAAAATGTCTATAACAGTTGCCCCCTAAAGTATGAGGCCGTTTATCGGGTGAAATGATTTATTAGGAGGATCTGAAGTTCATTCAATGCTGGGAGGAGACCTGTAATAAGATACAATACAATACATTATTTTTCATACTGTTTTCATGATCTAGCTCAGGCGGGCATTCCCATGCTCAGCTTTATAAATTCATTTTATGTACATAGGACAGACAATCGTCTGATGGTAGACTGATGATTCTGACGAAATCATCATCCTTTTGGTAGGATGATTATCTGTTCTGCAATGTTGTACATGTCAATGTCTTTATTTTTCCAGAATATATATCGCAACCCAGATGGATGAAACTAGATCCGGGGTCTTCAATCTCGTCCGATCTTCACTCTAAAGTACAAGTCGATCCATGTGAGAAATGTTTTGAAGTCGAACATGGAAAGACATCGCTTGATTACCAGTCAATGGCGTAAACTGTTAACAAGCGCGAGAGGAATCACCGATAATGATAATGACCCTCAAGGTACTGCAGTACAATTCACGTGGTGTGAATAAAGGACTTGGCGTCGAACACCACGCAAAATCTTTCGGTCGAAGGTCATTGATGTATACCTGTCGCCGGAAGTGAGAAACTTGCCATTGAGGCATGCAAGCTTCAAAGTACTGAAGGGGGTGTTCCTAGATCAACTTCTTGGATAATGAGCTGATGTCGACAAGAAGCGATCCGTCAAAGGAGGGCCTTGATGTATCCCACATCAGTGACACGGAACGGAGAAAATGATTTTGATGGAGGTGAAAACGATCTGATGATATATGGTTCAGGGTGGCGGTCATGAAAAAATGAAGGATAATGTATGGTAGTGGATGGTGTAGAGCTGTAACAAGGGCCTTTTTCACCTCTAGTTATCTCACATTACAAGTCAATCCGGGAGCATTTTGTTATTGTAAAGGGTATCTCAATTTGAGGCTATTTGTCAGAGTAATGCTTAGTAGTATAGGTCTAAGAAATACAAGAGTAAACGGATGCTAAGCTATGGCTAAATTACTTTTGCAGAAAGAAATCACACGCAGCAACTTTACCAGTCAAGGTTACGGAAATAGTAACCCATCCCTCTAGAAACTGATGAAGGAAAAGGAATTAGAGTATGGATCATGGATCTGGGAGCATAATAGCGTCTGTTGTGTCTCTTGACAGCCTTGATCCTCCTCCCACACTAAACCAATGAATGCAAGTAAAAAGGAACAGCAGGAAACCAAAATGGAATGGCAATTCAGAAATGGAACAGCAGTAAAAGGAACGGCAGTAAAGAAACTAAGTCTCGCGAGTTCAACACTCTCAATCCTTGGCATCAACTTATATACAAAGAAAGAGCAATCTTTTGTACAAGTAAACAGCTTAACCAAATGGAACAGCAAACCACCATAAACAGGAAACGTCAATCATATATAAAAGTAGACAGCTGAATCAAATAAACAGGAAACGTCAATCATATGTACACATAATCTGAAATGATCACCAGTAGTCCACCTACAACGTTAATTCCATCTTCTTATGATCGTCACTCCAACCATATGTAGCTAAAACATTCCACTTATAAATTCTGTAACAGAAGTGAACAACTCAGAACAATGTTATGTGACCAATTCTGGAAATATGATGTGAACTTGTTACAAAGATTTACGAAAGGAAAAACTACTGATGAACGAGTATGGAACAACATATAAGTATATCAGATTATTAAGAACAATAAACAAACCACACAAAGCCAAACTATAATGATACAATCAGCCAGTGTCCGTTGGAGTCGGGCCCTTAGCTTCCAATGGCACACCGCCGTAACTTACTTCAGACGTAGGGAGAAAGTAACACCAAATATATTATATTAACGCATCAATGATAGTACAGCAAAACTAAGTCTCAAAGAGACTCGATAGTCTGAAGTTAACGGACTGTGAAGTCTGTAAACAGAAAGTAAAGATGCAAGATAATAAAAAGTCCCCGAAGTCTTCAATGCTGCCCCTTTTTATACAAGTAATGGCGGAGTTAACCAGACAACAAAATAATTGAAAGTAACGATCCCTCAGGATCAAAGATCCTGAGGGATCTGTTAAACTGTTAACTCCTCTCTTTTCTTTGCCTAGTCTTCCGAACTGACAGTCCTTTATCTCGTCCCAGATTGATCTGCCGTGATTTGCTCGCCCTGGTCTGGATTTTAGTTGGTTTTGGAGGGACGGCCGTTATCTCCTCATGGAACTCCAGTTTTGCACCGCGCCTTCCTACTTTTGTCTTTTTCTGCATAGAGAAGATAACTATTAGTGATTGGGTCATTCGTGCTCATTCTCATTACATTTTCCCTAGTTTATAACAAAGAAAAGGTTGCAAACATTGCTTGAAACACCACTAAATTATTCATTAAAACATACCTTTCCAATGCTCTACACACCCCCGGCTTACTCTGTTTCATGGCCTCATGAAAACGTTATAATTAACATGGAGAGCGGTAAGAGAATAGGCGGGAGAGGGTATCTCGTGAGGAGGTCTGCAACCATGGTGAGCAACCAGATTATCAAAGAAGTGATTCAATTGATTTGCAGGCATATCATACAAGGCCTGGTACCCAGGTGCAGGATGCCAAATAATTGGGCTATAGAACCGGTACCCTAACCAAGACGACCCAGCTTGCAAAATGCGCTGGCCATAAAGGCTCAACCGTTCAGCAGCCAACTCAAAATTCTCATATTTGAATGGCTCCCTGAGCTGGATGCTTGGGGTAGAAATCCGATAGCGGAATTTGGCAGCATCCAGGGCAGAATCCTTAATAGCCAGAAAATATTCCACGCTATTTCGGATCAAATCCTCATGCATGGGTCCTAGCAATTCCATGACGCCCGGGATTCTCATAAGGCTTTTGTGTGATTGCCATAGGTGAACTGGGTCTCTAGGCTCGGCCCTGACCCATAGATCTAGGCTGTGCTCCTGCCTCTGAAAGGCATTATAAGCCCTGAGCCACTTTAACTGATTGACCCCAAATGAAACAAAGGCTTGGAGCTGTATATCTCCCACGAAGGGCCCAGGGTTTAAATCAGTTTCCTGCTCAAGCACCATATTGTGCAAATAGAATTCACATAGCAACCGTTGGACCTTAACCCCGTAATGTTTGCAACAATCAATAAAATCATTAACAGTATTAATCTGAATAGGGGCACCTGCCCTGACAGCTTTTATTTTCAATTTTAAGTATCTTTCAAGGAGAAATAAAGCATAATTCTTTGCAGGGGCCCTGCAAGTCAAAACATCATTATACAGCGAACATACAGTGTCCAATTGTTTAATAACAACATCTAGTCGACGTGTTACCTTGGCAGCCTTTTCCTGTTCCTTCTGCCATCCTTCAAAGGCCTGACTCTCTGATTGACTCATGTTCCGCAGTTGCTGCTGCAGTTCTTCATATTTTTCCCGAGGGATCATTTGTTCCTTTAACTGCTCAACTTCCTGCTGTAACTCTTCGTATTTTTCTCGAGGGATCATTTGTTCTTTTAACTGCTCAGCTTCCTGCTGTAACTCTTCGTATCTTTCTCGAGGGATCATTTGTTCCCTTAGCTGGTCAACCTCCTGTCGGGCTTGCTTCATCTCGTGGTGCAAGGCCTTGGTTTTAGGATCCCTTTTCCATGATTTCTCAGAGGCAGGGAGTCTTACCTATACCTTCACGTTTCGCTACCTGGAATTCGTATCCCGAATTATCCCTAAAGGTGATGCCTCAGTTTGGACTTCTTTGTGTTCCCTTTCTTTATTCACATGAATAAAGGGGTACGATGGCCCCTCTGTAAATGGAATGTCGTCTTGCGGCTAGGTTTTGATTGGAACGGCAGTTGGTCCCAATGGGCTATTTGGGACAGCAGTCTGTTCCGGAACGGCATTCTGCTGTTCCATATCAGATGGAACGGCATTTTGTTCCTCAGTGCTGGTTGGAACAGTCGTAGGTCTATCAGCAGAGTATTGACCTACGAGACGCCTATAAGCCCCTTGCCTTCTCTTCTGACAGGACCCTGCTGCATTTGTTCTTCTTTTTCTCCTTACGGTCCTTCTTATTCTCAGACTGGCTTTCAAACTTCGAATTTTCTGCCGAAGCTGGGCTATAATATTCAACAGTCTCTGTTGTTTCTTTCTCAATTTCTTAATTTATCTTGCCTCGGCAGTGGGCGGATGAGTGGACCTCAGTTCTGCTCCTCTTTCATCGAGGGTTTCTTCTGGCATTCTGGGAACAGACTGTTCCCGACAAGCGTTTTCATTCCCCACGTCATCAGCAGGTGGGTTTTCTTCTGGTGTCTTGGGAACAGATTGTTCCCGGTTGGTATTTACATTTTCTTTGTCAACAACAGGGAGGTTTTCTCCTCCTACCATTTCTTCATGCAATTCTTCATGCGTCTCTTCCCCAGAGGGTCCTTCAGGAGGGTTTGCTGGACTGGAAGGTGAAGCATAATCTCCCAGGCTGGCCAAGATAGTGGCCAGCTCTTCTTCCTCCACGGCGACCTGTGGAGGGCTGCCCCCCAATTCTTCCATCTCCTCCTCCTGAATTGGTTGCTCAGTGGCTGCCTTCGGATAGTCGGCCTCGGCCTCAGAGTCAAAAGGTTCATTTCCTTCCTCGCCTTCTGCTTCGTCCTCAATTTGTTCCACATTTTCCCTCAAAGGTTCCTGTTCTGGCACTGGTGGCTCATCTGTTATTTCGATCAACTAGTCAATGCTTGGCTGGATTTTCTCCAGCCTGCCTTTTATTCTTGCCAACCGAGCTGACTTCCTAGGCCTCTCGGGTCGTTCAGGTGTGCTGGCCACCTATTCTTCCACCACCACCTTTATGCGTTTCTCAGATTGTTCTGGCGTGCCAGAGGAATGCCTCCGTTTCGAGGCAGCACGCTCTTCTGTGGCCAGTTCCTTATGTTTTTCTGCATGTCCAGATGCTCTGGAGGAACGTTTTCGTTTTACTGACTCCGTGCGTTTCTTGGATTGCTCGGGTGTATCCGAGGGATGCTTGGGTTTTGGTGATTCTCTGGGCTCCTTGGGTGCTTCAGAGGTACTAGCAGGGTGCTTAGCCTTTAGGGATGGTGATGCTCTGGGCTCCTTGGGTGCTTCAGAGGTACTAGCAGGGTGCTTAGCCTTTGGGGATGGTGATGCTTTGGGCTCCTTGGGTGCTTCAGAGGTACTAGCAGGGTGCTTAGCCTTTGGGGATGGTGATGCCACTCCCCCTCCAATTGCTGTAATAAGCTCCCCCCAGCTACTCTGCTGCTGAGTGAGACTGTAGCTCACTATCAGGCGGATCAACCCATGGTGGCTAACTACTGCATCTTCATGGTGTGCCTTTTTCAGGCTCCGAGAGGCATCATGCAGTAATGAATTTAACAATGCAGGGAGATGCACAAAACATTTTCCTTTTAACACAGCCAAGAGCTTAAGGTGACGCGGTCTTACCGCATCTTTTCGGCCCTCGCAGGTGATGTAGCTCTGCACCACTTTTGCCAATTCGCTCCAGGGTTCTCCTAACGTTGCCGGCAGCACTCCTTCTCCCTTCGCTGTTAGATTCTGTCCTTCGTCTTGGAAAATCTCTATGATCTTCTGCAACCTCTCTTTCTTTGTCGTCCATATTGGTCCTGAGGCTGGTAATCCTGTTACTTCCGCGATTATTTCCTTCGTGACCGTTATCTGCTTTCCACCCACTACGGAGTGTTCTTCCTGCAAATTCTGCAGGAATTCCATGGCCACAGTTTCATTTGATTCACGCAGGCGGCTAAAATAAGTTAGCCACCCCGCCCTTTCTAGGATATCCCGAGCAGCTTCGGAGACTACTAACTCACTAGGCTCGCTTCTGATAGCCTTGCCTCCCATGGTTCTGTTTCGGGCTCCTAGATGGAACAGCAATTACCTGTCGCAAAGAACGTAATCGCAGCTAGAAAAAACACAGAGCATGCATGAAAATTGATTGTAAATAACAACTTATTGCAAAAATAGCATTATCATGTCGTTAACCCATATCGTACCTTCGTACCATATCATTTCCGAATGGTGTGTTACCACGTGGCCGGCGGAGTAATGAGGTCACCTCCCCCCTCGCAATATGATAGGCTGTCCCAGCCGTCAAATGAAGGAGGAGCCGCCATCCCGTCACCAAGTCATAAAGGAACAGCATGTAGAGTTTTGCCATCTTTCAGATTAGACAAAGAAATACCAAGATCGAGGCAACAGGTAGATCGCGTTTTGCATAATCCTGCGTGATGTGATGCAAAACAGGAGGACAGGACGTCTGGCACTCATATAAAGTCTAAGGTAGTCATAGTCAATACCTCTGCCATGATTGGTAGTGATAGATATTCATGCGACGTATCCATCAAAATGTAAGATATCATTATTACAAGGATAGAAAGAAGTATTTAATATGATCCAAATTGGTGTATATATTACGACTCCGATACCATTAACAGAGCTCTGTTGCCGACAGGTGTTCATAACCTTGGCAGAGTTGTTTATTTCACCCTGGAACCATGGTCCTTTGTGTATTTTTGAAGAGCAATTCTTGTCGAAATGCAGGCCATCATGCTGGCTTGGTAACCAGATAACCATGATGCTATTCACCAGAGAGGCGCGAAACGTGGGCAGGCCGGCTCGTGATGAGACCCCCTGTTCCAAGGTTTGTTTATGTAGTGAACCCGTTGGACCATATCCCTGGTGTGGTGGCCATGATGGGAATGCCACTTCGCTTCCAATCTTATGATCATAGTAGGTTGGTTCTTTAATGAAACCCCCTATCCTGCATTTGACAAATACTTTTTTTTTTTTTTTTTTCACAGACTTTGCTCTTGTGTAATAACACATAAGGGTGGTTCAGCCCTCCTTAAGAGTGGGAATGGCGGAAGAAGTCTTGTCATCCCAATAGGAAGGTATAAATCTTCTGTTCGTATTTCCAAGTAATAATAGAGAAAATTGTAGGAACTTAACATGATAAAATTTTCCAACAAGGCAGAGGAGGTGAGACCATGACAGCAAAAATGATGAGTGTGTGGATCCTCCTTTGTTGTTGCACCAATACTAGGGCTGTTAAAGATAGCGATTTATGATATGCTGATCTCGATATATTCTGAGTTTTATATTCATTGCATAAATGTATAGCTGCTACTTATGGCCTTGGAAAGAGGATGGAAAACACATCCCTTATATGAAAGGGACAAGAGCATGCTACTCCTTTTTGAAGGGGAGGGTGAGGAGGGGTTCATCTGATGCATTGCCTTAAAAAAAACAGCGAAAGTACACAAATGCTGCTTCCTTTGAAAAAAAAGGAACAGCCAGAAATACTCAAGTGTTGTTCCTTTTAAAAAGGAACAGCAAAAACACACAAGTGCTGTTCCTTTTGAAAAGGAACAGCAAAAACACGCAAGTGCTGTTCCTTTTGAAAAGGAACAGCAAAACCACTCAAGTGCTGTTCCTTTTGAAAAGGAACAGCAAAAACACAAAAGTGTTGTTCCTTTTGAAAAGGAGCAGCAAAAACACACAAGTGTTGTTCCTTTTTGAAAAGGAACAGCAAAAACACACAAATGTTGTTCCTTTTTTAAAAGGAACAGCAAAAACACGCAAGTGCTGTTCCTTTTGAAAAGGAAGAACAAAACCACTCAAGCGCTGTTCTTTTTTGAAAAGGAACAGCAAAAACACACAAATACTGTTCCTTTTTGAAAAGGAACAGCAAAAACACGCCAGTGCTGTTCCTTTTGAAAAGGAACAGCAAAAACCAAAAAGTGGTGTTCCTTTTGAAAAGGAACAGCAAAAATACACAAGTGTTGTTCCTTTTTGAAAAGGAACAGCAAAAACCAAAAAGTGTTGTTCCTTTTTGAAAAGGAATAGCAAAAACACACAAGTGTTGTTCCTTTTTGAAAAGGAACAGCAAAAACACACAAGTGCTGTTCCTTTTTGAAAAGGAATAGCAAAAACCAAAAAGTGTTGTTCCTTTTTGAAAAGGAACAGCAAAAACACACAAGTAAAAGGAACAACAAAAACACACAAGTGCTGTTCCTTTTTGAAAAGGAACAGCAAAAACCAAAAAGTGTTGTTCCTTTTTGAAAAGGAACAGCAAAAACACACAAGTGTTGTTCATTTTTGAAAAAAAACAGCAAAAACCAAAAAGTGTTGTTCCCTTTTGAAAAGGAACAGCAAAAACAGACAAGTGTTGTTCCTTTTTGAAAAGGAACAGCAAAAAGCAAAAAGTGTTGTTCCCTTTTGAAAAGGAACAGCAAAAACATACAAGTGCTGTTCCTTTTTGAAAAGGAACAGCAAAAAGAAAAAAGTGTTGTTCCTTTTTGAAAAGGAACAGCAAAACACACAAGTGCTACTCCTTTTGAAAAGGAACAGCAAAAACACTCAAGTGTTGTTCCTTTTGAAAAGGAACAACACGCACAAATACTAAAAACATATATACAAAATTTACAATCTTATATACAAGATGTGGTGATAAAAGATGAATTTCTTACTGATCTATAGGTGAGGAAGTTTTTGCTTCCTCGCCCATAATCTCAATGTTAGTATCTTGGCGTAGCTGCTGACAAAAAGATTCCCGAGTGAGCGGTTTGCGATACAGACGAACTCGATGGCCGTTTACCTTAAATGTATATCCAGACCCATCGATTGTGATCAGAGTAAGGGTCCCATTGTCATGGACTTTTTGAATCTCGTATGGTCCCAACCAACGAGTCTGAAGCTTCCCCGGGAAATCTTGAAATCTAGAATCATATAACAGAGCCCAGTCTCCTTCATGAAATATCTTGTTTTTGATAAGCGCATCATGCCATTTGGCTCGCTGCTGTTGAATGAGTGTTGTATTCTGTAATGCAGAGAGCCTTATTTCATCTAATTCATTAATTTGCTGTAATCGATTTTTCTGTGCTTCACTTAAGTCCAATCCGACTTCTTGGGCCGTTCGCAGCGTTTGGATCTCGAATTCTATAGGAAAAATGGGCTGCTTTCCAAACACTAAGTGATATGGTGAATAGCCGGTGGTGCTTCTCCATGTGGTTCGATAAGCCCACAGTGCCTCGGGTAGTCGGGCGGCCCAATCACGCCGATGTGAGGCGACTGTTTTTGTCAAAATAGACTCTATTACCTTATTGCTGCTCTCCACTTTTTGCCTGAGGATGGTATGGGGTAGTAATTTTATGCTGGACACGATAGTTATTAAGTGTTGCAGCTAATTGATGCCCCACAAATTGTGGTCCTCCGTCTGTAATTACTTCCCTTGGAAGACCATAACGTACAAACAAATGGAACAAGAATTGTATTACCGAATCTTCTGTGGCTCTAGTCAATGCCTCCGCTTCAACCCATTTGGTAACATATTCAGTTGCCACCAAAATGTAGGTTCTTTGGTTTGATGGCGGGCTAATGGGTCCGACGAAGTCCAGAGCCCAGCGTTCGAAAGGTTCGATCACTAATTGAGGATGTAAAGGCATTTCGTCGGTTGGACCAGGTCGTCCTGCACGCTGACAGCTATCACAGGCCTGGACAAATTTTTTCGCATCCTTGAAAATTGTAGGCCAGTAATATCCCGTTTGTAATACTTTATGTGCTATTCTTTGGTCAGCAAAATGTCCTCCACATGGCCCGTCATGGCAGGCTTTCAAGATATCAAAGATTTCGTCCTCTCGAATACATCTTCTGATTTCCATATCTTCTCCTGTGTGAAACAAATAGCCCCCAACCCACGAAAATTGATTGCTTCTGTGAACAATCTGCTTCCGTTCATTGGGGGTTAAATGTTTTGGAAGCTTACCTACTGCAAGATAGTTAGCAACATCAGCGTACCAGGGAGTCTGAACAGCGACAACAAATAAGTGTTTGTCTGGAAATTGGTCCTCGACTGCTGCTGCATCAACTGATTTTGGTATTCGTGAGAGGAAATCAGCTACAGGATTCTCTTTTCCCGGTCGATCTCTGATTGTAATATCAAACTCCTGCAACAAGATCAACCACCTGGTTATTCTTCCATTTGTAACAGGATTATTTGCTAAATACTTAATAGCAGAATGGTCTGTATACAAAATAACGGGATAGCCTGTAATGTAGTGTCTAAATTTATTAACAGCGTGTATCACAGCTAAAAATTCTTTTTCGGTGACAATGTAATTTAATTCATCCGGAGCCAAATTTTTGCTGATATAATAGATGGTGTATGGTCTTTTATCCTCTTCTTGGCCTAGAACTGCACCGATTGCTGTTTTTGAGGCGTCGGTTGAAATTTGGAATGGTAAATTCCAATTAGGTCCTCGGAGAACTGGAGCTGTAGATACCAGCTTTTTTAATTCTTTGAAGGCTCGATCACATTTCTCTGTCCATAAGAAGTCAACATTTCCAGTTAAAGCATGTAAAGGTGCGGCAATATGTGAATAATGTTGTATGAATCGTCTATAATAGCCAGAAAAACCAAGAAAACTGCGTACCTCTCTTTGATTAGTGGGGGTTGGAATAAGCAAAAGTATTTGAATTTTAGCCGGGTCTACCTGAATACCAGCTGCTGAAATATAGTTTCCCAAAATGAGTCCTTCGGTCATCATCATATAACACTTTTCGTGACTTAAGCAAAGTCTGGTAGCGATACAGCGCTGTAGGACTTTTTCGAGAGTATCTAGGGCTGGATCAAAGTCATCTCCATATGGTGTGAAATCATCCATGTAGACTTCCAATCCATCATTAATTAAATCTGCAAAGATGCTAAGAACAGCCCTTTGGAATGTGGCTGGAGCATTACATAAACCAAAAGGTAAGACTCGATAAGCGAATGTTCCCCAGGGACAAGTAAAGGTAGTCTTATCCTGGTCTTCAGGGGTAATCTGAATCTGATTGTATCCGCTGAAGCCATCCAAGAAAGAAAATAATTTCTTGCCTGCTAAGGTGTCCAGTACCTGATCTATGAATGGAAGAGGGAAGTGATCTTTTTGTGTGGCTTTGTTTAATTCTCTATAATCCACACAGATCCTCCATTTCCCGTTCTTTTTAGGTACTACCACAAGTGGAGAGACCCATTTGCTGTCAGAAATAGGATAAATGAAATCAACATCTAAAAGTTTCTGAAGCTCATCTTTTACAACATCTTTTAAATGGGGGTTGAGTCTTCTTTGCGGTTGTCGAACAGGTCTTGCATCTTTTTCGATATAAATATGATGTGTGCATAGCTGGGGATCAATCCCTTTCATATCGAAATAGTCCCATGCAAATGCCTCCTGATACTTTCGTAACAGCTAGATGAGTTTTGTCTCTTGATCTGGTGTCAGATTAGCGTTAATATTTAAAGTTTTCCCCGGTTCAATTCGCACTACTTTGCTATTAGCGACAGAAGTCACCGGTATATTTTGGTCATGTTCGTCTTTCAGAGGATCCTCCGCTAATTCGTTGTCAAATGCCGCTTTTATCATAAAACACTATGTATACGATGTGGATTCTGTTTGATTAATGAATTTATCGATGGCATCGTCTTCGGTTTGATCTTTCAAATCTAGCGCTTCCTGGACTGTTAATGGGGGTCTAATATTGTCAGTGATATATGAGGCAGGGCGTAGGTTGGTTCTCATCATCGTGATGCTTGGCTGAGCTGGAGGGTACAAAATTAAATTTTTGATATCCAGCCCTCTGTTTATGGTCATGTTTCCCTGCCTGCAACCAATGTAGGCGTCAGCAGTAGCGAGCCACGGTCTACCTAGAATTAGCGGATGTCCATCTAGTCGGGTTTTCGGATTAATTATTAGGAAATTGGTCGGGTATTCCCAAGAATCTACTGAAACCATGACATCATACAAGGTGCCTTCTGGTCTAATTACTGATCGGTCAGCTAGTTCTAACAGAGTGGAAGTAGGTTCTACCGATGTAATTCCGAGCTTCTGGCAAGTCGATGTTGTCAGGATGTTAATTGCAGCCCCTAGATCAACTAAGACGTTGGTCAAGGTCTGCCCATAGATTTGAACAGTGACAATTGGGTTTCCAGGGTCCTCGTATTTAACTGGTGTTTCTTTTCCTGATAGGAGGTCAGATAAGGTGCCGACTACCTGGACTCTTGGGTTAGAAGTTACATTTCTTTTTGGCTTTCTGCTACACAGGTATTTTATGGTTTTTGCATATATGGGGATATCCTGTATAGCTTGAAGGAATGGAATTCTTATATACAAGTTTTGTAGTTCTCCCAGAATATCAAAGTCTGGATATTGTGTTGGTCGTGGAATGGCCAATCGTTCTGGGAAAGGTGGGGGAGATGTAATTACTTGTTGATGAGCCTGGTATTTATTTACATCTTCCTGTTGTGACGACTGTTCTATAGGTAACTGATCTTCAATGTGAGTTGTTCTATGTCCCTCAGTTTCTATTATTCGCCCAGATCTTAACTGAAGATCGTTTCACTCCCGCAGATCAGATTCAATCTCTGAGGATTCTATAATTTGAAGAGATTGAACTGGTCTATTATTTGGATTAGGGTTGGGTTGGGCTGGGAGCTGCGGTCTCAGATTAGGCTGGGGGTTTTGTTGTAAGGCTGGTAGAGTTGGTTGAGGGAATGGAATTGATCCTGCTGGCTGATATTTTGATCTTGGCCAGCTTGTCTGCCAGGGTGAACCTTGCGAAGTGGAAGGGGTCCACTGCGGAGGATATGAATTATTCTGCCAATATGGTGGGGGATAAGGGAAGTTTGGCCAACCAAATTGGGACATCCAAGGATTCGGAGTAGGAAACATTTGAGGTGACCAATTCGAAAACGGGGGTTGAGACTGGTTTTGCCACATATTCTGTTGCTGAGCATTGAACTGCGGGGGTTGAAAAGAAGAGGAGGGGTCTGAAAACATACCTGATTGCCTAGGCTGCCATTGACGACGCTGGTTAATAAAATATGCTGATTCTGGCTCCTCTTCTGCTTCTTTGTATACTGCCTTCAAACCAGGAAGTGAGGGGCAGCTTTCGGTCAGGTGGTCCTTGGTACAGATAGCACATATTTGGACTGTATCCAGCGGGCATTCCTTGTGGCTATGTTTCTTCCTGCATCGAGGGCAAAAAACTGCTAGATTTTGTTCCGCCTCTGCTTGCTTCTGTTTAGCCTGCACAATATCGAGCTGTGTAGTTAATGTCCCCAGGATATCAGTTTTAAAATTTTCTAGCAAATTTCCAAGTTCCACCCGTGTTACTCCCTCTGTTGATGTTCTGTTATCTCTGGTGAAGCGATCATATTCTGCTGGTTTTATCCTCGTGTTGCCTCTTGAGCTCCTGATACACAGATCAATGATATCAGCAAAATTTTCCTGATAAATTTCTCCTTTCCCCATAATATTTAACGTTTCAATCCATTGTTCTTTCATACCTCTAATTAATGCGGTTTTCAACACATTATCAGGCAGAGGTAATGATGCATAAGGAGATCTTTGCAAGTTATATTGGAAACGTTCCACATATTCTTCTAGAGTTTTGTTTGGTCTGGCTGACATTTGAAAAATTTCATCTTTTAGTTCTCTTGACCTACAGTAATCCTGATATTTCTTTAAAAAGGCTTCTTTCATTTGATCCCAATTGTTAATAACCCCACCACCTAAGCCCATAAACCATCTTAACACAGCCCCTTTTAATGTGGAGGGGAACAATTTCAGTTTCTGGGGATCGGTGGTGTAATCGTATCCTCTACATAATACATCAAATTCGAACAAGAATGCGTCCGGATCTTCTGATGTAAGGCCATGAAATGTGGGGATATGCTGGAGAGGGATAGCTTTCATGGACACATTTGTTGCAGAATCTACTATAGGATATTGCAAAGTGGAGGTCTGGGTGTTTGGCTGATTCTGCGCCATGGGATCGAATATATGTCAGTAATCTTCAGGAATTTCCAAGAGAGTGTTCCTTGGTTGAGGAAGGGTAGTCTTAACAGGAATTGTTTTGACAACACTCCCTTGATCAGGGATGATAATGGTCCCAACTGTCTGAGGTGAATGGATTCCTTCAACGAGGATTTTTGCAGCGCTTCCTTTGTCTGGGCTATTTAAAGGCTGGTTTAATTCAATAGGAGATCTAGGTTCCCCGATTTCCCCTGTTTCTCCTTCTCCTTCGCAAAGGTTACTAAGAGTCCCTTCGTGCAATGGTCCAGGAGTCAAATTTTCAATTTCTTGAAAGTCCTGCTCCTCTGTTTGACTGTGCACTTCAGCAAAGGCTTCAGATGGTGATCCCGAGGCCTGAAGGGAACTAGTAGGCTGTTTAGAATTGACTTTCCTATAACCTACCGATGGCTGAGAGTCGGCTTTCTTATAGATTTCGTCTATGAAGGTCGTTCGTCCAAGGGTCACCGGCCCCTTGGCTTTGGATGGAGGCTTTTGATCTTTCTCTGGCTTTTTCTGCTTAGTCATGCACTCCGATTAAACTGCTAAATCCTATTTAAACAATCAATTCTGCTAGGAAAGCGGACGGTGGAGCAGGGCTTTTACATGCTCCGCACGCAGGTTCTTACCTTTCGTTTTTAAAATCCAACTCTCCCCTAGCAGATTCGTACACTACCCTGTTTAAAAGACAAATGGCTATACCCTTTCCCCGGCAACGACGCCAAAATGTAGAGCTGTAACAAGGGCCTTTTTCACCTCTAGTTATCTCACATTACAAGTCAATCCGGGAGCGTTTTGTTATTGTAAAGGGTATCTCAATTTGAGGCTATTTGTCAGAGTAATGCTTAGTAGTATAGGTCTAAGAAATACAAGAGTAAACGGATGCTAAGCTATGGCTAAATTACTTTTGCAGAAAGAAATCACACGCAGCAACTTTACCAGTCAAGGGTACGGAAATAGTAACCCATCCCTCTAGAAACTGATGAAGGAAAAGGAATTAGAGTATGGATCATGGATCTGGGAGCATAATAGCGTCTGTTGTGTCTCTCGACAGCCTTGATCCTCCTCCCACACTAAACCAATGAATGCAAGTAAAAAGGAACAGCAGGAAAGCAAAATGGAACGGCAATTCAGAAATGGAACAGCAGTAAAAGGAACGGCAGTAAAGAAACTAAGTCTCGCGAGTTCAACACTCTCAATCCTTGGCATCAACTTATATACAAAGAAAGAGCAATCTTTTGTACAAGTAAACAGCTTAACCAAATGGAACAGCAAACCACCATAAACAGGAAACGTCAATCATATATAAAAGTAGACAGCTGAATCAAATAAACAGGAAACGTCAATCATATGTACAGATAATCTGAAATGATCACCAGTAGTCCACCTACAACGTTAATTCCATCTTCTTATGATCGTCACTCCAACCATATGTAGCTAAAACATTCCACTTATAAATTCTGTAACAGAAGTGAACAACTCAGAACAATGTTATGTGACCAATTCTGGAAATATGATGTGAACTTGTTACAAAGATTTACGAAAGGAAAAACTACTGATGAACGAGTATGGAACAGCATATAAGTATATCAGATTATTAAGAACAATAAACAAACCACACAAAGCCAAACTGTAATGATACAATCAGCCAGTGTCCGTTGGAGCCGGGCCCTTAGCTTCCAATGGCACACCGCCGTAACTTACTTCAGACGCAGGGAGAAAGTAACACCAAATATATTATATTAACGCATCAATGATAGTACAGCAAAACTAAGTCTCAAAGAGACTCGATAGTCTGAATTTAACGGACTGTGAAGTCTGTAAACAGAAAGTAAAGATGCAAGATAATAAAAAGTCCCCGAAGTCTTCAATGCTGCCCCTTTTTATACAAGTAATGGCGGAGTTAACCAGACAACAAAATAATTGAAAGTAACGATCCCTCAGGATCAAAGATCCTGAGGGATCTGTTAAACTGTTAACTCCTCTCTTTTCTTTGCCTAGTCTTCCAAACTGATAGTCCTTTATCTCGTCCCAGATTGATCTGCCGTGATTTGCTCACCCTAGTCTGGATTTTAGTTGGTTTTGGAGGGACGGCCGTTATCTCCTCATGGAACTCCAGTTTTGCACCGCGCCTTCCTACTTTTGTCTTTTTCTGCATAGAGAAAATAACTATTAGTGATTGGGTCATTCGTGCTCATTCTCATTACATTTTCCCTAGTTTATAACAAAGAAAAGGTTGCAAACATTGCTTGAAACACCACTAAATTATTCATTAAAACATACCTTTCCAATGTTGTACAGATGGGACACGGTTGACTTCTCTGGATGACTTCTCTTGAACATATCGGCGACACTTATGTGATGGATTGGTAGCATTTACCCCAAAGGTGTATGGTATGGCGAGACCATGGTGATGTGACCAGTGAATGAAACAACCCAACCCGACTCAGGCACGGAGTGGAAGTGTCATGTTCAAGAGTGACTTGCTACCAATAAGGGTTCTTTGAGTTTCTTCCCAATTTTCCCCCAGTCATTGCTGACCAGTACCTCTTTATTTTTGTCAAGCTTGAGGAGGATAACATATGCTTGTTCTATAATTTGCCCTTCGGGAAAACCCATTGCTATGTTTTAACAAGCCTAGCGATAGTGAAACTTGTTCTCGTCTAAAGACAAGTTTGTTGCTATTAATGTTTTTAACGAGTCTAACGACAAAGATAACTCGGTCCTTTTCATTTTTAGAGAGTCTGAAAAGGTACGTAAAGTTAACTCCGAAATTCCTTTTTCGTCATCTAATCCCTTAAGTCCGAAAAAGTATAAAACAATACAGAAGGGATGAATTTTCGATAGTTTTAACGAGCCGAACAAAACAAGCGCTCGATCTTTTTGTGCAATAATCCCTCAGGTCCAAAAATATTAAAATCTAGAGGAGGGATAGCTCTTCCGGTCGCTTTAACGAGGTGGAAGGGTAAAACTCAGCAATCTTTTCATATTTTACGAGTCAGATGAAAAGAGCTTAAAGAAGACTCGTCTTTTGAGGAACGAATGATAAAATGGGTAGCAGCTGATTCCAGGTAAGGGTTTGAATTTTCCAAGCACGACAATGTCACAAGGATGGCTAGTGAGATCACTCTTCGAAGCTATTCCTCAAAATGGGTAAACAATCAAATGGAGGTGAATGATCAGCCGATGGAAAAGTGGAGGTGACGGTGCAAACACGACCAAGGCTTTAATGGCTGATAATGCTACATTCACGGTGGTTATTTACTGGAGGATAGTTCATTTTTTAACGAGCTTAAACGCGGGTTGAAACACTTGCTCGATCTTATGTTTATTTTTTAACGAGCATGAACTATGTGCTAAAACTGCTTGATAACCCAGTCATATGATAAGAATGTCTCATGTAAGATGCCATTTTTTATGGAGCTTGCGCCTTACAAAGCTATGCCCCGCATCCTTTCTTTATGCAAGTTAGGAAACGACTAACCCAAAAAATAGATAAATAACGGCTCTTTGCTTGCACTCCAAAAGGTTTGCATGCCCCCAGGTATAAAATAGAGTTTCAAGGTTACCTCTACTTCACTTCCGCCAAAACAATTGTTTTACCGAGAGAGGCCTACCTCTTTCAGGTCACCCAAAGATTGTTCTGTTAATCTTTCAAACAAAACACTTCTTCGGTGATGTCTACCAAGATAAACAAAGGTGAGTGACGATGCCCACCAACTCACATGACTTTGACAAAAGAATCTTATTCTAGAACAACCCCTCTTCCAATCACGGACGGGGTACGGACTAGTCATATTCTCCCGCGGAAACCTACCCTATACCCGAAGTTGCCGAAGCAGACCAGGACGCATGCCCCCTGGGTTCCAGTCATATCCCTTTGAATTACTCGCGCTCATCGGGAGGACGGACCGTGGGTTGAGACATTTCTTGCGTGAAGAGACCATTTAGGGACGGTATATGACTATTTTCAATGCGTGATCCGGGAAATGAAAGCTGGTCCACAAGCTTGACCACTCTTCCTTCATGCGGAAAACACATTACTCTAAAGAGTGAGGAGACGATGGCTCCCATGCAATAAATATAGTCTCATCCAAGGAGTAGGTTATAATCCAAGGGTTCTTGAACGACCATCATGTTCATTTGAACGGTCTTCCCTTTCAATGTTATGGGCACATTGTGGAGGATCCCTAAAGGTCGACTAGTTCTTTTATCAAAGCCTGTCAGATTTCTCATCTCAGGCAAAGGCGATGGCGAACCAAGCGCTTTCCAAGAAATAGAGGAAAGGATACTCACAGATGCCCCCTCATCAATGATGGTGCCAGCCATGACCATTCTGTATATTTGGATGATAATTCTGAATGGTATGCTTGTTGGCAAACGGGGTCTGCCTAGTTGGTTCCAGTCGAAGGATACAATTAGGTTGCTTGGTGGTGGGACCGAGTAAATGGCCGGGTATCGCTCTGACGAACTTCCTTCCTGCGATAAACGAATGGGTGGATTGCCCCCGTGCTTGTCGGAGTCTGTGTTGATGAAGAGTATTTGGACGGTGTCATCCTTATTCTCCTCAGTGACTGTATCATTCGAAGATAAAACCTCTGAAGGCAAGACCGGGTCAACTGCCGCCTCGACGTTTTAACTTTCGTCGGGTATGGATTCAGCTGGTTCATCTTCAATGACCGACGCTTCAGCTGACCACTTGAGCGAGCCAGCCGGATTTTCAACTAACGAAGGACTCGGCAAGAGTTTTTTATATCCAGGAGGGAGTCGTAACGGTGAAACCGTACGATCATCCAAAACTCTTTTAGCTTCGTCTAAGAAGGGACAACGGTGTATGGCGTGGTTGCCTTCGCACAGTCTACAGGGAGATCTAGCTCTCCCTTTTTGTCTTGGGACTTCACTTTCGCTAGTTGACGGTGTGCATTCAACATGGCTATCAGAGGTTGACGCCACTGGATTGTGCAAACGGGGAGACTAGTCCCTTAGTATCCGAGGGATGCAGGGACAATCTCTATGAAAGTGGTCTCCCTTGCAAATGACACATGGCGATTTAGGCCTGGTCAGTGCAGTGTGTGGATTTTCGTTAGACGACACTCGTTTGCCCCCAATTGCTTTTGGCTCCTTCTTCGTCTTCTCTTTCTTCTTCTTTTCCTGTTGATTCGACTGTTCAGGAATAGTGGTGTTCTGAACGACATTGGTTGAGAAGAGCCAGACCGGCAAGCCAATTGTCAGTCCTGGAAGCGACAATGTGGCCATATGGGGCGCACCGACATCTCCCCAAGAGGAGAAGGGACTAGGATTTCCACCAAGGGGAATTCCTTGGTTGGTAGGCTCCATTTTCTCAACCTAAAGATCAATGAAGGAAAAAGGGTATGAATATTCCGTTTAAAATAAATTTTAACAACGCTTGGAAACAACTTGCTTTTTCAATTTTAAAGAGTCGAGAAAAAGAAAAAGATGACTCTAGTCTCCTTCGATTTTTAATGAGCCTGAAGTGACAAGTGCTCAGATGGACCTTTTCCGTTAAGGAGTCTGAAAAGGAATGAAAGGGACTGCTCTAGAGTTCTAGGTAGAGGGTGTGCCAAACCAATCGTAAAACCGCGGAATACTTTTTAAGGTACGGGCAGTCAATCTTCCCGAATGTTGTGTTGAGTGCATTGCGATCAGCAGGGCGGCCGACACGGCTTCCTATGAATAAAGGTTTTATGCCTATAGGGGTCTCCCAATATATACTCGACGGTACGTGGGAGCACAATCCGTACTGCCACTTATCGTCTCTCAGGAGGAATCACCCAACCATCAGTGAGGCCGACAGTAACCAGGTTTTACGACGCCGGAACACGTCTCTAACCTAGACCTCTATGTTGTGCGTTAAGTTACAAAGCGTTGTTAAGCTCATTCAATTTATTTTAGGTTGATCTTTCTTAGAAGTTTGCCTTTTTGGATCACCACGAGATGTAGATACAATTCCTAAATGCAGTCTAAAGATGATAAGCAAGCATTTATCTCTTTTCAACAATGAAAATCCTAGCTACAAGGGGAAAAGAAAGACACAATCTTTTCTCAAAGAGCAAAGAGCACACTGTAAATGCACTTTTCCTAAATCAAACCATACAAACTATCATTATGAAAATGCACAAATGCATGTATTTGTTTTCACTTTCTTAATATTGATGCCTAAAAAGAAAGTTGTTGTACAAATTTGAATTCGATTTCAAGTGAAAACACAAACAAGTTTCTTTTTGAAATCAAAAAGACGATTACGACACTTTATGATTTTGAAGTAAACACTTGTTTTGACACTAGAAATTCACAAATTCAAACCAAAAGACAAAATTAAAAGCGCAATCAACTGTCAACAGTAAACAAACTTACTCCTAAGATCAAAACGACACTTACGACAGGTCTAGATCTAAGGGCGACAGTATGACTAGTTTACTTTTGTAATGGGAAACTGCAAATGATGTAACAAATACACAAAAACAAATACAGTTTATTTTATAAAACTGAGGCAGAATTAAGGCAGAGAAAAGGGGTTTGCAGATAGGTACACACACTGATAACAGGCTGCAAAAATCAGAGATAAAACTGAACACAAGGATGCAAAGAACCACAGCTGCACAGGGCAAAGGCTGATCAGCGCACCTGTTGCACAGAGAAACTGAATTGCAGCGCAAGTAGCCCTCTCAGGACCTGCGTTGAAATGCAGAGTCTCTTCACAGAGCCTGCGCTGAAGCAGAAATGAGAATTTTCTCCGGGTTCTGGGTCACGGTTTGCAGTTTGATCTGAGGTTTTTGGCTGGATAAAAGCTATAAATAAGGTACAATTAGAAGGATGATTTAAAGGAGGACTAAGAGCTATCACAAAGGGCAGTTAGAGCATTTGTGGATCAGCTGTTCAGATCATAAACAGGCCCAGTAAATGGACTAGAGTAGCATATCTCTACTTTGCATTTGTAAATAGCAAATGCGGTTCGATTCAGCACTCCTGAGTTTATGAGAAGAACAACAATAAAAACACAAATAAACTAACTAGATACGATCCCCAGCGGAGTCGCCAATTTGTTGTTGGGAAAAGTATCTATTCAGAATGCCCCTATCCCACTCTAAGGTGTGATAGTGCCTTAGCAACAAACAAGGAAAACTACTTGAGTATTCTTCTTTATGAAATGTAAATGAGGAGAAAAGATGTAACTAACCTGTGTCTTTCGCTAGTTTGTTGATCCAATCATTCCTCTCTTCAATAGCTCCCAGCTCCTTGCTCCCTTACCGGCCCAGCTTCACCGAATTCCTGCAAGATCACAAGAGAGAGAAACTACACGAAGATATAGATATACATTCATAAAAAGCTCAGGATCAGATTAAGCTAAACATGCAAATATAACAAAACATCATTGATACACAGCATGTAGGAGAAACTCAAATAGTTTATTGATAGAATAAGAAAGTCCAAGAGGAGATACAACCAAGTGAGTCCCGATCCAGCATCTACCTCCCAGCAAAGGAATCCCTTCCTCTCCTCCAACAAAGCCTAAATCACCCAATGTACTAATCTCAATCTCAAACCAACAACAATTCTCTGCAAAGTACAAATTCCAGCCTCTGGATCTCTGGGATGAGGGATCCATATATAGATATAAGCAGAGAGGATGAGTCAGCTTATGTTTTGACTTGTGGCTTCTCTCTATCAGTTCTTGCTTCCACTTGGAGACTGGGAGCCTCTTACTCATCACTTGGTCGAATTCAGTGAGGCAAGTGTCATTGGAGAAGATTTTGGAAGCTTCCATGGTATTTCCACCTCCTTGAATGACTCTGCCACTTGTCATTTCCCGCTCAACGCACCTGGGTAGTGCATTCAAGTGCGTTGCAACACACCTAGACAGTGTATTTGGGTGCTTTGCAACGCAGGCAGCTAGTGGAGCTTCTGAATTGATCCTTATTTGACTAGTTCTGAGTGGTTTTTGGTGGAGAACTTCTGGGAGAAGCTGTCATTGGTTGACCTTGTTCCTTTAGGAGCTGTAACAACATCTTTAGGGACTTTGGATCCCTTGGATTATGGACATTTCATGCTCAAAGCTGTAAGGCACAAAAATGTCTATAACAGAACCTTCACTTTTACTTGTGCATATAGCATTGTCACCTCCAAGTTTGTTTGAACCCCGGGTTTGTTAGGATATTCCGACACATAGGATATAGTTAAGTTCAACTTGGTCTAGTATAGAGTTAGGTTAGAGTTAGGTAAAGTGTGTTTCTTTACCGTTGTACATTTTGTAACTTACAATCCGACGGTCACGATATGTAGTGATCCGACGGTTCACTCTCACCTCGGTATTACCGACACTTGATCCGTGGCTTGACACCCGATTGGTCCATGAGTTCTATTTAAAGCGCATGGAGGGTCATTGTTCGGGTTATCCGTGCATGAGAGAAGCTTATGTAAATTTTCATTCTTTGATTAATAAATTGTCTGTACCCACGTTGGGACAGGCCGTGGACTGTTTCCCTCCTTGCACTCTGAGGGTTTTAACCACGTCAAAAATACTGGTGTATTGATTTGAGATCTGGTTGTGAGCGGTGTCCTCTTGGTATTCTTTCTGAGGAACTTACCCTGTAAATTCCTACTTGGTATCAGAGCTATTTGAGGGCCGCGTCCGTTGGTGATCCAAATCTGAAGCCGGTAGAACTGCATGCGGCTGTCGTTTCCTAGATCTGCTGTTTCTGACTGCTTTCGGGCCGAGAGGACTGCTCTGTTGCGTTCGGAGCATCTGTTTCAGTGAGGAACCCCTTTCGTTTCACGCGAAAAGGTTTCCGGTAGCCCTAGCTGCGTCATTTTTCAGATCGGAGGTATACAGTGTTTTTTTTGCAGTTTACTGTCATTTTCTCTCTGCTTATTTCGGTTTCGGTTTATTTAGCCTTTTTTTTTTTTTTCCGGATCTATACCTTTCATTTCTGCGTATGCTCTTTGCCCTGCGACTCTGTGCGATCTGGGCAAATCAGAAACAGAAAGAAAGGATTTTTCTCATGCGTATGCTCTTTTCCCTGCACCTTAGTGTGATCTCGGAAAATCAGAAACATTGAGAAAAATATTTAGTTTTTCGGCTAAAAGCTAACTTTGAGATTTTTTTTAAAAATTTCTAGTTTTTTGGCTAAAGCTAACTTCGAGCCGTAAGGTTCGTTTTTCTTTGGATATTCGTGTTGGGTTTTGTGTTTTGTGTTTTGTAGGGGAAAAGAGTCTTCCCAAGGCAAGCACGCAAATCGAGGCCCCCCCCCCCCCCTCTCTCTCTCTCTCTCTCTCTCTCTCTCTCTCTCTCTCAAATATTTTGTATAGATCAATTGGTTCAAAGACCTTTTAAGAGAGTAGAGGTCTTGGGTTCAAGTCTCCATTTTGTGGGGGCGGATTTTTTCATTCCCGCACATTCGCGCACTTTGCCGGCAACGTCAACAATTTTTTTTCAAAAAGCCATAACTTCTTCATCCGGAAGCCTTTTTCAGAGCCGTTTTTTTTAAAACCGCCTATTTTTTCGAGATCTATCCATTGGACCACTTACTTTCAGCATCTTCAGCTTCAGTTGTTTTTCAAAAAATGGAAAGTCCATGCCAAGTCATTCTTGACAGCACTAACTACTTCCAATGGGTAGCCTACATGGGAGATTTACTTAGAAGTAAAGGTCTCTTCAGAATAGCCACAGACCAAGAGAAGAAACCCAAAGATGAAGACAAGGCCGAAAAATGGGAAAATCGACAAGATCAAGCACGTGGTTTGATAGGAATGTCTGTTTCTCCTGATCTTAGATTCCACATTGCAGAAATTGAAACTCCTCATGAAGCATTAGAAAAACTTGCTAAAGTTTTTGGGATTAAAAATGAAATTAGAGCCCATCAACTTGAGAATGAGTTGCTTACTTTGGATCCTAATAATTTTTCTTGCATTGAAGATTTCTTGTCCAAATTCAAGACCCTTAGATATCTCTTGGAAGGTGTTAAAGTTAAGAAAGAAGATGGTAACCTTATTTATTCCATCCTTACTAAGTTGGGACCAGCCTACTCTGTATTTGTTTCCACTTTCCATTCTACCAGGGAAGCTTTCATTTGTCAAGGCAAAGACTACAAGCCCCCTTCCTTTGACTCCTTTTGTGATTCCTTAATAAGAGAACAAGAAAAACTCTTACACCTTGGTCTTCTTAATCTTGGAAACTCTTCCTCGAAAGCGTTAGCCGCCCAGCAGCAACCAAATTCAAAGAATCCTAAGAAGTCTTATCCTCAAAGGAATGGTCCTAAACCAACTCAGCCTCAAGATGAAAGATCATTTCAGCAATATGACAAGACCAATAAAAACAAATGGAAGAAGACTGACAGACATTGTAACTTTTGTAATCGAGATGGCCACTTAGAATCTAAATGCTTTAAGAAGATGGAAGCCTTGGAAGCCGCAATGAAGAAACATAACATCCATCTGGAGCCTACTTCAACTTCAACTTCCGGAACGGCATTTTCTGCATGTCATCGTCAATCATCTCAGTCTGGTTATGCATTAAATGTATCTTCTTCTTCTTCTCATTCTCATGAGTGGCTCATTGATTCTGGAGCCTCTTGTCACATGGCCAAAAACCAAGCCATGTTTTCTTCTTTAAATGATTGTAACACCAAAAATATATATGTTGGTGATGATAGATCTCTTAATGTTGTAGGGACTGGAACTGTTCATCTAGACAATGGTCAGTTCAATGATGTATTATGTGTTCCAAACTTATCCTGCAACCTTCTATCTGTCTATCAGATAACTCATTCAGGTGAAGGTAAAATTGTTGAATTTTCACCTCATGATGTTGTAATCAAGGATCTAAAAGATCCTAAACAGATTCTAGCTACTGGTCTTGCTGATGATTCCAAAAGGTTGTATAAGTTTCACAACTTTGGGTCATCCCATCTTCCCTCAGTATTTGTTGCTCATAATGATGAAGTGAGCAAACTTTGGCATGAGCGGTATGGTCACTTAAACTATCGCTCCCTTCAGCATCTATGTAAAGAAAACATGGTGACAGGTCTTCCTATGGTATCTTGCAAAGATGGTGTTTGTTCCGGATGTGTACTCGGAAAACATCATCGGGACAGTTTTGACAAACGTGCCTCTTGGCACGCCTCAGCCCCTTTACAGCTTGTGCACAGTGATTTATGTGGTCCTCTTCCTGTTGCTTCATTCTCTGGCTGCAAGTACTTCTTAACTTTCATTGATGATTTCTCCAGACGCACTTGGGTATACTTCTTAAAACTCAAGAGCGAAGTATTTACCACCTTTTTGGCCTTCAAAGCATTCGTTGAAAAACAATCTGGACATCAAATTCTTAAGCTAAGAACTGATAATGGTGGAGAATATGTTAAAAATGCATTCATCAACTTTTGCACCGAAAATGGAATTCAAATGCAACATACTGTTCCATACACTCCACAACAAAATGGTGTAGCTGAAAGGAAAAATCGCACCTTAAAGGAAATGGCTAATTGTATGCTGCAATCTAAAGGACTCAGTCTTAGTTTTTGGGCCGAAGCAATTAATTGTGCAAATTATATAATCAATCGCACTCCTACTAAGGTTCTAGAGAATATCACTCCAGAAGAAGCCTGGAGTTCCATTAAACCAGATGTAAGTCACTTTCGTGTGTTTGGAAGTGAAGCATGGGCCCATATTCCAGATGAAAAGCATAAAGCCTTAGAACCTAAGAGTGAGAAATGTACTTTTGTTGGATATTCTGAAGATGTAAAAGGCTATAGACTTATTCCATTTAAGTCCAAAAATGTTATCATTAGAAGAGATGTAAAATTTGATGAAAATAAATCGGCCTGCGAGCCTAGTCCGGCGGATGTGCCACCTCTTCCTATCTCTTCTATCTTTGAAAACATTTCTTCTTCTGATGATGAAAGCGAGGATGATAATCCTTCCCCACCTTCTCAGGATCCTCAACTTCCAAGATGGGTCCGTGCTACTCGGGATGCAGCAGGTGATCTTGCCGGTGATCCTACAGATCAGCGACGTACACGTTCTCAGTTTGAAAGAGCCTCTTCTTTACTGGCTCAAGCTCCAGTAAATCATGATCCTGACACTTTTGCAGAAGCTTCAGGCCATCCACATTGGGAAACAGCTATGAATGAAGAATATCATTCATTGATGACAAATGATACATGGGATCTTGTTCCTCTACCAAAGGGACGCAAACTTGTTAGATGCAAATGGGTTTACAGAACCAAGTATGGACCAGATGGGAAAGTTGATAAACATAAAGCTCGTCTAGTTGCTAAGGGCTTTTCACAGGTTGAAGGCATTGACTACACTGAAACCTTCTCTCCAGTTGCCAAAATGAACTCTATCCGCCTTGTTCTTTCCCTTGCTGCCTCTTTAAAATGGGAAGTCCATCAAATGGATGTTAAATCTGCCTTCTTGCATGGTGACTTGCAGGAAGAAATCTATATGGAACAACCCATTGGCTTCATACAAACAGACTCCAGCCTCGTTTGTCGACTTAAGAAATCCCTTTATGGCCTCAAGCAAGCTCCTCGAGCTTGGTATGCCAAAATGGATAGCTTTCTTTTAGAATCTGGCTTTTCTAGGTGTCATTCTGACAATACTGTCTACACCAAGAAAGTGGGCAACTCTCTCATCATCCTTGTTCTTTATGTTGATGATCTTATTCTTACTGGTAGTGATCCCAACCTTATAAACCATGTGAAGTCAAGCCTTAAAAAGAAATTTGAAATGACAGACTTAGGACACTTACACTATTTTCTCGGTCTTCAAGTCTTGCAATCCCAAGAGGGTATTTTCCTTTCCCAGTCCAAGTATGCTTGTGATATTCTTCGTCATTTTCACATGGAAGACTGTAAGCCAGCCACTTCTCCCTTTCAGTCTGGAGTCAAACTTTCAGTCTCTTGTACTTCTCCTGAAGTTGATGCTACCTTATACCGTCAACTTGTCGGAAAACTCTTGTATTTAACCCATACTCGTCCTGATCTTTCCTTTGCTGTTGGCCTTGTTGCTCGTTTTATGCAAAACCCCCGTGAAAGTCATTGGAAAGCAGCTAAAAGAATACTTCGTTATGTTCGAGGTACAGTACAGTTTGGGATTCATTACAGTGCCAAAGCAGCTCCTCTGTTAGTTGGTTTCACTGATTCTGATTGGGCTGGTGACCTTGATGATCGGAAGTCTACTGCCGGTTATGTCTTCACTCTTGGTTCAGGACCTATTACATGGGCTTGTAAGAAACAGGCTGCCATTTCTCTTTCATCAGCAGAAGCAGAGTATCGTGGTGCCGTGGAAGCTAGTAAGGAAGCCTTGTGGCTTCGTCAGATCCTATCAGAGTTTGGCTTTGAGCAGCAGCATCCAACCACACTTTGGTGTGATAATCAAAGTGCCATTCAGCTATGCAAAGATCCAGTCCAGCATCAGCGCAGCAAACACATTGAACTACACATGCACTTCATCAGAAAGCTCATTCATGACCATGTTCTTGAAGTGCAATATTGTCCAACAGATGATCAGGTTGCAGACATCTTCACAAAGGCTCTCACAGAGGCGAAGTTCACTAAACTTCGATATATGCTTGGAGTTCAGGAAGTTGTCACTAAGGGGGGATAGGCTCTAGTGCCTCCTTCCTTCTCCTATTGTGTCATATTTGTAAATCCTTCAATCCTATCCCAAGTTGTTCTTAAGGGGGGATGTTAGGATATTCCGACACATAGGATATAGTTAAGTTCAACTTGGTCTAGTATAGAGTTAGGTTAGAGTTAGGTAAAGTGTGTTTCTTTACCGTTGTACATTTTGTAACTTACAATCCGACGGTCACGATATGTAGTGATCCGACGGTTCACTCTCACCTCGGTATTACCGACACTTGATCCGTGGCTTGACACCCGATTGGTCCATGAGTTCTATTTAAAGCGCATGGAGGGTCATTGTTCGGGTTATCCGTGCATGAGAGAAGCTTATGTAAATTTTCATTCTTTGATTAATAAATTGTCTGTACCCACGTTGGGACAGGCCGTGGACTGTTTCCCTCCTTGCACTCTGAGGGTTTTAACCACGTCAAAAATACTGGTGTATTGATTTGAGATCTGGTTGTGAGCGGTGTCCTCTTGGTATTCTTTCTGAGGAACTTACCCTGTAAATTCCTACAGGGTTGATACGTAAATCTAGTAGCCCAAGAGTTGCAGCATCCTTGCTGCAATACTAGCGCTCATCAGTCATCCAAGTATACCACTACAAATGAGTTGGTGAATGGTCGTAAGATGTCATCCATGAGACTCATGAAGGTTGCAGGAGAATTCGTCAACTCGAAAGGCATAACCAACCATTCGAAAAGGCCCTCCTTGGCTTTGAAGCCAGTCTTCCACACATCGGAGGGTTCGATTGGTACCTAATGATATCTAGACTTCAAGTCAATCTTGCTGAAATATTTTTCTCCTGTGAGTTGGTCCAGAAGGTCATCAATCCATTGGATCGGGTACCTATTCCGGACAGTGATCTTGTTCAGTGCCCGATAGTCAATACAGAGTCTCCAAGTCCCATCCTTCTTCTGTACCAACATGATTGGGCTCCCATAGGGTGATGAACTTGGCCAAATGTGACCTTTCTGTAGCAGCTCCTGAATTTGCCTCTTGATTTCATCGTTCTCTAGAATGGAGCATCGATAGATTGGTCCATTGGTTAATGACGCACCTGGGGTCAAATCGATGGAGTGATTGACCTGACATTGTAGAGGCCCCGATATGGGAGGAAGTGAAGATGTCCTCGTACTGCTCCCTGACCTTGTCCATCTGTTGTTGTCGTGTGGAGGGTCCTTGTCTCAAGGTCGTGGCCACTGTCTTCTTATTTCCTTGAGGGCATATCATCAGGAAAAAATTTCCTGGTTTTTGAAATTAGTTTACTACATTGTTTTGCAGTAACCAGAGAGATGGCAGTAGGCAGGTGTGGTGAAGTAAAATTCTAAGTGCGGACACAAACAATTCCTCTAGCCCGATAGCGGGTCTAGCCACTAATAAGACATTCTATGGAAGATTTCCTTAGGTTAGAACCAATTAAGAGGGCCTACCTCTTAGTATGCTTATCCCGTTTGGTGATGACCTTACTTTCTCACTCCAGCTATCTCCCGTTTCCTTCTTCGAACACCTGAAGCAGGTAAACAATAGCAAACAACAATCGTGAAATAGACAAATTGTAATTCAACCTACTTAACAAGTCAAGAAGCATTAATTCATAAACATGTGAGATGACACATTATGTAGGAAATCAATCGATAGTTTCATATATATTAAATCAATAAGAGATTACAACCATTGTCTTTACATTGTTGTTCTCCTCCAAAAAATCCGGGTTCCTAAACACTTCCGTTAGCATTCCATGATGGCCTCAACAATGATAGTTTTAAGGCTCTTCTCTTTATTCTTCATATTAAACCAAATTCACACTTATCCCTCACACACAACTAGAGAGCTATAACTATGAATAACTTGTTGATTTCTCCAGACTTAATTAACACTAGCACACCCACATTAACCCTTCCACACCAGCCTGTTCTTGGGAGAAAGAACAGGTATTCATTACCTAGACCAGATCTCCCAATGGGATCCTCACACCCTTCTTTGGTCAGGTTGGGCCTTCCCAGCCATACCCAATAGTCTTAACGCAAGTCTTTCTGTCCTTCAATCCCTTTTGCATAGTATAGCCCCAGTCAAAAAGAATGATCTTGATGTGTTTTGTTGGGACCCATTCAGATCCTCTTACACCATCCAAGCTGCTCAACATTATATTTGCAACATCAACTACCCCACGCCAAGTTGGCACCACTGGAAGGTGGTTTGGAAATCCAAGGAAATTCCAAAAGTTAAGTTTCTTTCTCTGGACCCTCCTCAAAGGGAAAACCCTCACGGCCGAAAATTTGCAAAAGAGGGGAATTAATGGGCCCTCTCGTTGTCCTAACTGCTTAGTTGCTGAAGAATCAATGCATCATATCTTTATTGAATGCCCTTTTGCCATCAATTGTTGGAGGAATTTGTCTCATAACAATCAAATCCCATGGAACACCCAAAACACCATAGGAGAAATTCTTTACAAATGGAAAAAAACCTACCTCTAGCAGCACAGGAAAAATAACACAGTGAAGAGAGTCTGGGACATTCTTCCCCACAATATGTTATGGAATATTTGGCTAGCATGAAATCAAAAGGTTTTTAAGGATAAGGACTCGACTATTAGAAGCCTTTGCACCAAGGCAAGGAGTCTTGCCCTTGAGATCATCTCAGTTAAGTATCCAAGAAGTATAAATGTTAGTGAACTTAGCATAGAAGAATGCATTTTCATTGGACACCTGTTAGACCAAAACAACAACAATTAGAAGGGAAACGCTGCTAGCAACAGAAATAACAATGTTTCCCCTAACTGGAAGATCCCGCTAAAAGAGGAAGAATTTTCAGGTTGGCTTAAAAACAACAATAGGCATTATCTTTGTTTTGATGGGGCCTCAAAGTCGAATCCTGGGGCAGTAGGGGCGGGAGGAGTTATTTTTAATTCTAATGGGGATAACATACTCTCATACGAGTGGGGTATTGGCCACACTTCCAATAACACAGCACAAGCCCTGGCCCTTTACCAAGGTCTTATCCAACTTGGGAAGCTTGGTATCGACGTAGTCACGATATTAGGAGACTCGGCGATAGTCGTCAGTGCAATGGTTTAGAACAGGGATTAGCCCAATGCTCTCCTTCAGCATATTATCAGATGGTGCCAAATTTTAGGACACACCATGAAAGATGTGTGCTACTATCATGTTTTGCGATTGCGCAATAAAATTGCGGATAGTCAAGCCAACAAAGCTTGTGCCAGATCACTGGGCTGCCTTATCTGCAATGGCGTGGAATCATTTCAGCATATACCATAATGAAGAGACCTCCTGGATCCGAACAACATCTCAGCTCATCCGATATACCTTTGGTTTCTGTTGTTCCGTTTTCCCGAAGGAACAGCAGAAAATACAGCAGAAAAGGAACAACAGAAAAGGAACAGCAGAAAAAATGGAACAGCAGAAAAGGAACAACAAAAAGGGAACAACAGAAAAGGAACAACAAAAAAGGAACAACAGAAAAGAAAAACGCAGCTCCAACAAGTTCGTCAAGCTATGTTATTATGTATTTTCTTCTAGCTTATACTACATGATGCCTACATTATTTATTTTTCTGAGGTTTATACCCAACCACACCCTCCATCTAACATTCAAGACTTTGGGAGTGTCTTCTGGCTAGGCCGCTGCCAGGCTATGCCAGAAGACTAACCAAGTTTCCCTACTGGTCTTCCTCGTTAAGTTTTCCCGCAATTCTACTGTCCTTTTTGTTTTTCTATTTCATTATCAGTCAAGATAGCTTAATTCCTACCGGAGTCATTATCAATATCCTTTATTTGGTTTGTCATCATACAAAATGTGAGTTTAATTTATTTCATAGAGCATTAATAACAATCATAAAAGGAGATTTAGTTTCTGCAAATTTATATAATAAATATCTACACTTAGAGTTTCCTTTCAGTTATCCTCATAGAACACTAATTTGATTTATAGGATCATACTTTGGTAGGAAAGTTCATAGGCCTTTGGCCAACAGAGAAATCTTTGCATGGTTGGATCGCAGCCAAATGGAAGCCAAAAGGACACATAACACTGCAATTAGGGCCTAAGGGCTTCTTTACTGCCATTTTCAATTTTCTGGAGGACCGAAACAGGGTATTTGATGGAGGACCATATTTCTTCAACGCAATAGGGATATACCTAAGAGGATGGATCGAGTGCTTTGCCCGGACAAAGAAGATCTGAGCTAGGCCCTAGTGTCGTTGTGCCTTTATTCTCTCCCTCTGGAGTATTGGGACGAAGACTCTTTGCGAGACATTGGGAATGGCTTAGGTGAATTCATCATAGTGGCCTCAACGGAAAATGAGCTTCTTTAAGTTCCCGGCTAGGTGGTCTCCCTTATAATGTTGAGGTAGAGAATTTCGAGCCTTTAATAGGTACACAGACACAACTCATAAGTATCGTGTGTACTCTCGATCTCTCAAGATGACAATGGTCACAAGAGATGTGAAGTTTGATGAGGAGAAGGAAATTAGGTGTTCTCCTAAGAGGGAGCTTCAATTTCAGCCTGATCAGGAGCTTTTGGCTCTAAAGGAAGAACCTCGGGAAGTTGTGTAGTAGCCACAAGCAAAGGAGCATAGAGTGGAGACATCCAGAGAAGGAAGTAAGCAGACCAGGGAAGCTAACAAATTATTGCAGGATTCTCGAGAGAATGTGGGAGCACCCACATCACAGTGCAAGCAAAGGAGGTCATAGGATCAGTACACTGGGTACATGGCTTTGATGAGTGAGCTAGTTGAGACATAAACATCTTCATTCGAGGAAGCAGTGCAATAACCAATATGGGTTGATTCTATGGTAGAGGAATATGATTCCATTGTCAGAAACAATGTTTTGGAATTGGTCAAAGACCAACAAAAACATCAGTGGTTGGTTCGAGATGGCTTTATAAGATAAAGCATGCAAAAGACGAGAGCATAGAGAAACACAAGGCCTGATTTGTGTCCAAGGGGTTCTCTCGGGTGGAGGGAATTGACTATGAGGAGGCCTTTTCTCCAGTATCAAGGTACTCATCCATCAAGTCAATTCTAGCACTGTTAGCATAGATGAGGTGGAAGATCCACCAAATTGATGTGAAGATAACATTCCTCAATGGAGTTATTGAGGAGGAGGTGTATATTGAGCAATCGAAGGGGTTTGAGACCTTCAACAGAGAGTCGCATGTGTGCAAACTCAAGCGAGCATTGTATGGACTCAAACAAGTACCCCGTGCTTAGTATACTAGGATCTATAACTATCTCACTAGTTTGGACTTCACCAAAACTGAAGTAGATGCAAACCTTTATCACATTGTGGTAGAAGGAAAATTATTGATTATTGTGCTATATGTCAATGAATTGATCCTTACTAGTGATGAGCAGCTCATCAAATCTTGAAAGGAGGACCTTGCAAGAGAGTTCGAGATGAAGGACATGGGCCTCATGCAGTACTTCCTTGGGTTGGAAGTATGGAAAGGAGATGGGGAACTGTTTGTCTCTCAGGGCAAGTTGCTTTTCCTTAGATAAATCTTTGTGTATGTGTGTTGAATCTTGATGCGTGTTGATGATATGAGTTCTCGATCGTGAATTTACTTTTGCAAATTAGTAGAGTAGCTTCTAGTCTTGTGATTTAGAAAATTTCATGAGCGGTTAGAATTTGCACATTAATTTCTACAATCCCCACTTTTAAAAATAGGTACAATAAAGCTTTGAGTCCAGGGTTTAGGGAAGTCTTGCTTGATTGTTAAATAAAAAAGGACATGCAAAGCAATTTTTAAGATTTTTGTTTGGTAGCTTTTGATGTTCTTAAATTTTCCCTTTACAAGTTTTTTAATCTCAAACTGTATGTTTTTTAAAGAAAAAAACTTATTTCTTTATAGAAAAGGTTTGAATATTCCTCGGATTAAGGAAAGTGAGAATTGACTTCTTCAGCAATGGGGGCCAAAACAGATTTAAGGTACCAACCCATATAGACACAATCTTAGAATTCAGGAGCTTTATATATGCTCCTCCTTCTACGTCATTCTTGAACATGATCAGATAGGCCAGTGGAAAAAGTTTGACGAAAAAGAAGTGAAAATCTTGGTACTAGTGTCATAATAGAAAGGTAACTTGAAATAGGCTATAAAATCTTTGGCAAGAGTCACAAAAGTGGAATGAGTGGATCTGGTTTGATCAACATACCACTTAGCAGTAGCTCCAGTAAGAGTGCAGTAGAAAAGGTGAAGACAAATGGAGTCTTATATGATAGAATTGGATGAACACCACATATGGAATGAGTGAACATGATTTGTGGGATCTTCTCTAGGATTACCTTCAAAATTGGGGATGTCGGAAGGAATATTGGTAGGCATAACTGGCCAATTTAGGTCATGAAGAAGGGGGTTGTTGATGAGCTGGCTGAATTAGGGAGACTCAAACTAGCCATAAAAGGAGGCAATGGAGTAGGAGTGCCCATATTCGTGAAGGTTACACTCACGGGGTTACCCTAGTTAGTACTTGGGTTACCACCTTGGTTTCCCACACCTGCATTGGTGCTTGACATGGTGATGGTACAACATTGAGAAGATGCAGAATGAAAGGAAGAATTGGAAGAATTAGTAGAACTAGAGTCAAAATGAGGACTCAATGGAGGAATCAGAAGATGTACTTTAACTTGATGAGGAGGAGTAATATGTCCTAATAAAAACTGAGGGTGAAGGCCTCAAATTCTCTGTGACAAATGCCTAGGGGGCACAATGATGTCCAGACAATGATGACCTTAAGGACAAAACAGTGATGATAGGAGAAAAAGAGAAAAAAATAGCAAGCAAACACCTAGTGCAGTGGTGCCAAGTGTAAACCAACTATATTAATGATGCTACTATAGTACAAGCAAGCACGTCCTATCAAAGAAAAACACCTCTAGCCTATAGGTGGTCTAAATCGTCAAACAATGCTAAATTTATTGTTTCAGATGGCCTTCCAAAGAACTTCTTACTTGATGGATTATGATACCCACAAGCAGATATGTTTAGAGAAAGGTAAGGTAGAGAACCAACTGGTTCCCACAACTAGTCCTATAGGGATTTTTCATAAGATTGGTCACTATGGGTACATTCATCCCATAGAGGTGGTCGATTTTTGAGCTTCTTGGTGATCAGCGGTCGCATGGGATTCCCTGCCATAGGTTGGGTATCCCTGAGGAAAACCGCTCACACAATGACCTAGCCTAACCCCCTTTGAATTGGTTTTTTGATGCACTTCGACTTTGGACCGTGGGAAGGTGAAGGATTTTAAGCTCCTTAATATGTCAAATTCTATGTCTCAATGTAAGTGATCGATGGGTGTTATTGGAAGCCTATCCCACTGATCCTACACCTAAACTACATAGATTCTTTGGCCCTAGTGCCCAAGTGGGATTAATATATGTATGTTAAATTATTAAGGTGTGGATTTTCAAGTCTTGTCTTGGCGGTGTTAACCAATCTCATGCTCATTTAGCGCCTGAGTGTGTGAAAATGATGTGTCAAGTGGATGAGTTAATTAAGAATGTTTTATGATGCCATGTGTTGTTAAAAATAAAGTGTTGAAAGACTGTAAATAATGATGAAAAGGACAGGAAAATAAACATCCAATCAAGTACACAAAACCCCACCCAAAAAGGCTCTCAAGAAGCTAAGGAAGAGAAGTAATACAAGCTACTCAAAGACACATAAAATGCTTAAAAGACCTAATGTTAAAGGTATTGAGATCTAGAGGCACTAATCTGCTGTAAATGGTGTAGACACTCAAAACAAATCAGAGGTGACAAATGTTGCAAAGGATAGGTATGAAGCTCCAAAACCTAAGATGTTGAAGTGGATCTTAAGGGGGAAAGGAAAAACTCAAACTCTAAAGGGATAAAAGGTGAAATAAACCTATCCACAAGTCATGTAAAGTAATGGATTAGACTCTAAAAATTAGTGGTTGAAAATGATGAAACCATAGACTCCTCATGTAGCCAATATATTCCTAAAATGGTGGAGGTGTACTCCCCTAGGGGGATTTTTCCTTCCTCAAAGAGAAAAACTAAGGGAATCTAGGCCTACAGGATACTGAAATAGAGATAAGAAACCTTCCCAGTACACACACAACACTCTCAACAAGTCTGAAAAAATTCTGAAAAATTCTTGGAAAAAATCCAAAAGGCACGTACTAACCTGGAAATAATGGAAAACACAGATAATGGGCCAAAAAGTGTGCTCTGGAATGTAGATATCGGGCTGAAAAGTGTGTTTTTCTCCTGGGACTCTCGGTCAATAGATCTTGCACAGATTTTTTTGTCTTCTACTTGGATGGTATCTATGACATACGGAAAGAACCAGAAAATCATCAGAATCTGAAAATTTGACAAAAAAAGAAAGAAAACTATAACTAGAAATTGAGAGGCTATAAATAGTTGTAGAAAACCTTGAAATTTACTCAAACTTCAGTCACACAGGAACTAAATTATTAGACCAACAGAGTTTCCATTTGTTAGTATGAAATTTCTTGGAAGGTGTACCAAAAACATATCACTTAAGCCACCGGTGACAAGTGACCCTAAAAAACATTTTTGGTTTCTTATGCTTCATATCAACAATAATAAAATGAGAGAAACCTGCAATAGTAGTAATTCAAAAATATTTCTACTAGCCAAATATTCAATAGGTTGTCCATTGGTATATTAGATCATGCACTGCCTATGTCATTGTAAACCAACCATCAAGAAGTAGGGAAATAGCCTAGGAAAGCCTTAGGATTTAGTCACTATGGATTAAATGTTATATTTTCCCTCCACCAAGCATGGTAATGTTTGTGTGTTTTTGGACATCGGTCGATTCTCTATGATGGCCATTTTGGCACCATGCAAGAAGAGTATCAAAGTTGAAGCCTTTTTTGGGCCTTATACCACCATTTTTCAACCTTGTGACACCCAAAAACCTTTATGACTACTATTTTTTTCATTTAAATTATTAAAAAAGATTCATATTAATATGGAACATCTGTATTAATTGTTGTTGATGACCAATATGGGATTAAAAGACATATCTTTGGCACTTTTTATGCACCAATTCTTTATATACCTTTGAGGTAAGTGATTTGAACTTATATATATATATATATATTGATAGGTTAGTATATTTTAGGTCTATGTGGTGTGATTTTGCAGATAAAGAGCTCAGAATTTCCATAATGATCTTTGAAACTATTGGTATTTTGAATCCAAAAGAGGCTTCATCTCTAGGACAATGGTTCAAAGAAAGAGGAGGCGAGTAAAATGTATAAGTATAAAAATTAGGAGAGGAAATGGTTGGTAGATCTATATATAGTGATAGGTTTCTCACTTGCATAGTGAATTATTAACCTGAAATCATGTCAACATCGTGCCATAGGGTTGATCCCTTCAAGTTGCATAATTTCCTTGTCTTATTTGTTGTGATATGTAATTTGTTTTGTAGTGCCAACCCTTAATGGGTTACTTTAGTTAGAACTATTTTTTACTTATCTTTCAGCCCATCAATATCTATCAAATCATTCTTGATATGTTACATTATTATCTTCTTATTGATTTCATCCCATGTCACTTTTAATTTCCAATTAAATAACTCCTTTAAGAAGTAAATTATACTCTTGTTATGATGACGATTATGATTAACATCCATTAATATCATAATTTATCTACATGACCTTAAAAAGAAAAGAGATAACCTAGATTATTTTAGAATATTATTTCTTGTTCAAAATGCATTAGGAAAAGAATTCCAAGATTACCATAGTTTTGATGAATTAGGAGCTTAGAAGGTTAGTGTTGTAACAAATATTTTGAAATCAAGTTCTAATTTGGGTGTAGTCATGGCACTCTAGGAAAAAGTTCCTTTCATCTTCAACCCTCTTAGTGTAACAAAGATGATAAATTCTAGCATCACACTATATTTTGAGAAAGTGAATTTCATCTTCAACCTTCTTAGTGTCACAAAGATGATAAATTCTAGCATCACAAGTGCCTTTCATCTTCAAACCTCTTAGTGTCACATACATGATAAATTATAGCATCACACTATATTTTTAGAAAGTTACTTTCATCTTCAACCCTCTTAGTGTGACAAATATAATAAATTCTAGCATCACAATATATTTTGTGAATAGTTCAATGCCCAACTTCATTGTGGAGCTTATAAAAGCTCATAAATGTTTTATAAATGTTGATTTTCTTGTTTTTACTAGTTAGAATTGAGAATTAACTACCTTCTTAAATATTATCTTAACTTTTATTTTCCAACTCTTTATTGCACCATAAAAATTTAAAATTAAAATATAACAATATTTTTAATGTCATCCAAAAAATAGCATATTTCTATATTCTCCAATTATTTAACACAATATCCACATTATTTGATAGCAATAAACTTTACAAACACTATACTTTTGTAACAAACCTTGACATCACTCTCCAACATATGAGTTTTTTTTTTTATTTGGTATAACTAATAATAATGCATCGACTAATGTACTAAAAATCAATATTTCTACTCCATATGTGTCCCTTTTTTTTCAACATACCATTATAAATCATATTTTATTATTTTCATGAAACTCAACTCACCTACTTAATCCATATATCACATACCTCAATATTATTATAATTATTTTCACCAACTTTACTTGTGATTTAATCTACTAGTTGTATACTTGGCCATTTAATGTCGTATGACAAGGTCTACACACCATTGTACACATGGAGGGCGATGAACTTAATTTTTTTACGGTTTCATGTGAGGTGGCAACCTACTTGCTTCCTCTGGCACTCCCTACACTTGATAGTTGTGCAATGGGTAGCACAGACCCAATAATCCACCTACTCGTCACCCAATCCCATGTGAGGAGGTATGTGATGACACGAATCTTCATGGTTACGATTTCGAGGGTAAATCAATGGTTGTGTATCCTTGGCCCCATATAAACAACTCTAATGTATTAGGGTTAACCCTATCCTATTCCTGAACTCCTAAGTTCTCTCTTCTACCCATTTTCCTCGCCCTCTTCCAATTTCGATAGAGCTATTGTTCCTTCATATTTCCAAATGCACATTCATAAACCTGTCCCTTTCCAGGGTCCGATTTGAGGTTAATTTCACCATTTCAAAATTTTTTTCCTACTCCATTGCTTGGGCATAGCCCTGGTTCACCGCGGTGTTTGACAGTCACGGGTTCATTACCATTTCCCACCACTTACGAGAGAACTCTGAGCGACAACATGGGGACAATGAAGGGTTGGTGTTCGGCTATGCGTTCACTTGACCTGGTTTCAGGTAATTTTTTCGAAATTATCTTTCTTACTCAATTTTCCCTTGAAATCCCATATCTTTCACTCCCGGGATTAAATTTCGGTTTGTTTTATTTCTTGTACAGGTGTTGTAGTGACCCAGGGCATCATTTTGCCCAATGACTCCACTACGCTTAAGATTTCTGCTTCTAACACCTAGGTTACTTTATTGGCTAAGCTTCTCCTAGTTTAAGATTGTTTTAGTCTATTTCCCTTATTTTCTTCGAATCTAACTAGTGAATTCTTTCCTTGAATCTAGGTGGGTCATCAGCAACAGACCTCAACAAGTTTATCCAAGTAAGGGTTTTGGGATTTATTATTTGCATGCCATAGTCTAGTTTGCTGGAAATTTCTTACTTGAATGAGTCCACAGTTAATTGATACGTGTTTGTTTGGTCCTCACAGGTATGCTTTATACTGGAGTTTGGACCGGAAGATATCTGTCGCAACTGGCTCGCTCTGCACTAATTGTCGCTTGTATGCTTCCAGGTTGGTTCCTTACTAGTTTCGACCTCCTCCACTCCATGGAGTTTGATTCTTGACATTACAATTTCTCCATTATTGTTCTGCTAAGTTTTTCCCTATATGGAAGGCCTTACAGTATGGTGGTCATGAGGGTTGTTATCACTGTGACTGTATAAATTTTCTAAGGAATACCTCAGGGTACCCTCCAATGTTTGATTCAAATACTTATCTTTTCTATTTAGTCTAAGTTGGACTTCGTTTGGGGGTATCAACCTAAGCAAGATGAGATAATTGTTATGTTCATGCTTATTTAACTGTGCACATAGTTTATAAGACTCTATTTGGACATCTCATAGAGTTTTGTGTTTTGTAAAGCCAAGTTGTAGGCTCACGATTTAGCGGCCATATGTTAACGAATAAATTCTTAAGTTATCCCCTATTTTGGGTCTATTGATATTCATATGTATTGCAGAGCTCTATTCTTAAAATGTTTTATGGTTCTATTATTGAAACCCTGAATGGTTATCCTGATGTATCTAGTTATATACATGAGTGTTTATCGAAGTATATATGTATACATACATTTTTAGTTAATCATATTGACACTTTGCTGTACTACTCAAGCGGATTTTTCTGCTTTAGTATTTTTAATTTATACCTATTTTGTATACCCTTTATGGAGCAGTTCTTGTAGACCTCCTTAATGATTGACCTTCGTTTAATATTTGAAGTCTGCTAAAATGTTTGCTTCAGCATAGTATGTATGATCTTATCCTAGAAATCAGTTGTCATTCATTAAATTTTCTATAGTAATCTACATGGTCTGAAGGCATGAAAAGTATTAGCACAACATAAAACAGTTCCAGCATCTGTCTTCTTGCAAGATTGTATGTCATACATCTATTGATTTACTTAACTTTACTGTAAAATTTCCACTGTTTGCATGCATTTAACTATATAAATTCAATTCGTGAAGGCAAAGTCTTCATCTTTGTTAATTTCAAACTGGTAGGCCAATTTGTTAATTTACCCTCTTAATTCACAGCAAATCGTACTATATTATTTCACTGGATTAAAACATCCAAATGAATTGCATAAATCTTGTCATGCATTTGATTTAAGACGTGCACAAGTAAATACACCTACTTTTTTTCATGCACCGGATTATGAGTGTTCAATGGAAATACGTGCTTCATGAATTTATTTATAAACATGCAAGTATAACTACATGCACTACCTAATGCACATAATTAAAAAGCATTCAATATACTGCATAATTTTTTTGTTCCTCGATTTCGATTAATATGATATGCTTTGAATCTCTCATGCAAATCACCACAACGTGCATGCATTAATATAAGATATTCCCCACAGAATGCATTAATTTAATATATTACCTCTGTGTGCAAGGTTTCTATCCCATAAATCTCAACCTGCTGCGACATGTATATTATTTGTCCCTTAATTTCACTATTGAAGCAAGATTTTGAGAACTTGGCACCCTTTAAGAAGAATTTATATGAGGAGGTAGAGGACATCACCTCTATGATTGAAGATGAGGTCAGGGAATATCGCAAGAGACGTGAAATTACAGTCGATGGCCGGGACGTAATAAAACTGAGCTCTGATTTTCTTGGGTGGTAAGTGATGGTCTCTGTTATGTTTGCAACTTTATTATTATTGGAGTCTATTGGAGGTTTTCCAATTTCTACTAAAGCTGTATGAATATTTGTTTCTTTCTAGGAAATAATTGGCTCACAAGAACTCAAGGCAAACCATGCTATTGAGCGAATTGTGGAGATTGTTTCGGAAGATGAGAAGTATACAAGGTGCATTTTATCCTTCCTAGGTGCATTTTATAGTATATACTGACTATCGTTTTTCCTTTTAGTTGTGCAAATGCACCCATGAATTAAGACATTTCTCTTTTAGGTTAATACATCTCTTAGAGGAGATCATGGATGGTAGCCGCTTGCTTATCTTTTTGGAAACTAAAAAAGGCTGTGACCAAGTTACTAGGAAACTTCGTATGGATGGATGGCCAACACTATCAATTCATGGAGATAAAAGCCAAGCTGAGAGAGACTGGGTCTTATCAGAATTTAAGGCTGGAAAGAGCCCTATTATGACTGCTACCGATGTTGCTGCACAAGGCTTGGGTATGTGGAAATTGATGTATTAAATAATCGAAAGTTCACTTTTTGTACACCAGAATGTTTACAAGGTTGTTTTTTATTACCTATTCATGGTTCATCTCTTTATTTTTTAGAATAGAGGAGGTTGATTATAGGATCAACTATGTAGATTCCAAACTTCTTGCCTTTAGCTCCAAGAGCTAAATTGAAATGTTATTGGGGATTAGAATTGAAATTATTTGATATTTTCAGTGGGCTAATCATTACAAGTTGGGTGGAGGGTGTAAAAATAATGCATTGATTGAAATTTAGTGGGTTGATTTTTTCAAGTTGGGGATTCTGGGCTGCTAGTGGTTATTCCCAAGCGTGGATTGTAGCTTGGCGGTGGTTGAATACAACTCCTATGTTTGATGGCAGGGAACCTCATTGCCGCCACCAATGCTCTGGTCCAAATTTATGGAGCTGGCTTTCTAGTGAAACCTGATTGGATTTTGCAGCATGTGACCTTTCTCCCATACGTGGCAGATTTTGTTGTAGTCTACTGTCAGATGGCAAGCCTTTCTTGGACTGTGTAATAAGAATTGCATTATTGAGGCATGGTTTCTTATTTCATGGTTATTGTTCTATGCTTTTGTCTTACATATGGACATTTCATTAGGGCCATACCTATATCACCCAATTGGTTCTACTTGGGAAACATAGAAAGCCAATACTATTAAATGAGGCCTGTAGTCTGAGAGTTCATTTATGCATCAGGTATATTCTTATGTTGGGTGCAGGGATAGAATATACTACATCTATTGCAAAATATAACATTTTTCTTCTTAGTATTAGAGAGATATGACCTATTTTCCATCTGGTGATCATTATTGGTGCTTCTTTTACTTACAAGATAGAGATGCTTGCAGTCCTCTCTTATTCTATATATGCATGTATCAGCCATTCACATTGATTATTTTTGGGCATCAATTATATCCATGTAATTCTTTCCTTCCTCCTGGCATAATGTTTTGGGTATGAACTGTAATTGACAATCTTGTACAAATAAGATCAAGTTCTTGAATTGCATTAATTAGTCATGTGTACTTGTACAACTAAGATGAAATGCTTAGGCCCTCTTATTATATTTTGATTACAAGTTCAGTTTTATCTTTTGACACATTCTTTGTTCCATCAGAACATATTGATTTTACGTATTGTTTTAAAATTTCGTATCATTAATCATCTCATTTTTTTCCACCTGTCAGGTCGTCAAATAATAGAGCATACAAAGAGGCTAGTTGAAGAAAGGTTCAAAATAGTTGGTGGTTACCAATCCAATGTTGAGGTAGGCTATTATTTAGCAACTAAATGCATTTGTAACCTTTGAACTGGATCAGTAATGACAGGAAGTACACTTGTTGTATTGGTGATAGTCCATGTTCTTGAAATCATAATGGGTGATCTGATCCTAACCAAGATTTCTACTGTAAAGCTTGATATTATATTTTTATATTTGAATCTAGGTTGTATATGGAGATACAGATTCAATTATGATACAGTTTGGTGTACCAAATATAGAAGAGGCCATGACGCTAGGGAGGGAAGCCTCAGATTATATTAGTGGTACATTTACAAAGGTACAGTGTCAAGAATTTTAAATATCCGTGAAGCCTCTAGAGTTGTTAATGATGTTTTTGTAGGGATGAATGTTTTAATATCACCTTTCTTTTTAAAACTAATCTTCTTTTGACATTCCACTTCCATGAGATCTTTGTAAATATGCACAAGACAGGATGATCAGTTATGCTTTTCTGTGGCTTATCTGCATCTGTTTGGTGCATCTTTGGAATCTAATCACTGTCTTATTTAACATATGATTTTATGCAGCCTATTAAACTAGAATTTGAAAAAATATACTACCCATACATGTTGATCAGCGAGAAAAGATATGTTGGGTTTTTGTGGACAAAGCCAGATGCTTATGACAAAATGGATACTAAAGGTGAAAAACCTGATCTTTTTGTTTCAAAGACAGGCCTTAGTGTTTGTGAAGGCTCAAAATGCTCTTAGAAAATTAATTTATTTGGTGCCTTCTTAATTATTAAATATTCCTGATCTTTTAAATATTCCATATCAACAGGCATTGAAACAATGCGAAGGGATAATTGCCTGCTGGTGAAGAACTTGGTTACAAAGTGCCTTCACAAAATACTCATTGATCGTGACATACCTAGTGCAGTGCAGTATGTCAAGAACACTATTTCTGACTTGTTAACGAACAGAATGGATTTGTCACTTTTGGTGATAACTAAGGTGAGAACAATGAATCCTTCTGCATGTTTATGACCAAATTTGTTTGACCATTTGTTACTTTTGAAATGGAGAAAATATGATAGGGGGAAGAGGAGATTTACATTGTGAGCAAGTCACTTATTACATATTCCTAGTTTCAAGTGTTAGAAATATATACTATATACCTACTTCGGGACATTTCACATGATTTTACAACTTTTAACTTTACTTGAATTCTCATAAAATCGTGAATTTTTCAAATAGCTCTTTAACTTATCTGCATCCATTTAGATTATTATTCTTTTGATATATATGTAATTACATTTGGCTTTGGAAAATGAACCTAATTTACATTGCATGTCGTTTTCTTCGTTATATATATATATGAATTTTAGGTCTTCGTTTTTACAGATTTGAAAGGCTATCAAGGAGGTCATGATTGCTTAGGTACAGAAGGTGTGCTTCAAGTAAGCCTAGGTTGCTTTGTATCCAATTTTAAAATTTATATGCCTTACAAGCTGTTTGGCTTTTAAACACGTTGGATACCGGATTCTAATTTATTGTCATGAGCTTTTTAAGTTTGAAGTGGCATCATGTCTTTCAGAGAAGGTAAATCCAGATCAGTATCAAGGTCTGAATTTTCATGCAAAAACTAATCACCCATTGGTTACAAACCAGATTATTTCTAGGGGATTTAACATGCAAGTGGCCTTGGCAATTTTCAAATGCATAACCATGGCAACATAACTTACATAAAATCATATCCGCGTATCAATGCCATTTGACTATAAGTGGAACATGTGTCTCGGGCACTTCGTGTAATGTCAAGCACGTTATTTTCCCCAACAGTATTGGACCATAGCGATAGGCCTTTGGAGTCTGAACTGATTACCTTAACATCACCTCAGATATTTTATTTTGATATGTTTCTTACAACAATTGGAACTACGAAGTTGCATGAATGTCATGACTCATGGCATTCAGGATGGTGGCCCTTGAAGAGCCTTATGTGGATTGCTCTGATGGTGATCCCCTTTTTTATTCCATCTGCTCTTATTCAATTCTATGGTGAGTTTACTTAAAATGATTCTCATCAATCTATTTCAATACCAAATCTGGTTCAAATTACAAATTTTCACTCTGTTTCTACTTAAATTAGACAGGTTTCATGACTTTGTGGCAAATTGCAATTAGACATCAAAATTGTCCAAACATGGACTTCATAAAATGACATATCATAAACTAACGTCTTTGTAACTATTGATGCAGGTGAAGTTGCTAGATTTGGTGTCGGGTATTCTTCTCTTCTTTCACGTTTTTTGGATTCAATGTGCCTTTTAAGTACACAAACAATCTGCATGGATAAATTAACTTCTAGAGAATCAATTTTACATTTGTTTATTTGTAGAAAATAGTTGATGACAAATCCAGGGGTGGGGGTTGGTGATATTTTCACGCTATGTTTCACTAGTTCAGTGATATCTAACAGATCCCCCGTATAGCAATCACCTATGTCATCAAAATGTCTCCCTACATTCTGTACTTGGAAGGGATTCAGTCAATATTTACTACTAGCAATGGGAGGAAGAATTGTCAAGGGAGGCCCTTATACAATTGAAGAGAATCAAAACATGACAATATATAATATATCTACATTTTTAATCTCATCCTGAGAAAAATTGATTACTATTTAGCTACGGCAGAAACATATGTTTGCAGGTCATATCCTTTATCAAGGCTATCAGCCTATTCTTAAGGGCATTGTTGTTTGCCTGTGCTAACAATCTCTTTGTTGAGTCAGGGTCTGACAAAGACTGGAGATGACTATGTAGTCAAGGCAACACACGTGGAACTAGCTGAGCGCATGCGGAAGGTAAATACTGGAAATAACTTCTCAGAACAAGTATAATGAATGGTGCAATGCCTTCTGGTTCCATTTCAATCCTATCTCTCTATTTTTATTACTGCAGTGCATCTAAAGACTCTTGTAATATTTTGTTTTTTATTGACAATGAGTCCATTGTTGGATTTTTTAAATTGATGTCGTGTTTTAAAGCAAAGTTGCCCCTGGTTTACAGAGGGATGCTACAACTACTCCAACTATGGGTGATCGTGTTCCATTTGTCATCATAAAGGCTGCAAAAGGTTCCAAGGTAATAATTAACCCCTTCTGTGCTCAGCATAAGTCTCGATATTGCACTAAAAAATGGTTATTTTAATTATTTTGTTATGTTTTATTTGGAGGCATAATTTACAGAGGGATTATGGATATAATGACTAATGTGTTTACTTGGGCTCAGGCATATGAGAAATCTCAAGATCCAATTTATGTACTAGAGAATAACATCCCTATTGATCCACAATATTATCTGGAGAATCAACTGAGCAAGGAGAAATACCAAAGCATCATCACTTGCAGTTTATGCTTTTTTTGAAAATTTCACCAGTGTTTCAAATATATCTTGATAGATAGTAATTCTTTCCAGCTAAGTGTTTTTTATTAGTGCCTGGTTTTGCTCTGTAGCCGTTTCTAAGAATATTTGAGCCCATTTTGAAGAATGCAAGCAAGGAGCTTCTTCATGGTAGTCACACACGAGCAATTTCCATATAAACTCCTTCAAATAGTGGAATTATGAAATTTGTCAAGAAACAACTCAGTTGTATTGGTTGTAAAACACCTATCAGGTATTTAGTTAATACAAGTAGAGGGTGTCCTGCATGTGGTTTCCTTGCTTATAGTAGTGCACAATTGAGAGTAACTATTATTTCAGTTTGTCGCTTTAGAAAGCTACTAGGGTTCATCTTTTTGATGTGGAAAAATCTATGAGGTTGCATGATTCCATGCCTACTCTCCTTGTAAGAAGTTGTCTAGCTTTCTTATAATAAGAATGTCTGGTTATGTTGCTTCATACTGAAATTCATGATGTTACCTGATTTCATGTTGCCATTGCAGCAAAGAAGATTAGACACTTTGTTCACATTGCAAAGGAAGAGAAGCAGAATTGTATCAGAAAACGGTTGCAAATGGTAAGTTGGTATTCTAATACCATTACTCTTTATTTGGAGAATTTAAAGTAGGCCTTGTGTATATTGTTCTCACCTAGATTTTCTATCATATGACACTAATATTTGATCAATGTCAGTGAGGGAATTAGAAATTCTCTTTCGTAAACTATGGACACAATGTTAGCAGTGCCAAGGCTCTTTGCACCAAGATGTTCTTTGCACAACGTTTTTGAATGCTATATTTCAAGTATTACATTTTCATAACATGATTTAAATTTACATTATGGATGTATTTTGTAACATTTGTGTGATCATGCATTTGTTTTTAAGCAATAGGATTTTTATTTTTTTTTACAATTACTCTCTTTTACACTTACATTGATGTCCTATCCTTATTGCAGTCGTGACTGCCCAATATTTTATCGTAGGAAGAAAGCTTAGAAAGACCTAACTGAAGCATAGGTGCAACTAGAGCGCTGGCAGTTTTGAGGATGCTGCCTGTGTAGCTTGTAATTTTTTGTATTATCGAATATTTTTGTTTTCCTGAATTTTCTCTGGTGTATGTTTCTCTGATTTAATGGACCAGGGAATTTATTTGGTCCCTGAATCAGGATGAGCATCGTTTATTTATTGTACAGTAATTGTCAAGTCCTTGTTATTTAATGTTAACCAAATCGATATATCTTTTCTCCTTGCAAATGAGATGGAGAAAATGTCAAAATAGATACATACTTCCCAAGGCACACCATATAAATGCAATGTGCACGCATATCCCAAATTTTAGGAGAGCACACACTATAAAACATAGATCTGCAGGCTTACATATGTATATCCAGACATGCATATAGTTGAATGGATGGATGGATGGATAGGTAGATAGAGATGGATACCCAGATAGATTGGCAGGAGCATTGCAACTACAGTGTTCACTACTAAAATGACTGGAAATAACATGACAAATTTTACAGTTTTATTATTCGAAGAGTATCTTCTACGTTTAAATAGTATCATTGAGAGTGAACACTGCAAGGATGCATATGATGGATTGAGGATAGTGCAACTCAAGTTTAGATCACCATATTTGTGATGCGCTGACTTTGAAGTTATTTCATTGGCTGTCATGCGACTGTTGATTAAGTACGCTTATAATACCGATTTTGCATATGGGAAATTTAGCATTAGTTATGTGATTAAAGTCCCTACAAGGGATATTTCATTTACCGTCACTAAAACAGTTATTTCTTTAAATGATTCTCATGGGAATGTTGTTCCAAACATCGATGTCTTTAACATGATCATGAAAGTGGTAATGAAAGCTGCCAAGGATTATGAAAAGGAAGTTATCTCAGGGTTATTCCTTCGCTTGTATATTTCAGGGATGCAGGACAAGGAGGTCACTCTTAGCGAGGATGAAATTAATTCCCAACTTAGGGAATTAATTAATTCCAACATAGTGGGTGGAGAACCACAAGCAGTGAAATCTATGGTTAGGAAACCTCATTATCCCAATTATGTAACGACACTCCCAGCTAGGCGTAAGGACATGAAACCTTTCATTGTTGTCGATACGGAGACTATTCTCGTCAATGGTGTTCATGTCCCTTACGCAGCGGGTTACTTAATTGTATACCGTGGTGATGATATTGCAACTATGCCTGATTATGCAACTCAAATGTTTTTCATTGAGGATTCTGCCTTCATCATGCCTGAATTTGAAGAAAGAAGTCATAACATGGTGTCACAATTTCTAATGCACTTAGGTTTGGTTGCTGAGAGAAGGAATATTAACATTGTTTACTTCCATAACTTATCTCGGTTCGATGGTATTTTATTGCTGAAGTATTATGCTTCTCATGAAGTATTTTGAGCAGATTTATTTTTTTTAAATAATTTTTGGCATGAGCAAATCCAAGACAATAGTTTGAGCAGATTTATTTTTTTTTAAATAATTTTTTTTGAATTATGGACATTTTTTTTTTTAAATAATTTTTTATATTGTCTCTAGAGAGACAATAGTTTGAATTATAGACATTTATCTTTTTTAATAATTTTTTATATTGTCTCTAGAGAGACAATAGTTTGAATTATGGACATTTATTTTTTTTTAAATAATTTTTTTATTGTCTCTAGAGAGACAATAGTTTGAATTATGGACATTTATTTTTTTTTAAATAATTTTTTATATTGTTTCTAGAGGGACAATAGTTTGAATTATGGAATTGTCTCTAAAAAGACAAAAATGTAATTGTCTCTAAAGAGACACAAATGAAATTGTCTCTAGAGACAAATCAAATTGTCTTTATAGAGACAATAATAATATGTGTTCTATATTGTCTTTATAGAGACAAATTTTTGAGACATTAGATTTTGAGACACCCACTTAGACGCAATATTTAAAACAATACACAAGTTTCATTTTGTCTTAACTTAAGACAATTGACTCAAATATTGTCTTAAAACCCCTAGTAGTGACATAAAACTTATAACATAGGGTGTAGGAATTTTTTATACTTTTATTTTTCTTATTTCAATTATATTTTTATCATTTTTTGAGATCTTCACGCTGATCACATCAAAATGTTAAATTTCATAGATCTTAGGCTGATCGGATTACGGCAATTAGCTGACAGCTGACCACCTGACCTCATGCGAAACTCCTATTTGTGGTTTGTCTGTTCCTCGCAGGCACGATACATCGTCCCTGCAGAACTATATGTTTTTAGTTGAATTCCGTAATAAGAAAACATGTGGGAGTTGTTAGATCCATGGTGAATACCTTGGCTACCATGTCTCGATCACCGCAGAGTTGTTAGATCCACAGAAACGATACGTCGTTCCCTGGCGAGCGAGAGACGAATGGATCGGGGTCGGAATCGGGAGGAAATAATATATATCCAATTGAATGTTCCCGTAATATGTCGCAGTTATATTTAAACGCTCATTGTGCCGATGAATAAATTAAATCGAAAGACAAGCTTACATTCAAATAATTCTGCAATCAACCAATGATTCAAGGTTATGGAGGAATCTTAGGTTTTTGTTTCTTCCACCAAACCATGGCGTGAACCATTATTTGGGTGAACAAACTTTATAACTGAATACCGTGACTCCTCTACGTTGAATATTACGTATTCAAATAACAATGTAAACAATTATGTGCGGGAAAAAAATCAAACATAGAATATAAGGTATTCGTTTGACTATGGAAACAACGAATGTGTTCAAGCCTTTGGAGGAATGTTTGAATCCTTGTTTCAGTCATTAAGAACCATTATGTGACTTAATAAGTATACATTTATTTCTGATAGTTGAGAGATCAAAATTTTCCAAATGCAAATTTAATGTAAAAGATAATGTATTGTTTAATCATTTTTTGAGATCTTCAGGCTTATCCGATACATTAAAATATAATTTTTTGAGATCCATTCCTGTTTGGTTATATAATAAGAAATCGTTTGGGAAGCTTTTAGATTCAAGTCGAATTTCATAGTCGTGTACTGCCAGTTACAGAGATTAGATGACCAGCTGACCTCATGCGAAACTCATTTTTGTGGTTTGTCTGTTCCTGGCAGATGCGATACATCATTCTCTGCAGGCTGATACGTTTTTCAGTTTAATTCCGTAATCCGAAAACATGTGGGAGTTGTTAGATCCATGGTGATCACCTTGTCTAGCTTGTCCTAATCATCGAAGAGTTGTTAGATCCACACTGAATTTCTCGGTTAAATTCCCGACAGTCGCGTCCTGGCACCTAATCATCACAATTGCCTCACCGCTGACCTCGTGCGGAACTCTTCTTTGCCGTTGTCCTTTCCCTACAGAAACGATACGTCGTTCCCTGGCCGCGAGCGAGGAAGGACTGGATCGGGTTCGATCCCGAGGAAGTAATATTTATCCAATTGAATATTCCCGTAATATATCCTACTGATCTTGAAACGATCATTATGCCAATGAATAAATAAAATCGAAAGATAAGGTGACATTCAAATAATTCTGCAATCGACCAATGATTCACGGTTCTGCGGGAATGTTAGGTTTTTTGTTTCTTCCACCAAGAACATTACGGTGAACCATTATATGGGTGAATAAATTTTAAAACAGAATAAATTACACCGACTGTTCCACGCCGAATATTATGGTATTCATTTAAGTCTGCAATCAACGAATATTTTCAAGACTTTGGAGGAATGTTTGAATCCTTGAATCCTTGCTTCGGATAAATTAAACAAAAACAACCCTCACATCTCTACGCCGAATATGCTGGTAATCTATTAATTCTACAAACAACGAATGAATTGAAGCCTTCAGGGGAATATTTTGGTCTTTGTTTCTTCCACAAGGAACCATTGGTCTTTGTTTCTTCCACAAGGAACCACTTTGTGGGTGAATAATTTAAACGGATAATACGACACTTTGTGGGTGAATAAATTAAACGGATAATACGACACTTCTCCTCAATGAGTGTGAGCGTATTCAAATAATATCGCTAATAACGAATGTGTCCAAAGACTTGCGAAGCAACGTTTGAATCTTTGCTTCTCCCGCCAAGAACCATGATGAGGGTCAATAAAATTTAAAAAAAGGACAAAAATTCTGGCAGTGGTCGCTGAATAATCTGCAAACAACGAATCAGATCAAGCATCTGGGGGAATATTTTGATCTTTGTTTCTTCCACCATTAACTATTATGTGGGTTTGTAAGTTCATTCCGAAAAAAACCAAAAAACCTTCATTACTCTGTGCTGCATATGATCGTAATCAAATATGTTTGCAAGAAAGTAATGAGCTAAAGCATTTCCTCTTACTAATAGGTTTTTAATTAAACTAGATTATATCTATTTAATTCTTAATTTATACATATTGACAGGATCAAATTTTTGGAGTTGTAATTTTTTTTTCTCCAAATTCTACACTCTACAAAAATTGTATCCAAGAAAATTTGATAATCCAAAGTTAAATAAATCTATATTAATTTAATTAATAAATCCAAAATTAAATGAATCTAAATACTTTAATATTTTATGGTGATAAATGGCTTTAGCTCATTACTTGCTTGCAGACATATTTGATTAGGATCATATGCAACGCAAAGTAGATAAATGGCTTTAGCTCATTACTTGCTTGCAGACATATTTGATTAGGATCATATGCAACGCAAAGTAGTCAAGGTTTTTTCGGTTTTTTTTGGGAATTAACTTACAAACCCACATAATAGTTAATGGCGGAAGAAAAAAAGTTCAAAATATTCCCCCATATGGTTGATCTTATTCGTTTTTGGCAGAGTATTCAGCGAGAAGCCAGAATTTATTTTTATTTTTATTTTTTAATTTATTGACCCAGATAATGTTTCTCTGCGGGAAAACCAAAGATTCAAATGCTCTTCCTAAGTTCTCGACACGTTTGTTATTATTGATATTTATTAAGAAGAGCTTCGGCATTAATTATATGTAAAAAAGTTTTGTGGACTTGTTTCAAACCAATTAGTGTCATTCATGGTTACTACAATTTGAGGAGTCAAGATCCTTGTTGCCAATTATATATGGAGAGCAGATCATCCAAACGGCTAGGTTGACCAGGTTGACCATCAAAGCCTAGATTAAAAACTATATTAAAATATTAATAAGTCAAAGGTATTATATTAGTTATTCTATTTTATTATATTAATATATCTTTCTTGGGTTAATAAATTACTTAATTAAAGTCATTTATAATTTATTTGATCATACCACTCTGGATAAGTAAAAGGGGGGTTTTTATAGAATGTTAAATTATTTTATTATATTTATATACTAAATTACCTAATTCTAATATTTAATCAATTGTATCATGAATAAGGGGGTTTATTTTTTTATTTTTTTATTTTTTGGAACAAATTATTTATGAGTATTGGTTAAAATTGATTTTTATTCTTATTTTATTTTTATTTTTATTTTACTTATATGGTAAAGGTAGAAACTTAGTAACAAATAGGCATAATAATATTAATAAAATTTTTGATAAGGAAATAGTAATAAAAATTAAAATGAGCGTCAATTTTTTATTTAAAACAAGTAGGACAAGAACAAGACAAAAGTAAAAGACTAAATAAAAAGAGAACCCTAGGAGGAGGGAAAAGACAACTCTAAGGAGAAGGAACCGGGGAATAAGGGGAAACCTTGATGAGACTAAGAAGAAAGGGTAGGGATCCAACTATGACTGATCTTCTAGCCATCATCTCTATTGAGATTGTTAGGACTTTTTTCAATTTCAATCGCTTCCCTGAATTTACAGTGATGGAACTACGCAACCTTGGTAATAACCTTGGCCTCCTCAATACAAACATGATGCTTGGTCTTTTCCGCATGCTCTGCTAACACTGAAGACTTGGTTCTCCCATGTCTTAGGTCAGCTGCATGTTCATTTATCCTTTGATGGATGGAGCGCCCAGTTTCCCCGATATAGGGTGTCCCACATGGGATCAAGTAGACACCCTTCATGTCCTTAGGGTCAATGGGATCTTTCACCGATCGAAGGGATTTACGAATGGTGATGAGGGGCCTAAAGGTTGAGGGAATATTATACTTCTTAAGGATCTGAGCAATCTTGTCCGTGGTTCCCTGGACATAGGGAAGATGGACACCTAGCAGGCGTTCTTTAGGTTCTTTTCTAGTAACAGAATTTTTAGAGGCTCTAAGGAAAGCCTTCTGACCTAGGCGCCTACTATAGCCATTCTCCACAAAAAAATGAAGGAGATGGGATTTTTCCTTATCGAAGCTCTTATTATCAGAAATCCTAAGGGCACGAGTAGTGAGGGTGTTGAGAACCCCCAATTTTTGAGCGGGGAAATGATGGGAATTGGCATGAAGATACTACTCAATATGCGTTTTCTTCCGGAACACTAAGTGGGAGAGGGAACCGTCCTTATTCTTAGAAATAAGAATATCCAAGAAGCATAGGCAACCATTAAATTCTTTTTCCATGGTGAACTTAATGGCAGAGGATTGGCAGTTGAGGTGATTGAAGAAGAGATCCAACTCCTCTTGGCCATGGGACCAGATGACATTAGTGTCATCAACATACCTTTTCCAAAGCTTGGTAGGAGACGGGCTGAGGCTAAAGCTTTGGCTTCGAAATATTCCATAAAAATATTCGCAACAATAGGGGAAAGGGGTGAGCCCATGGCAACACCACAGGTCTATTCAAAGAACTCACCCTCGAAACATAAAAAAGTGGAAGTGAGACAAATCTCAACCAACTGAGCGGTATCGAGATCTGTTAGGCGATAGATCACTTCCAAGGCCTCCTTTATAGGGTTACAAGTGTAAAGGGAGACCAAGATGTATTCAAGGTCAAGCTTAATATCCTTAAGCTCATTAATGAAGGAAGCATAGTCTTTCATGAAGGACTCTGTATGGCCAACTAGGGGCTTAAGCTTAAGGGCAAGGAACTTGGCTAGAAGGTAGGTCGGACCACCAATGGTGTTGACAATAGACCTCAGGGGGGGCCCTTCTTTGTGAATCTTTGGCAACCCATAGATCCTAGGAGTAATGGGACTACTCCCAATGAGTTTATGGCAAAGGGAATTCACAGAGCTACTGGATTTGATAGCAAGAGCCACCGCCTTAGAAATCTTCTTAAGAGGGTTCTTGGGCAACTTTTTATAACTGCCACTATTTTGAATATGACCTAACATCTTCTTGCGGTAATCATCCCTGTTAAGGATGACCATAGCTCCCCCTTTGTCAGCCTTCATAACGATGATATCTTTGTTCTGGTTTAAGGTTTTAAGGGCAATGAATTCCTCATTACTGAGGTTCTTCCAAGGGGGCTTAACCTTTCTGAGGATGACAACACTCAGATCTCTGTGTCACCGGATCTTTCTACCTCCCCCATCGTTGTTGCTGCTAGCCTGCGTAACTGTTTACCTATGCAGCATGGCATTTAGTTGTCACCGGTTCCTTCCGCCTCCCGTAGTGTTGATGCTACCAGCTGGAGATTCTGTAAGAGCTCACCGTTGCGTGGTAAGTGCCATTCGCATATGTTTTGTTTTAATATTTCACGTAATTATAATGATAATAATAATAATAATAATAATATTATTATTATTATTATTATTATTATTATTATTATTATTATTATTATTATTATTATTTTATGTAATTATAATAATAATATTAATAATGAAAATAATAATTTTTTATATAATAATAATAATAGTATTAATAATTATAATATTAATAATAATAATAATAGTAAGTTATGTAATTATAATAATAATATTAATATTAATAATTTGTGTGTTATTAATAACAAGGATAATATTAATAATAATAATAATAATATTGATAATGAATCTATTAACAATAACATTAACATTAGTAATGACAATGATATTAATTTATCGCTTGAGAATAATAACTATTTTAGCAAAAACAATGAGGTCTTGAACTTGGACAAGAATATTCTTCCCCCTCCCTCCCGGAACAATAGAGTTGTTAACTTGTCTAGTTTCTCTTTTTCCCCATCTATTTTTAGACTTTTAGGCAAAGGTTTAAACTTTGCCCTAGCCCCTAGAAAAATCTCGGTGGATGATATTATTTGTGACGTGGAATACGCGATTAAAGATCTTCCAGATAATATCAAGGACACTATTAGGCAGGATTTTGCTGTCGTCCTTAGAAAGGCTAAGTCCCCACTAAAGAACCTCAGTAATGAGGAATTCATTGCCCTTAAAACCTTAAACCAGGACAAAGACATCGTCATTCTGAAGGCTGACAAAGGGGGAGCTGCAGTCACCCTTAATAGGGATGATTACCGCAAGAAGATGTTAGATCATCTTCACAATAGTGGCAGTTATAAAAAGTTTCCCAAGAACCCTCTTAAGAAAATTTCTAAGGTGGTGGCTCTTGCCATCAAATCCAGTAGCTCTGTGAATTCCCTTTGCCATAAACTCATTGAGAGTAGTCCCATTACTCCTAGGATCTATGGGTTGCCAAAGATTCACAAAGAAGGGGCCCCCCTGAGGCCTATTGTCAACACCATTGGTGGTCCGACCTACCTTCTAGCTAAGTTCCTTGCCCTTAAGCTTAAGCCCCTAGTTGGCCATACAGAGTCCTTCGTGAAAGACTCTGCTTCCTTCATTAATGAGCTTAAGGATATTATGCTTGACCCTGAAAACATCCTCGTCAGCTTTGATGTGGTCTACCTTTACACTTCTATCACTATAAAGGAGGCCTTGGAAGTGATCTATCGCCTAACAGATCCCGATACCGCTCAGCTGGTTGAGATTTGCCTCACTTCCACTTTTTCTATTTCAGGGGTGAGTTCTTTAAATAGACCTGTGGTGTTGCCATGGGCTCACCCCTTTCCCCTATTGTTGTGAGTCTTTTTATGGAAACTTTCGAAGGCAAAGCTTTAGCCTCGGCCTGTCTCCTACCCAAGCTTTGGAAAAGGTATGTTGATGACACTAATGTCATCTGGTCCCATGGCCAAGAGGAGTTGGATCTCTTCTTCAATCACCTTAACTATCAATCCTTTTCCATTAAGTTCATCATGGAAAAAGAAGTCAATGGTTGCCTCCCCTTCTTGGATATTCTTATTTCTAAGAATAAGGACGGTTCCCTCTCCCACTCAGTGTTCCGGAAGAAAATGCATACTGAGCAGTATCTTCATGCTGATTCCCATCATTTCCCTGCTCAAAAATTGGGGGTTCTCAATGCCCTCGCTACTCGTGCCCTTAGGATTTCTGATAATAAGAGCTTCGATAAGGAAAAATCCCATCTCCTTAATGTCTTTGTGGAGTACAGCTATAGTAGGCGCCTAGGTCAGAAGGCTTTCCTTAGAGCCTCTAAAAATTTTGTTAGTAGAAAAGAACCTAAAGAACTCCTGCTAGGTGTCCATCTTCCCTATGTCTAGGGAACCACGGACAAGATTGCTCGGATCCTTAGGAAGTATAATATTCCCTCAACTTTTAGGCCCCTCAACACCATTCGTAAATCCCTCTGATCGGTGAAAGATCCCATTGACCCTAAGGACATGAAGGGTATCTACTTGATCCCCTGTTCTTCTGGGACACCGTATATCGGGGAAACTGGATGCTCCATCCATCAAAGGATAAATGAACATGCAGCTGACCTAAGACATAGGAGAACCAAGTCTTTAGTGTTAGCAAAGCATGTGGAAAAGACTAGGCATCATGTTTGTATTGAGGAGGCCAAGGTTATTACCAAGGTTGTGCAGTTCCATCACCGTAAATTCAAGGAAGCGATTGAAATTGAAAAAAGGCCTAACAATCTCAATAGAGATGATGGCTAGAAGATCAATCGTTGCTGGATCCCTACCCTTTCTTCTTATTCTGATCAAGGTTTCCCCTTCTTCCCCGGTTCCTTCTCCTTAGAGCTATCTTTTCCCTCCTCCTAGGTTTCTCTTTTAATTTAGTGTTTTACTTTTGTCATGTTCTTGTCCTACTTGTTTTAAATAAGAAATTGACGGTCATTTTAATTTTTATTACTATTTCCTTATCAAAATTTTCATTAATATTATCATGCCTATTTGTTACTAAGTTTCTACCTTTGCCATATAAGTAAAATAAAAATAAGAATATAAATCAATTTTAACCAATACTCATAAATAATTTGTTCAAAAAAAAAATTATCAATAAATAAATAAACCCCCTTTACTCATGATACAATTGATTAAATAAATTAGAATTAAGTAATTTAGTATATAAATATAATAAAATAATTTAACATTCTATAAACCCCCCAACGCCCCCCCCCCCCCCCTCCTTTTACTTATCTAGAGTGGTATGATCAAATAAATTATCAATGACTTAAATTAAGTAATTTATTAACCCAAGAAAGATATATTAATATGATAAAATAGAATAACTGATATATTACCTTTGACTTATTAATATTTTAATATTATTTTTAATCTAGCCGTTTTAGATAGCCGTTGATGGTCAACCTAGTCAACCTAGCTGTTTGGATGATCTGCTCTCCCTATATAATTGGCAGCCATGATCTGACTCCTCAACTTGTCCTGACGATGAACCACACTAGTTGGTTCGAAATGCACCGACAAAAGTTTTCTACATGTGATTTACGCCGAAGCTCTTCTTAATAAATGTTATGGATCACAGAAGCCTCAATTCAACAATTATTGATATTATTTGAATACGTCTATACTCATTGAGGAGAAGTGTAGTATTAGCTATAAAATGGTTTTTGGTGGAAGAAATAAAGACCAAAAGATTTTATAAAATGAAAGTTTGTATTTTTAGGGATTTGAGCTTTCTTGGTACATGATAGAGACAGATCTAGATGGATTCGCTAGTTCAAATTGAGGTCAACAATGTCATTTTTTTTAGATTATCAGTATTTTGTATATGTTTGAGATATGCTTTATACTTTGAAATTTACATTATGTTTTTTTTGTTTAACATGTCTATATCATTCTCTTTTTTAGTTTAGTCTATGTTGTTTGCCTTGAATGGTTTGTAAGTCTATGTTTACATGTTTTGAGTGGTTTGTGTGTTAATATGTTTGGATTTGGGTGGTAATGTTTGTGAATGTTACAATTATTGTGTTATATTTCTATACGTGTATGTAATTGTCTATTAGTAATTAGTTGGCGCTGAAGAAGGGAGACAATTTTGTCAATAGTTTGCAGCCTTTTTAATAGTGCACATCTATTTCATTTAATTTTAGGTATCACAAATTTTGACAACTAATTAATTCTTAATAGTTTCCCTCCGTGTATTACTAAATATATCTTGAAGAGCATTTTTATTTTTTAATTTTCTAAGTTACCTTAGTCGCTTGAGATGATAAATATTGTTAATAACTTTAATGATGAAATAATTTTTTTGAATACCAAGTGACATTGTAATAGTGTTGAATAATAAAAAATGTGAATAATAAAAATGTAGCCAATTACAAATAGTCTTCATTGTGATTAATCTCAAACTATTTTTTTCTACTATTCTTATTGTCACCCTTGTTGATTTTGCCAAGCTTTCATATATCGATTATATAAAAATGACAATCGTAAACCATTCAAATCTTTATCTCGAACTATTGTAGTAAACATCTTACCTTCTCTCTTTCTCTCCAATATTAATAGGTTGAATTACTACAACACAAACCTCAATGTACGTTTTTAATAATTTATGTGCACTTACACTAAAATCAATGACATTGCTAATCCAATCACTGTAAAATTAATGTACCATCATACATCTAGTCACATCAAATAAATACTCAACATTTACACTAAAATAAATACATCTAATACAAGGAATCTAATAGGATTAGAAAAAACATCTACAATGAAATAAATGCATCTAATGCAAGCAATCAAATAGTATTAGAAAGCAACATCTACACTAAAATTAATGCATCTAATGCAATCAATAAAACAAGATTAGAAATCAACATCTACATTGAACTCAATGCATCTAGTGCAAGCAATTAAATATAATCGGAAATCAACATCTATAGTGAAATCAATACATCTAGTGAAAGAAATCAAATAGAATTAGAAATCAACATCTACACTAAAATCAATGCATCTAGTGCAAGAAATCAAATAGAATTAGAAAAAGAAAACGACACTGAAATCAATGCATCTAGTGCAAACAATCAAATAGGATTAGAAATCAACATCTACACTAAAATCAATGCATCTATTGCAAGTAATCAAATAGGATTAGAAATCAAAATCTACAATGAAATCAATGCATCTAGTCCAAACAACCAAATACCGTTAGAAATCATCATCTATATTAAAATAAATGCATATAATGCAAGAAATCAAATAGGATTATAGGTCACCATATACAATGAAATCAATGCATATAGTGCAAGCAAATAGGATTAAAAGTAACCATCTACACTTAAATCAATGCATCTAGTGAAAGAAATCTTCTTCCCTCACCACCCCTTCATTTATATCTATATCTCCCTCCATCTCTCCTTTTTCTCTCTATCTTACCCCAAAACATATGCACACTCTCTCAATCTCTCCCTTTTCAATCCCTATCTCTCTCTCTCTCTCTCCATTTTTCTCCCTCTATTTAATTCTTCTTCCCTCCCTCTCTCCCCTTCTAACCCCATCTCTTTATCCCTCCCTCTCTCCTCCTCTCTCTCCCTCCCTCTCTCCTCTCTTGTCCTTCCTCTCTGTCCCTTTCTCTCCTACCTCCCTCTCTCTCCCCCTTCTCTCTCTCTCTCTCTCTCTCTCTCTCCCCAACCATGTCACTTTCTCCATCCCTCTCTCCTTCTCTCTCCCCCTCTCTCCCCCCTCCATATTTATGTATCCTTCTCTCTATCTTAGCCTTTGTTGAGAAATGGCAACAAGAAATTCTAGTTTAATTTGTCCTTGAATTAAACAAAGAATTAAAATTGAAGTCTATTCTCATGGCAACTTGTAAATAGTTCATTAAGTTTAGTTAACTTAATTAGCTTAGGAATTTCGAGTTGGAAGTCTTTCTGTAGTCATGCATATGTTCTCCCTAAATTTTAGGGGTCCAGAATGAGTTTAAATTGAGTTGGAAATTAGATCACTCAATTTACTAAGTTAAGTTCAGTTAAATTAGTTCTAAATTGTTTTTGGAACTAATAAAAGAATAACAGTCAGTTGGTGCATCCACTAGTGCTACTCCAGTTAACTAAAGATTCCCTCATGAGAAACTCATGCATGTCAGTTCACAGAAAGACCCATTTGAGACTAGAGTGCAGGGACAATGTACTATTAGTGGTATTATTCACTGGAGTGTAAATATCATACAAGCATTAGAGATTGATCCTATGTTTATATTTCGCAATTTTGGAAGCATGAATTCCCTTTAAATACAAGTTATTCATCTTAGGTATTACGCAAGAGATTAGAGGCTTGGAGAGCTGCTAAATAAGCTAAGGATTTAGCATGAGCTAGCTTGTGAGCTGAGAGAATTGTGCATACTTGTGCAAAAAATTTCTAGTGAGAACGAGCTTTATATCTTCACTTGTATTTCTGATATATGTAATACAGATAGCGAGGTTTTGAGCAGTGGATTTCACTGATACATCTTCTATTATGTGCCATTGATTTATCTTCTTCTTGTTCTAATTGTTTTCATCGATCTATTGGCTTCTGCTAGTTGACAGTAAAAGTAGATTTTTATCTTGTGATTTAATACATTGCATGAGCTTGTGAATCTACAAGATTTTCTATATGATATCAAAGCATAGAAAAATATACTAGAGGTGATTTCCAAGTTTTGAGTTTTAGGCTACATGTGAAATTCAAATTTACAATACATACTTTGGGATCATCATATGGCGTTTTACGGTTTGCGGCTCGAGTATGCCTTGGAAGGTAGCTCAATTTTTATAATCTGGAGGGACAGAATGGAGGCTATGCTAGAGGATAATAGCTTGAAGGAATTCATTGATCAAGAAATTCCTAAGCCAGCGACATCGGATGCACATAATTTGGTCGAATGGAAGAAGTGTGTGGTGAAGACAAGGCAAATAATCCTTTAGGGAGTTTGAGACCACATTTTCTCGAGTCTCCATGGCAAGGGAACTCCGTATGCTATGTGGAAAGCATTGCAGGACTTGTATTACAAGAGAAGTGACCAAAGGAAATTGGGATTAAAGGACAAACTTCGAAAAATCAAAATGGAGAAAGGCGACACAATTCCAAAATACTTGACAAAGTTTACTCAATGTCGTGGTGAACTTGGAAGTGTTGTAATCATGGTTTTCAAGGATGTTATGGTGAGTCTTGCTCTTCTAGGACGCCCAAAGAGTTGGCATTGTTATTAGGACTCTATCAATGATCAGGAGAATCTGCTAGATTGGGAACGACTGTGATCAAATTTGATGCAGGAGGAGATCAGGAGGAACACCAGGGATGTCTCTTCATCAAAGACAAATGATGAAGAGAATTGTGCCTTAGCAATTAAGACGAAGAAACGGAAATGGAAAGCTTCCCATTCCAAATTGGATTCTTATAATGGAGGTAAGAAGAAAGACATGACGAAAGTTAAGTGCTTTCATTATCATGAGTTGGGCCATTTTGCTACAAACTGTCCACTAAAGAAGTCTAAGAAGAAATCTACTGGAGGAGCGACGGGTGAGGCTTTGGCATCTCAATTTGAATTTGAATTTTCTCTCATTGTATGTATGGTGTCATCAACAATAGGAAGTGTATGGTACTTAGACATTGGAGCTTCGTTCCACATGACTAGCGATAAAGATTTATTCAGTGACTTAGAGGAGAAAGATCTCTATATGCATATCGCGATGGGTGACAACGAGAAGTATAGTGTTACTAGATTGGGCACAATTACGTTTTAGAGGGAGCATGGGGCTGTACTAACCTTTAAGAATGTTATGTATGTGCTCTGGCAGAAGAAGAACTTGGTATCTATTTCCATTCTTAAGGATAGAGGCTATGACGCGTTCTTCTCAAAAGGAAAGGTGTTCCTTCGACACATAGCCACGGGTCAAGTAAAGAAGGTAGGGATTCGAGAAAGTAATCTCTATAAGCTGGAGGTAGAGGAGTGTGTTTCTTTGAGCACAAAAGAAGAAAGGGTACAGAGTTGATATGTTGGCGAGTTGTGGCACAGGTGATTGGGCCACTTGCATCATGGGGCTTTGAAGATATTGCAGCAGATCTGTACCAGTCTTCCCAAAGGTATGCTCGATCAAGTTGATACATGCAACGGGTGTACTTTGGGAAAATACACTAAGTCTTCCTTTCATGACAGATACATTCAAGCATAGTCTATTCTAGAGTGAGTCCATTCAAATGTGTCTGGACCATTCTCGACAACGTCCACGTCCAAACACAGGTATTATGTTATATTTGTTGATGACTTTTCTTGAACATGCTAGATATTTTTCATGCAAAAAAAGGATCAAACCTTCATGAAATTTTGTGACTTTAAATAATTGGTGCAAAAAGAGTCAGGCGAGAAGGTTAAATCTCTACATAGTGATAACAGTGGTGAGTATGTCTCAAACGAGTTTAAGAACTTCTATGCAGCGAAAGGGATTAAACGAGAGTTGACGAAACCCCATAACCCTCAACAGAATGGGGTGGCCGAGAGGAAGAATAGAAGCATAGTAGGGGAAGCGAGGGCGATATTGCATAATCATGGCCTACCACTACACTTGTGAGCTGATGCATGCAACACAATGGTTTATGTTAAGAACCATAGCCCACATCAGATACTTGAGATGAAGACACCAAAGGATGTTTATTCCAGTAAGATGCCAGATGTTGTTCACTTTAGGATTTTTGGGTCATCGATATATTGCCATGTGATCAAAGATGCATGAATGAAGCTTGAGCTAACAATAGAGTTGGTTATATTTGTGGGTTACGATGATACACCTAACAACTATTGGGTGTACTTGTCGACCAACAAGATGGAAGTGGTTTGAAGGGATGTCATATTCGATGAGGAGAAGGCCATGTGAGTTTCCCTTGAGAGGGAGTTTGAGCTACATGTGGATTAAGAGCTTTTTGTCCTAAGGTTGAGGACCCTCAGATCGATGTGGAGCAGCCACATGTAGAGAATCAGGGAGTGGAGACATCCACTCAGGAAGAGTCTTCCAGAGAGGGAAGAAACCACACCAGAGAGCCTAACAAATTGTTGGATGATGCATGGGATAATGTGGGAGCACCCACTTCTCAACACGGGCAGAGGAGCTCACCTAAGAGGTACACTAGATACATGGCTCTTATGGGCGAATGTGTTGTGACAGAGCCATCTTCCTTTAAGGAAGCAGTGCAGAAACTGTTTTGGGTTGATGCCATGCTGGAGGAGTATGACACCATACTTTATAACAGTGTTTGGGATGTGGTCCCAAGACCGGAGGACAAGTTAGTTGTGAGCTCTCGTTGGCTTTACGAGGTAAATCAAGCTTTACATGGTAGTGTGGAGAAGCATAAGGCTAGATTTGTGGCTCGTGGCTTTTCACAGGTAGATGGGATTGACTATGATGAGACATTTGCTCATATTGCAAGGTACTCATCAATCAGATCTATATTGGAAATATCAACACAGATGGCTTGGAAGATACATTAGATGTATCTAAAGACAACCTTCCTTAATGGCTTGATTGAGGAAGAGGTGTACATAGAGCATCCTAAAGGTTTTGAAACCTTTGACCATCAGTCGCATGTGTGTTGTCTCAAGAGAGTGTTGTATGTGCTAACACAAGCACCTCGTGCTTTGTACACTAGGATAGATAGCTACTTCGTTGGGTTGGACTTCATGAAGAGTGAAGTGGATGTGAACTTGTACCACATAGTGGTGGAAGGTAAATTGTTGATCATTGCACTTTTTGTTGATGATATTATACTGACTGGTGATCATCAATTGATAAATTCTTGCAAGGAGGACCTTGCAAGAGAGTTTGAAATGAAGGACATAGGGATCATGCATTACCTTCTTGGCATGGAGGTATGGTAGGATGATGGGGAGTTTTTTGTGTCTCAAGGAAAGTATGGAAATGAGATACTCAGTAGATTCTGCATGGAGAGCAACAAACCCATGGAGACTCCTCTAGCAGGTAATTCGAGGAAGAAGGATGCTACTTCAGGGGAAGTAGTGGAAGCTACTATTTATAGGCAGCTTGTGGGTTCACTCATGTGGTTGGTGAAAACACGACTAGATATGTGATATGCATTTAACCATCTTAGTCAAGAAATGGTTAGGCCTACCAAGCTGTATTGGAAGGTAGAAAAACATGTGTTAAGATACCTCAAGGTCACTACTCAGTATGGATTATGGTATAGACAGAAAGAGGGAGTGAAGATTCAAGGCTTCATCAATGCTGATTGGATAGGGAGTCCATCTGACAAGAAGATCACACCAGGAGGGATCTTCAATTTTGGGTCAATGACAATTTCTTGGTACAACAAGAAACAAAGTTTGGTTGCACTTAGTTCAGTAGAGGCAGAGTACAAGGATGCGAGTCAGGTAGTATATGAGGCCATCTGGATGAGGAAGATCCTGTTTGGTTTTTTTGGTCAGTAGATGGATCCAAATGTGATTTACTGTGATAATCAAAGTTGTATCAAACTCTATGAAAATCCAGTTTTTCATGATCGGTCCAAGCATATTGATATCTGATATCATCATCTCATAGATTGTGTATTGAGGTGGATTATGTTGTTAGAGTACATTCCCACTGAGGACGGAGATACTGACATTTTGACAAAGGCATTGTCAAGATGAAAATTCGAGTTTCATGAAGATAGGATCGAGGTAGTCGATAATCCCTTTCTTGTTGAGAGGGAGTGTTTAGAAATGACAACAAGAAATTCCAATTTAATTTGTCCTTGAATTAACCTAAAAATTAAAATTGAATTCTATTCTCATAACAACTTGTAAATAGTTAATTAAGTTTAATTAACTTAATTAGCTTATGAATTTCAATTTGAAAGTATTTCTATAGTCATGTACATGTTATACCTAAATTTTAGGGGTCTAGTATGAGTTTAAATTGAGTTGGAAATTAGATCACTCAATTTACTGAGTTAAGTTCAGTTAAATTATTTCTAAATTGTTTTTGGAGCTAATAGAGGACTAACAGTGAGTTGGTGCACTAATGTATCCACTAGTGCTACTACAGTTAACTAAAGATTCCCTCATAAGAAACTCATGCATGTTAGTTCAGAGAAAGACCCATTTGAGACTAGAGTCCAGAGACAGTGTATTATCAGTGGTATTATTTACTGGAGTGTAAATATCATGCATGCATTAGAGATTGATCCTATGTTTGTATTGTACAGTTTTGGAAGCATGAATTCTCTTTAAATTCAAGTTATTCATCCTAGGAATTACACAAGACATTAGGGGCTTAGAGAGATGATGAATAGGCTAAGGATTTAGCTTGAGCTAGTTTGTGCACTGAGAGAGTTGAAAATAATTTTGTAGAATTTTTCTAATGAGAACAAGCTTTGTATCTTCACTCATATTTATAATATATGTAATACAAATAGCGGAGTTTTGAGTAGTGTCTTTGCCCATATACATCTTGTGTTATGTGCCATTGATTTGTCTTCTTCTTGTTCTTATTGTTAACCCATAATGTTAACAATCTATTTTTATCTGCTTGAAGAGGGACAACTTATTCACAAAGCATTTCCACTAAGGTTTTTAATATGAAACTTTTTCGATTCACTAAGAATATTTCTCTTCCATCTTGAAAATTCAATATAACATTTTCTAAATGAGAGAGATTCTCATTTTTCTCTTCCAAAGAATTATGAAGGCTGACCTTAGTCTCAAATTCTTCTTCGATATTTTGGAAATGCATTCTCATTTGTATCCCAAAAATATCAAACTATTTTATTTTCTTAGCCATAATTGTCTAAAATTAATTCTTTTGTGTTTCTATATAAATATGATGTATACACAGTTGGGGGTTGATGCCTCTCATATGAGAATATCTCAAGAAAAAGTCTATTTATATTTCTGGAGGATTTGAATTAATTTTTTACATTGCAGTTTTTCCAGATTAACATTAATGTTCAAATTCTTACCAGGTTGAATTGCGATGGGAACACTATTATGAACTGTAATTGTCAGTATAGGTTCATTATTTATAACCTCTAGTGGATCTCCCTGGCCTTCATTATCAAGCATGGTTTTTAACATTTGACATGTTGGATTCCCAATAGTAGAAGGTTGTTTAATACAACCATTAATTACATCATCCTCAGTTCTCCTTTTAAAAGTAAGAACTTCATCCATATTAAGGGGAGAATGCAAATTTGCTTCCTGATATTTGGGAGGAAACGACTGATAGTTGTTGACTGATAGGTTGGCTCAAACAGGCAGATATAAGATAATATTTGTAACGACAGTCCCTTTTGCAATTGTCATGTTTCCAGTTTTTCAACCTATATATGTGTTTGCAGTTGCCAACCATGGTCTGCCCAATATCAAAGGATGTTCATTCAACCTATTTCTAGGATTAATAACTAGAAAGTCCAATAGATACTCCCAGGAAACTACTAAAATGATAATATCATCCAAAGTTTCTTTTCGTTTTACTACCGACCAGTGAGCTAATTCCAACATAATGCAGGTTGGTTTTAATGTTGTGATTCCAAGGATCCCACAAGTTTCTATAGTAAAAATGTTGATTGCGTCTCCTACGTCCACTAATGTGTTTGTGAAGTTGTGAAGCTAAATTTCAACAGTAACTACTAGGTTTCTAGGGTCATCATATTTAATAGGTATCTTCTTCCCCAAGATGAGATCAGAAAGTGTCCTAAGGACATGGACTGTAGGAGATTCTTTTGGTTTTATCCCAGCCTTCTTGACACACAGTTCTTTAATGGTTCTAGCATAGATTGGGACATCCCAGATAGCCTACAGAAGATTAATTTTAACACATAAAAAACTATTTCCCCTATGAGATCAAAACCAGAATAGACCAGTGGTTTGATCATAGTAAGTCTCTCGGGTAATGGAGGAGAAACATCTATAGTTATAATAGGCTCTTGTTGTGTGGTTTTCTTGTCAGGTGTCTCTGTTTTAGTGACAATTATGGTGGAAAAAGTATGTTCCTCCAAAGGTTGCAATAGGATTTTCATTGTCTTCTTGCCCTTGGTTTCATGTACTATATTCTAGAAAGATAGTCCATACAGATCTCAGTTGTAGTTCATTACATGCAAAATAGGTAGAACCACAACATGAGTTTTCAAAGATCTCAAAATATTGGATGAGCCTATTATTCAAATTAAGATTTGGTTGAGCAGGTAATTGAAGATGCAATTGAGGTGGAATATTTGGGGCTAATTGGAGTGGATATTTTAGTGGTGGTTGCGATTGAGGCAACATTCCGACAGATTGATTAATTGGTCCCACAAGATGCTCCCAGTTCTTAGACCATGTTGGTCCCTAAGTAGGTAAATTTGTCCAATGTGTAGGATATGAATTATTTTAATGGATTCTGCCATGAAGATGTAGGATATTTTTGATATGGCCATAAGTGTCCAGCAAATGGCTGATTTATCCAGGGCGAGCTGGAGTATGGTTGAGATTGCCAGGTGGTATTTGAAGGTTGTTGACCTTGCCAAGTTGATCTAGGAACCTATTTTTGAGCATACTATCTAGAATAAAATAGAGAAGGGTCATGCATCATACCTAGAGGGAGGGTCTGCCAATGTCGTCACTGTATCATAAGGTATGTTGGCTCTGGGTCTTCCTCAGCCTCCTTGAATACAACCTTCAATCCAAGGAGTGAGGGAAAACATTTAGTTGAGTGATCTTTAGCACAAATAGCATATATTTTAATTGTGTCCATAAAAAATTCTTTGTGACTCTACTTCTTCTAAAAACAGGGATAGAAAATAGGCAGGGATTATTCTCCATTAACCTGCTTTTTCTTCACCTGCAAGATATCCAACTATGTACTTATGTACTCAAAATATGAGTTTTAAAATATTCTAAAGGATTACCAATTTTTGCTCGTGTAACTCCTTTGCCTGTAATTATGCTAGATTTGCTTAGAGGATCTCGAATTCCATATTTGGTTTGTGTACTGCCTTGTGAGCACCTAATACACAGTTTTATGATATCATCGTATTCCTCTTTGGAAAATTCACCCTGTCCCATTAAATTAATTGTTTATATCCATTCATCTTTAATGACACTAATCAAAGCAGTTTTCAATATATCTCTGGGTATAGTAGTGTATGGTGATATTTGCAAACTATATTAAAATCTTTCAACATATTCTTCCAAAGTTTCATCATCTTTTGACATCATTTTAAATATTTCTTGTTTTAAATCCCTGGATGAGGAATAGTCCTGATACTTAGTAATGAATTCCTCTTACATTTGGCCCCATGAGGTTATAGTACCACCCCCTAATCCCATCAACCAACATAATGTTGCTCCATTTAATGTAGAAGTAAATAGGGTTAGATTTTTAGGGTCATTAGTATATCATAACCCCGACATAGAACATCAAACTCAAACAAAAATTCACCACGATCCTCAGAACCCATTCCATGGAAATTTGGAATATTCTATAACAGGATAGCCTTAATTGGTGCATTATCCTCTGGATCAACAATAAGATACTCTATGGTTGAAGTTTGTGTTCCTGCTATTGTGTTTTCCATTTGGTTAAATATCTACCAGTAATCTTCTGGAATCTCATGATCAAGAGGTATTATCCAGAAAATAATATGTTGGCGAGGTTCCAAACATTGACCAAGTGTCACAACACTATTCATATCAGGAACTTTAGATTCTCACCTTACAACAGGTGTTGTAGGAAATTTCACCTTAAAAAGTCGTGGGTATGGCTCACTCCTCTCACCTTCCCCTTCTTTAAAATTGCAAGAATTCCCCTTAATTTTACTAGAAGGATTGAGATGCCTAATAGTTGTATTTGGAAATCTTTTCTCAAATCCTATAGTTTTATCACAAATCTCAATGTTAGCTACAATAGATGACCCTTCTACTCAAGGAGAAACAGTAGAACCCTTCCCAAATACTGTTCGGGGACCTACCGATGCTTGAGACTCTGATTTGCAAATGATTTCATCTATAAAGGTCATTCTTCCAAGGCCAACTTGTCCTTGGGTTTTAGTGGTCTTTTGGGTAGATTTTTGATCTATAACTACCCGGTTTGTAGTCCTACGCTTCTTCCTAGTTATACACAATAGAAAAAATCTAAATGTATCAACTGAGGGTAGGCATTGGCACAAGATTTTTACTTAGTGCATGTGCGGGTTCTTACCTTTGTCTTTAATACCCAATCCTTCAGATATACAGATAACACTTCTTTGACAACCTTCCCAGTAATGAAACCAAAATGTTGGGCCATTTTGTTATTCCTAAAGGACCAACTGAATTATACACATTGAATCATCAACCCAGAGTTTCATCTGTTTATTTCGAGATTATCGACATAGTTTGTGCAAGAGACAATGCTAATGTCACCTAACTTGAATGGTCCTAATGGAAAATAAATGCATACGAATGAAAAGAAAAGCTCACACTTACTAAAAGAAACAACTCATACTTGACTTCGAGACTTCAATATTAAACAATCAAGACTACTAAAGGAATCAAATCATTAAGTCTTCTGCCAAAAACAGTAAACAAATCCAACTTAATACAAAGTTATTTCCTAGGGAATTGCATCTACAAGAAAGGAACAACAATTATATTTATAAATGGATTCACAAGAAATGATATCAATTCATAACAATTAACAATTCTACATTAATAAAAAAGAAACAATAAGGAAAGATAACACTCTAAAGAATAAACTGCAACAAATATGACTCTTTGATATTCAACTATAGCTGCTGCAAAAACTAACACCTCGACAACAAATCTGATTAACAACAAGTATATCTAAACAACTAAATAATTGAATAACAAGAATTGAAATCGAAATGAAAACTTAATAATACAAGAAAGGATAGTACTTATTCCACGATTGAGCCCAAGATCACTAAAATTCAACTTCCTCATGGCTAACTCAATGCAATAAGTTAAAGTTGAACCACAAATGTATCCATTAAATTATAACAAGAAAATTACAAGAAATGTCTATAGAGTTTTACAATATAGATCAAAAAATGTATATCTCGCAGTATCTTGTTTTTTACTAAGGTTCAATCCCTCATTCTTATATTACAAAATGAACCTATTTTCAAATAGATAGTGATGCTAAGAATCTAAAGATTCTCGAGATGCCTTATTCAAATTACAAAAATCTCCATTGTTTCTTGACATAGCAGGGTTGGTTTCTCCAACTAATTCATCGAGGATAGATGTAAATCTTATTTGGCTAGCTATAATTAACCCGAACAATCCCACATAACTTGTTCTTCCTTAACTCTTCCTGGGAACACCATAAGGTTTTAGATATCCATGTTCAAATAACAGTTCAAATCGTAAGTAAACCATGCCTTTCGTGGTTTAAACCAATTCAAAAGAGATAAAATAATGAAAGGCCATTGACTCCTTTCTAGAATCTATATTGTGCAAGTTATCACATTCTGCACATAAAATGTCTTAGAAAAAAACATAAAAATAAGAAATAAGATAAGAAAAATGTATGAATTATGAAGCCCAACAAGAATGATGGCCTTTAAATAGATCTCGTGCTTGAGCTATAACAACAATGGTATAGACTCTGCAGAATTTCCAAAAGAATCATCCTTAATATAATGATTTGTAGTTAATGGAGAAAAACTTGTTTTATTGATTGATAGTGCCAATGTTTGTAAAACGAAGTACACAATTTTGTTCCATTACAACTTTCAAAAGGCTTCCTAACACTTGTTCTCGGCATTTGTTCTAGTAAGTGGCATTTAGCATAGGAGTAGAATTCTTGAGAAATATCACTCCCAAATATCACAATATCAAAGAACCTTAAATTGTAGCCAACAACAAGCTTGTACACCTAGTTCAGTACTTCAAACAAGGAGAAATTTGGATTGTTATAAGTTTTGTGCCCAACGTTAATTCAAACTTAAATATTTAAATTCAACTAAGTCATTAAAAACATATTGGTCTTCCATTTCAAGTCCATCTGAGATTACCCTTTACTAATTTAGATTTCAAACCTAATTTTCAAAGCATTTTTTCCTTCTTTAAGAAAATTAGAAGAGGGTATCCTATTGAATGGAAGTTACCAAATTACAATAGACCCTTACAGATTCCATCTTCTAGCAGTCCAACTTGAGATGGTCTGATGAGATGGAAAATTGAACATAAATTAAGAAATTAGTGCTTGTAGAGATAAATTTTTTGGGTTCTCTACAAGTTGTCACATATCTAATTAATTACAAGTTCACCCTCAACCTACTTGAAACTTGTGTTTTATTTTAAGGAAGATCGAAGGAAAGTTTTCCTCCTTGCTTATAAAATTATAAATTCCTTAATGTCTTACATGGTTAATGGGGATTTTGAAATTTGAAGTCGATGGAGGTATGAACCAGCACAAGCCAACCATAGCAACTCAATTAGAAGTAGCGTTGTGGCAAGAGAAACACTTAAGGCCACCAATATCTAAGCTCATAGGTTGCATTCTCACACCTCAATGATTTATGAAAAAACATGGTGTTTCCCTGCTATTGGGACACCTTACATGACTTGCTTCATCTAAAATAGTTTTGAAGACAGCATCCCTTAAGGACTACCATTCTACTTTTTCCAAATGCCTTCAACTCTATTCTCAATTATGTTAGTGTATTTGAATAGTGATCCAAGTTATTCAATTTTTTAAATATATTAGACAAGTCATTAAGGTGTAAAATAAATATCATCTTGACCAAGTAGGTACAAACTCAATCAATTAAACAAATTTGGTATTAAGCCAGCTAGATTAGACACTAAACGAATTGATTCAAAACCAAACCAACCTCTAATCTAATTTGGAGACCAATTAGAGCCCTTGACAGTTGACTCGGTTAACTAAATTGAATCCAAGTCAATCAATTTTTGTCACACTAATAAAGATGCACCCTAACCTCACCAAGACTCATGAATGGTGTTTTTCTACCAAGGATGTGGCCACCTGAAGGGAAAGTTACCATAGATTTATTGTTTTTTCTTATGACCATAATGCTTGGAATGTCATAATGTGTTATCTTGATAATCTAGCTCAAATAGAGAAGTACCTCTCGTCAATATAAGTATTGGCTTTCCTCTCTCCAAATCTACTAGCTTTCAACGCAGCAACCTTCAACAACTATATTTTTAAATATTTAAATAAATTTCCCAACTTAAACATTCCTAAAAACATTTAAATTATATAAACTTAATCACTTACATTTATAAATATAATAATTTCTAATAGATTTTTAGTGAAACAAAAGAATATAATAAACAACCCATAACATAAACATTACTTTTACCATAGAGTTTAGGAATTTTTTATATTGGTATTTTTCTTATTTCGTTTATATTTTTATCCATTCATAACATAAAACTTATACCATGGGGTGTAGGAATTGTTTATACTTATATTTTTCTTATTTCCAAAGTGTTAATCTAGAAATAGTTGTTTCCTATGTATGAGTTGTAGTTATAATCTAGTTGTTTCTTATTTCTCATGCAGAACTATTCTTTGCCGTTGTCCCTTCCCCACTTTAACGAGACGTCGTTCCCTGACGAGCGAGAGGAATGAATTGGGTCGGTATTGGTATCGGGATACGGAGGATATAGTACTTATCCAATTGAAGATTCCCGTAATATGCCCCAGTTATATTTAAACGCTCATTACGCCGATGAATAAATTAAATCGAAAGGCAAGCTTACATTCAAATAATTCTGCAATCAACCTATGATTCAAGGTTCCGGAGGAATCTAGGGTTTTTGTTTCTTCCACCCAACCATGGCGTGAACCATTATTTGGGTGAACAAATTTTAGAACTGAATACCGTGACTCATCTACGTTGAATATTCACGTATTCAAATAACAATGTAAACAATTATGTGCGTGAAAAAAAAAGATTAAACATAGAATATGAGGTATTCCTTGTATGGAAACACTGAATGGTTTAAGCCTGTGGAGGAACGTTTGAATCTTTGTCTCGGTCATTAGGAATATGGGAATATGGCCATTAGGAATATTGCATGGCTGAACGGATTTGATATGAATTGAGAAATTTTAAATTTATCAAAGTGTAAATTAATTTTATAATGTAAAATTAATGTATAAATTTTTTATTGGTTAAATTGTGTTTTTGAATGTTATAGAAATTATATAGTTTAAATTTGTAAGTCCAAGAAAATTTTGATGAATTTTGACAAAAAATTATATATCTAAAAATATAAAGATGTAAAATACTAAATCATTTCAAATGTTTTAACCATATATACATATTTTTTGAAATAAAATATAAAATATTTTAAATAATATATGATTGAACCATTTTATCACCATTAAAATGGTTTTTCCATTATTAATATATTTTTAAGTATACACCAATATTAATTTATATTAAAATATTTTATTTATAATCCATATAAGATATTTTATTATATACAACATTCAAATACTTTACTTTAACATATATATATATATATATGAAATTGAAATTAATTAGCATACATCTTCAAATAGTTTATTTAAAATACTTGTTTAAAATATTTTTGAAAATTATAAAGTTTAAACATTTTTTCACTTTTAATTATTTTACACCAAATTATATCATGTCATTTGGACAAGTAATTAAACATTGATAACATTATTTATTTACAAGTAATTAAACATTGATAACATTATTTTTCTTATTATAGCCAGACATTTTTTCAAGTTAGAGAATATTTTATTTTTATTTTAAAACTGACACTTAAAAACACTTATCAACTCCAAATTAAAAAGAAATACTTATACATCACCTTCATAGTAAAGTGTAAAATAAACTTCTAAACTCAATAAATTAAAAAAACAAAACAACCCTGACCCTTCTACAACTACAATAATTAGAATGGTAATCGATTAATTCTACCAACAACTAATGAGTTCAAGGGTTTAGGGGAATCTTCTGTTCTTTGTTTCTTCCACCAGGAACCATTTAGTGGGTGAATAATTTAAACAGATAATGCGACACTTTTCCTCAATGAGTGTGGGCGTATTCAAATAATATCGCAAATAAGGAATGTGTCCAAAGACTTGACAAGAAACGTTGGAATCTTTGCTTCTCCCGCTGAGGGTCAATAAATTTGAAAAAAAATCAAAATCCTTGCAGCTCTCGCTGATTAATCTGCAAACAACGAATCAGATCAAACATCTGGGGTCGAATATTTTGATATTTGTTTATTCAAGCATTAACTGTACGTGGGTGTGTAAGTTAATCGCGCCACAAAAAGATAAAAAAGATAAAAGCTTGCCACTTTGTGATGTATATGATCGTATATATATTATACTGGTATATTTACAATTTTTGAGTAAATTATTTTAATTTGAGATAGAAAAAAAAAAAAAAAAAAAATTGTGAAGTGTTTAAAAATTGTTTTAAATGTAATTTTAATTTAATGTCTTAAATTATTATTTTAAAAAAATTACTTTTATAAAAACAATATAAAGTACAAATATTATTATTTTTTACCACAACTCATTTTTGAAAAAAAAATTATAGCTATAATTAAAAACATATTATTTTCCTTCTAGAAATAATGAAATTTTTTTTGTTTATATATATAAAATGTAAAAATTTTTGTTTTTTCAATAATTAATTCATATTACATTGAATTAACAACCGTGAAACAATTATATTATTAAAAAATGTTCTCCATAATAGAATAGAAAAATACCTCCTATCAATACCATCCCCATATTGGCATTTCTTTTCTCTAAATCGGGGATCTTTCAAAGCAGCATCCTAGTATGACCATCTTTATGTCAATTGCTGATTTCCAGAATATTGAGGGAATCCAACGGACATAGGTGTGATCAATTTTTTGTTCGCGCCTATGTCCATCCGACTCCCTAATATCAAGGAATCAACAATCAACTTAAACTCAGGGTCCAGTGTTACCTTTTCTTCTCTCCCAAAGGGAATCTTCCAAAGCAGCAACTTTCAACAACTGCATTTTTAAATATTTAAATAAATTTCCCCACTTAAACATTCCAACCCATTTAAATTATATGAACTTAATCACTTACATTAACAAATTTAATAATTTCTATGAAACACACTAATATAATAAATTATCCATAACATAAAACTAACTTTTTACCATGGGGTGTAGTAATTTTTTATACTTGTACTTTTCTCATTTCACTTATATTTGATCATTTTTTGAGATCTTCAGGTTGATCCCATACATTAAAATATATATTTCTGAGATCTTCGGGCTGATCCTATACGTTGCTGCTTGGTTATATAATAAGAAATCGCTTGGGAAGCTCTTAGATCCAAGTCGTGTACTGCCAGCACCCACCTCCAGAGATTAGCTGACCTCATGCGAAACTCATTTTTGTGGTTTGTCTGTTCCTGGCAGGCACGATACATCATTCTGTGCAGACCGATACGTTTTTCAGTTTAACTCCGTAATCCGAAAACATGTGGGAGTTGTTAGATCCATGGTGATCACATTGGCTATCTTGTCCTAATCATCGCAGAGTTGTTAGATCCACACTAAATTTCTCGGTTAAATTCCCGGTAGTCGCGTCCTGGCAGGCACCTAATCATCACAATGACCTGACCGCTGACTTCATGCGGAAATCTTCTTTGCCGTTGTCCTTTCCCTACAGAAACGATACGTCGTGCCCTGGCGAGAGAGAGAGGACTGGATCAGGTCGATATCGGGATCGGGAGGAAATAATATTTATCCAATTGAATATTCCCGTAACATGTCCCACTCATCTTTAAACGCTCATTATGCTAATGAATAAATTAAATCGAAAGATAAGGTTACATTCAAATATTTCCGCAATCAACCACTGATTCAAGCTTCTCGAGGAATGTTGAGTTTTTCGTTTCTTCCGCCAAGAACCATACCGTGAACCATTATTTGGATGAATAAATTTTAAAACTGAATACCGTGACTCCTTAAACATAAAACACACCGACTGTTCTATGCCGAATATGATGGTATTCATGTCAGTCTGCAAACGAGTGTTCAAGTCTTTGGGGGAATGTTCGAATCCTTGTTTCCGCCACTAAGAACCGTTATGTGGGTGAATAAATTAAACAACAACAACCCTGACTCTTCTACGCTGAATATGGTGGTAATCTATTAATGTACAAACAACTAATGAATTCAAGCCTTCAGGGAATCTTCTGCTCTTTGTGTCTTCTACCAGGAACCATTTTGTGGGTGAATAAATTAAATGGATAATACGACACTTTTCCTCCCTGAGTATAGACGCATTCAAATAATTTCGCTAATAACGAATATGTCCAAGACTTGTGAAAGAACGTTTCAATCTTTGCTTCTCCCGCCAAAAACCATTATCTGGGTCAATAAATTAAACAAAAAGGACGCTAACTGCTCTCGCAGAATAATCTGCAAACAACGAATCAGAATCAATCATTTGGGGGACTCTTTTTTAACTATTATGTGGGCATACAGGTTAAACCGAAAAAAAATAAAAAAAACCCTTGACGACTGTGCTGCATATGATCGTATTCAAATACGTGTGCAAACAAGTAATGCGCTAAAACACTCTACCACCAAGACCCATGAACTAAGGAAAAAAATTACCTTCACTGTTCTACTTTGAATATGCTTCTATTGAAATAAATCTGCAAACAACAAATCAGTTCAGGCTTTTGGGTGAACGTTTTGATCTTTGTTTCTTTCTCCGAGAATCATTGCGTAGGCGAAGAAATTAAAGAAACTATCATACCTTCTTTACACTGAATTTTACAGAAAATAACAAAGGAGTTCAGTCTTTTGGACGAATCTCTCGACCTTTGTTTCTCTGTACCAGAACCCAGAACCCATGGTCATATGACTGTTATTGTTTTTTTTGTTTGCAATATATCATGCTATCATTGAGAGTATAAAAATGCATCTACAGCCTAGTGTTCTATTTAGCTGATAAACTAAAGATTAAAAATAAATTATTTCCCAATAAATAACCATTAATAAATTCATTTTAGAAAGTCTAACCATCAAAATAAATTAATAATACTAACGATTTAATAATAATAATAATAAATTAATATAATAAAAATGTATAATAAATTAAATAAACTATAACTGAAATTCATAACTAAAAAGAATATTCAAATGAATTAAACAAATTTTTTTTAATAATAATAATAAATTCAAATGAATTAAACAATTTTTTTTTTAATAATAATAATAAATTAATATAATAAAAATGTATAATAAATTAAATAAACTATAACTGAAATTCATAACTAAAAAGAATATTCAAATGAATTAAACAAAAAAATTTGAAATTCACATATAGATTAAATGTCGCCCATGTCATTTTTTTCATTAGCACATAAAAGAGTTGGATCCAACTCATTAGCACATAAAAGAGTTGAGTCCAACCGTGTAAAGTGGGATGTTTTTTTTGGAAAGTTATTTTGATGTAATTTAAGTGGGGTGCAATATTATTATCTTTTTCACTTATATCTAATTTTATTATATTACAGGTAGAATAAATTATTATAATAATTTCAAATCTTATTATATGAAATTCTCTAGTAATGAAAACATATATTTCCAATATGGAATATAAATATATTTATTAGAGTTTGTATGGTAATATTTTAGGTATTGAAATATTTTAGTTAATTGATATTGGAAAAAAATATATATATATATATATCAAAAAATATGGTATTTCAAAATCAAATCAATAATTTTATTAATTACATATCTCTTTTCCCATAAATATTGAAAAATAGAAAATATTTCTTAACAAAAAAATAACATTTTTAATTTTCAATTATGTATACTCTACATTTAAGTGTGATGAAAAACGCATATGAACATCAAAGATACAATCAAAGATCATTATAGGTCATGAAGTAGTAGGTGAGCCTAGAAAATTAAGAATAACAGTCTCTCTCAACATTTTGTAGTTGAATGATTTCTAGTTCAAAGTTGTTTTTGCACTATTGCAATCCCTAAATAATCTCATTCTTATTATTCCAATGTAACAAAAATTCATTGTAAATTTCTTTCTCAAGCCCCTATTTTTATCTGCGGGAAGAGGGGCAGCTTTTTCACAAAGCATTTCGACTGAGGCTTTTAATATGCAACTTTTCCAATTCACTAAACATCTTTCTCTTCCATATTGCAAATTCCAGATAACATTTTCTAGATCAGAGAGATTCTTAATTTTCTCTTCCAAATCATTATGAAGGTTGACCTTAGTCTCAAATTCTTCTACGATATTTTGGAAATACATTCTCATTTGATATTTTGGAAAGACATTCTCATTTGTATCCCAAGACTGTAGACCTATTTTATTTTCTTAGCCATAATATTCAATTCTCATTTATATCCCAAGAATATCCAACTAATATCCAACTATTTTATTTTCGCAGCCATAATATTCTAAACTTGATTCTGATGTGTTGCGTTCTCTCTTTGAATTAGAAAAATGAATGATCACAAATAAAAACCCTGTTATGAAGTTGATCAGTTTCCAACTTATCAAAAACATCCTGCAATAATTTTACATATAGAAATAAATTGTTCACAACATAAAATCTATTGTGTGTTTCCAATAACTTACACGATAATATGAAAAGAAAAGAAAAAAAAGCCAAATTAGGTATGCAAGGCAATGCTTTACCGAATATACAAATCAAATCTTCAAGACTTTAAATCAAACAAATATTCCTTTTTACACATTAAATTATATTTTAATGGCATATTAGGTTGTAGAGAGGGGTCCATGGACTATGCCATCCATGAAGATTACTTCAAGGGAACTAAAATAATTAGCTTCACCTTGAACAGCCTCCAACTTTCACATTGTCTGCATAACAACAGGTTCTAGAGGATTGTAACAGTAAAAATGCATTGCGGGAAGTGTTCCTTGAAGCTTTTGAATTTAAAATTGATGCTACAATAACTCCGCAATCCTTGCTGGTAACCGAAAGAAGTTATTGTTTTAGCTTGTAGACATGCGCAACGCAACTTTCAAATGGAGCTTTGAAATGTCGGGGCTATTACTAAATCTCATCCCCAAATCCCAAAGACAATTCCTAAAATAAATTATATTGTTTAAAGGGACGGGCTCACTTTAAGAAAAAGACAAACTTGCCAAAATAACGCAAGACTTTTCAATTGATATACAGCAGTAAAGGCAAGGTGATCAATAGCCAGAGTCTTATGACAACAATTAAGTTGCCACCGAAAAGCTCTCTTCCCAAAAACATCGTGCAGCTCGCTAAGGAATTCGCGGGCATACTTCATATGGCTTAATAAGAAGCAACATAGTGAAATTGCAGTGTCAGTCCACTGTCAACAACTCCCTCGCTATATAGTGGATTGGTCCGTCCGACACGTGGCTGACATTTCTTTTTAGAGTCTCCAGATCTGGCCAAATCCGGTCAGACTCCGGCTCCAATTAGAGCTCCACATACGCATTGAATGTGGTGTCTTGGAAAGTGACCACGACTTGGATATGGAGAATGAGTTGCGAACACCATGCGGCCGTGATGATAAAACCTTGATCGTGATAAAGAGGCTGACTTACACCTAGATTCACTCTCGTTCGAACACTTCATGTTAGAAAATAGAGAGATGGGAGATACCGAGATTTTACACAACACAAATTATACTATCATATTATTCCTCAAAATAGTTACATATATGGGATATAATATAAACACAGCCAGCATACTTTTTATTAAAAGGGAGTAGAGTCATCATATTTTTTTTTAAGAAATAAATGAGTACAAGTACATTGAGATTGATTTCAACAATAAACTCATTTCGGATAGAAAGAAGAGAATTTTAGCAAGGTGGAAAGCATTCTATGCTCTTCAAAACAGATCTAGAGAGGCAGAGTTATGGGATTGGAAAACGATTGAAGTGCTTTTTGGACTCTTAGTTTGTTGAGTGATGCTATATGGGTGTGAATTGTGAGCTAGCAGCACTCCCGTCTTAAAATGGAAACAAATTGAGAAAATCCAAAAACACTTGATTATGAGCAAGTTCAAAATAAAAAGTTCAGATAATGTTGAGTGAAACAGGGACAATTCCCATTGAAATAATTGCTATGGTGCAACTCATAAGATATCTAAAAAGAATTGAGAAAATGAGAGTAGTTAGATGGCCTAATGTTATCTTCAATGAAGGCATGAGTGAAAGAAAGAAAACATGTATGAAACAAAACTACACATGGATGCAAAAATGGACTATCTACCTCAATGCATGTCCCACAAATAGTGAGGCCCTGAAGAATTTTGTTATGGAGAAGTTTAGTAAAAAGGTATGGGGAAAAGAGTTGGGTAGAAATAAGAAATATTACATTGAGGAATTCAACCCTACGTGTGATCTACAACCAAAAAAGTTCATTGGAGCTAGCATTTCGTGGAGGGAAAAGGTTCTTATTGTTCAATTAAGGACCAACTCACATCAAGTTTGGTGTGAAACAGGACAGTGGAAAAAGCCTAAAAAAGCTTGGGAAGAACAGGTGTGTACATTTTGCATGTCTAAGGATGTGGAATTGGAAAAACATTTCATTTTGGAATGTG